>JAUMJK010000510.1:0-379262 GCA_033558105.1 Coccyzus lansbergi
CGTGCTCCAGTCTATACTGCGCATGCGTAGAGGCCCGACTTCCCCCCCCACCCCTCTCTTCCCGAGGGGGTGCACTGTGGTTTTGCGAGGAAGGCTGTAACACTGCGCCCCGGCGGGGGATGCTGCCTGGGCTGTACCATGCTGAGCCAGCGCGGGGTTGTGGATTCCTAAGGGGAGCTCCAAGGGGGTTGAGATCTCCATCACAGCGTGTGCTGTTTCTACCCTGCAGCCTGAATGCAAACTGAGTCTATTTATGGGATAGGGGTCTGCTCTGGGACCAGTGTTGTTTAATAGAGAATGCTTGGGTTGCAAGGGGCCTTAAAGTCCACCTAGTTCTACCCTCTGCCACTGGCAGGGACACCTCCCACTGGATCAGACTGCTCCAGGCTCTATCCAACCATCCAACCTGGCCTTGAACACCTCCAGGGATGGGATGTCTACCAGGACTCTCTTGTCCTGGGAGCACAGAATCCTAGAATCATTTGGGTTCAAAAAGACCTCTGAGCTCATCCAGTCCAACCATCAGCCCAACACCAACACCTCTGTGCCTTCTAAACCACGTCCTGAAAAACCACATCTGCATGTTTTCTGAACCCTCCAGGCATGGTGACTCCATCACTGCCCTGGGCAGCCTCTGCTGAGGCTCCACCAGAAATTTCTTCCCTAATATGCAGTATAAACTCTCCTAGTGCAACTTGAGGCCATTTCCTCTCATCCTGTCATTTTTTACTTGGGAGAAGAGGCGAACACCCACCTTGCTACAACCTCCTGGAAGGCAGTTGTAGGCAGTGGTGCGTTTCTCAGTCTCCTCCAGGCTAAACAGACCCAATTCCCTCAGCCACTTCTCATTGCACTTGTTCTCCAGCCCCTTCACCAGCCTTGTTCACCTTCTCTGGACAAGCTCCTGCCCCTCAATGTCCTTCTTGTTCTGCAGCACCCAAAGCTGAACACAGGATGCAAGGCACATCTTCAACAGCATCGAATATATGGGAACAGTCGCTTCCCTACTCCTGCTGGCCACACCATTTTTTGATATAAACTAGGAAACACACCTCCCCATCCCAGTGTGGTTGCCTTCTCTCAGCCCCATGAGCCCTGTCCTGCCCTAATTTCTGTCTCCCAGCAGCTGATTCCCTTTCCACACCTGCTCCTTCAGCTCAGCACCCAGTTCTCCCAGTCCTCATCCCCCGCAGGACACCTCCACGGCACACCCTGCTGTGGCAGCGCATTCTCTAGCTCTGGGTGGGATCAGGGCTTCTCAGGGTGCACGAGCAGATGCAATGTGGCAGTGGGAGCCAGCGAGGAGCTGGGGAGATGCCAGTCTCCAGCTGGCACACACCGTCCTCGCGCTGATGCTGAACCTCCCACGTGAAGCGTGGCCAACACCAGATGTTCTGATACTGTTAGTCAGGCTTGAGAAAAAATCATGGGAACTTAGGAAAAAAAACCCCAAACATTACTCTGGGAGGTAATTGATATTCTGCATTTCAAGCCTATGATCACCCAGCTTGAATTCTCTTTTTGTGCAACCATAAATTCCAGATAGAAAATTACTGAGAAGACAATGAGTGAGATGCCTATTCACCCACCTGTGGGGACTGGGTCTTGAAGAAAATATTCAGTGTTGCAAGATTGCCACAATTTGATAGGAATGGTTGGACTCGATGATCCGATAGGTCCCTTCCAACCTGGTTGTTCTATGATTCTATGATTGCTGCCTTGCCACTCATGCAGTAGAGGGATCCATTTCCCCTGATGGGATCTGGCTGAGCTTTAGGTGCCCGATTTTGATTTTGCTTACCCACATGGGCTTGTTTGGTGGTTCTAAGTGATAGGGCAGGGCCTGAAAAGATATGGGGGAATGGTGGTTCCTTTCACTTACCTTAGAATGAGAGAAATTATCCTCTAAAAGCATGTGTCTGTCTGCATCTGTAAGTAGCCCACACAGCACTGGCTGAGCAATCTGTGTGACCACTAAGGCTGTGGGTCAAATGAAGTTGATTCAGGACTTAGATCCGTTGAACCATAGAATCGCTTGGTTGGAAAATACCTTTGAGATCATCTAGTCCAACCGTACCTGTCTGCTATTAAACCACCCCCAAGCACTTCATCTGCCCTTCTTTTACATCACTCCAGGGATGGAGATTCAACCACCTCCCTGGGCAGCCCCTGCCAGTGCTGGAGAACCGTTTTGGTGACCATGTATGGTTACAAAATGAGAAGGAATAACTAGATCTAGACAAGAGGCTTCTTGATTTAAGTTGTATGGAGATGAATTGTGGAAAAAAAAAGCACTAACTATGCAGACACAACAAGCCTGCAGTGGAAAAACATAAGAATTACCCTGGTTAATCAGACTCAAATAGGAGAAAGTGAATCAGCATCCGAATGTATTTATGCTTTAAGGTGATTATCTCAGCTCCCTTCATTAACATGATAACAGCAGACTCTGCAAACAGGCACAGGGTAATACTGTAGATGTCTGCACTTTCATTTCGCAGCAGCCAGCTGCCTGGGAGAATGGGATTATTCGTGGGTAGTGAGCACTGAAACTCCTCCTTGCTGATTCAACCAAAACGGGATGAGGTGATTGCGCTCGCCTCGTCTTCTTTAATACAGAAAGCACTCAAGCGTAATGCCAACGCAGTGGAAATCTGCAAATGCAGAACAGACAAACTCCTGACACGTGTGATTGCAGGACTTCTGTTCTGCGGCTGCTCCCTTTCCTGACAGAGCTTTATTTTTCGAACAACAACAAAAAAAGCTAAAATAAAATCTGGGTAAAAATATTTCCCACTATTCATAGATGATAGCTCCAGGCTTCAGCTCCAAAGGAAACCTGAAGTTGTCTGATAATATTGCAAAAATACTCACATTGAAAGAAAAAAAACAAACCAACCAAACAGAACAGCTAGGTATTTTCATCATAGAATCATAGAACAACCAGGTTGGAAGAGACCCATCGGATCATCGAGTCCAACCATTCCTATCAAACATTAAACCATGTCCCTCAGGACCTCATCTACCTGTGCCTTAAACACCTCCAGGGAAGGGGAATCAACCACCTCCCTGGGCAGCCTATTCCAATGCCCAATGACCCTCTGTGTGAAAAACTTCCTCCTAATCTGCAGCCTAAATCTCCCCTGGTGGAGCTTGAGGCCATTCCCTCTTGTCCTGTCCCCTGGCACCTGGGAGAAGAGCCCAGCTCCCTCCTCTCTACAACCTCCCTTCAGGTAGTTGTAGAGAGTAATGAGGTCTCCTCTCAGCCTCCTCTTCTCCAGTCTAAACAACCCCAGCTCTTTCAGCTGCTCCTCATAGGGCCTGTTCTCCAGCCCCTTCACCAGCTTTGTGGCTCATTTTATGATGCCATGGGTCTGCAATTGCTGATTCTTTGTGTGACTTCTTTCCCTGTTCTTTAAAAAGACCTTCTTTTCATCCTTACAGCTCACCTGGGGCTTTGTTATCCAGTTGTAGTCAGCAGTCACTGAGTAAGTGCAGCTCTGCCCTGCTTGAAGAGCTCCAGCAGCCTCAGAAAGTGGAAGAGCAGAGTTGGATTGGGAAAGCAGGGCCTGCCGCCACTGGTTAAATCCCAGCCAATTCCATTTCTCAGCCGTGTACCACAAGGTGTCTCCAGCAGCACAGACATCGCCGAGGGGTTTGGAGGCTGCACCTCAGCATCTCCTGGGCTGGGGCTGAGCAGGGACCCTCACAGGCAAAACTGCAATCACTGCCCCCATCTCAGCCACCTCCAACTCCACAGACTTGCCGCTAAGAATCAGGTCTCCACCCTTCGTTACCTTAATTACAAGCAGGCAACTTTCATGAGGGCAAGCTGAAGCCAAGAATTTCTTGCTTTTCTTGTGTTCAGGGGGTTTGTAGTTTCCTTCTTCCTTTTTTTTTTTTTTAAACCAATTTCATTTACAAAGATTTTTAAAACAGAAGCCAGCGTGAATTAACTTCCCGAGTCCATCTTAGGCTGGAGGTTAGGAGGAAGTTTTTCACACAGAGGGTCATTGGGCATTGGAATAGGCTGCCCAGGGAGGTGGTTGATTCACCTTCCCTGGAGGTGTTTAAGGCACAGGTAGATGAGGTCCTGAGGGACATGGTTTAGTGTTTGATAGGATTGGAGTGGATGATCCGATGGGTCCCTTCCAACCTGGTTGTTCTATGATTCTATGATCTTAGCAGTGGTCAGTTAAAATGGGATGCTTTTACTTATTTGAAAGAGCAAAAAGTACAAATGCATCTTCAGCACTCGTATCAGGGCTGAGCCGTGCACCCAGGCAGCCTGACTGGCCACCTTGCAATACAGACGGCTGGTTAAGTCAACAGAGTAATTAGTGAGTGACAGTATGGCTCACGTAAATTGAGAGCTGGAGCAGCATTAAATCATAGGGTTCTGGGTTTACTCTTTCTTTTTGATTTTACAAAATCAGCTCTGTTGTGTTTTCTGATCAGCTTGGCACCATACCACTAGCATATACTGGTCTGTGTGTATATATATATATATAAAAAATATATATATGTAAATGCATGCAGATATACACATTTGCACTAGTATTACTACTAATATACTAACAGCGAATCACTTGAGCTCCTCCTGCCCATGCAAAGTCTGTAGAAGTGTGTGTATGTCTCCTAAAGCCATCCTTGTGCCTCACTTCATCAAAGGGCTCTGTGAGTAATTGCTGACGCGAGAGGAAGAACATATGTCTTGATTTCCACTGTATTGCACCATGCATAACCACTGCCGCTTGGAAAAAAAGGACTAAGAAAGACCTGGATTCATCTCACTTAACAGCATCATCGAAGTGAGGAAGGCAGCGAGAGAAAGCATCTCCAGGGGTCCGTGCTGCTGGGGACTCTCGGCAGTGAGGTGTTTCGTCTCTTCTTGGTACTGCCAGCAGCACCGGTGAGTCCTGTTGAGCATCCAGTCTCTCTCCTGTCTCGTTATGCCCCATCTGCCATGATTTAGGAGAGGGCTGCCAAATAAATATCCCCAATATCAAACTTTTCATATTTGTGGGGGAAGAAAATGGAAGAAAATGATTCCTGGATCTTTGAAGTGATTCATGGATTAAACAAAATCAATGGATCTTATGGATTCGTAAGTAATAAAAAGACAACAAGACAGCAACCACGTCACATTTTCCTCCTCCTGCTTTGGCTCTGCTAGTCCTACATGTCCCACCTGCAGACTTACCTGTTGGGCTGCACCAGCCACAATGTTGGGCATCATCTTAAAGACCACAGGGACATAGCCATCCTGCTCACTCATCCTTTCCAAAACCTTCGTCCTCCAACAATAACCAAACATTGTCAGATTTCTGATGAAAATTTATTCCTGGCCGTGATGCATCTTATTTGATCTCTTACCGTATAATCTCCCGACTTAAATCATTCCCCTTCCTCCCACCCCGAATGTATTTATGAAGAGTAATCATATCCCCTCTTAACCTTTGTTTTTCTAGGCTAAACAAGCCAAGCTCATTTAATCCTCTCTCCTAAGATAGGTTTTCTGTTCTGCTAACTGCCCCACCAGTCCTTCCCTACACCTGTTCAAGGATAAATTCATCTTTTCTTTTTCCAAAGAGAGGTCCCAGAACTACACACAATAACCCACACGAGGTCGTACTGATGCCAGTGCTAATATTCCTCTCTATCTGTTGAATAAATGGCTCGTTTCATGAGCCTTTTTGCACAGTAAATGGAAAATAGATACAAATCCATAAACCAATAACCTTACTCAAGGTGATTACTGTTTTACTTTGAAAAGCATTCTGCTCCTTTTTATTTATGCTCCTGGTTCTTAGCAGGCCTTAATCAGTGGTTTTCCATGTTTAATTTAGCCTGGATGAGCATCAGGACCTCATGTTAAAGGCAACACTGAGGAAAGCCTTGTCTATGTTTCGTTCAGCCTTTGCTCTGGCAAAACTCTCTTTGAAACCCCAGCCGAGGGTTTGAACCACGCAGCTGCAGAGTCAAACGATGAAAAGCATTTTGCATTCGTCTCTTCAAAATGATTTTCCAGTTTTACTTGGGGTTTAATTAAATTTCTGTGACCCAGGCAGGGAGTTCAGCCTTTCTTGATTAATGCTCTTTTAGGTGGCTCTGATAAGAATTTAGCATCAACAATTGAGCTAACAAGCCCCAGTGAACAGTTTATAGCAGGAGACTAATTCTATTACTGCTCTGCAGTGTCAGGACTCCGCTTTGAGCTCGCAGCCGAGAGGAGAGATGGGGAGAGAGAGAGAAAATGTAAAATCTGGCAACTAAATCACCAAGATTCAGCTTCTTTGTGGGCAGAACTCATCTGGAAACTATTTTAGCTGACAACATCAGAATTTCACCTGTTCTTCTCCACACGCTCCCCCCCCTCACCCCAGCTGATGCTCTGCACTTTCTTGGCTCATTGTGATAACGGCTGGGGATAAAGAGTGGAACTGAATGGTAGCACTGATAAGAGAAATGAAAGGGTAAGGCGATGACATGATACTGGGGTAGGGCCCCTGCAGTTAGCCCTGCCCGTGCTGGATGTGGATGGGAGTACAGGATGGTCAGGACAAAGGCAGTTGTGCTGACAGTGGGAAATTAGTCTGGTGTGAGGGAAAAATTGAGGTTAACGCTCTGCAGAAATGTTTCTGTTACTTTTTGGTGACAACAGAAATATCTTGCAGGTCTGCTGTCATTCACAAGTATTTTCTCTCTCTCTTTCTCTCTCCTCCCTCCCTTGCTTAAGGTAAAATCTCACTCTATCTTGGCTAAAACACAACCTAATGATGTTAAACCTTGATGCAAAGTCTTAGCTAATGCATTGCATTTGATTCACCTGTCCAGAGCTTCTCACCTCCAACACCTGGAGACCCAGCTTTGTAGTTATATCTTTTGAGCTGCCAACCATCCTCTTGCAAGCATCTCCTTTATGGGAGCCTGCAGAAGCCAGAACACTATTTCAGGGATTTCCTTTCCTCTCCTTTCCTCTCCTTTCCTCTCCTTTCCTCTCCTTTCCTCTCCTTTCCTCTCCTTTCCTCTCCTTTCCTCTCCTTTCCTCTCCTTTCCTCTCATCAAGGATAACTTGAGTCAACCAGGTCACCTAGAAGTTACCTGAAAACAAGGCTATGTCTTGCTTTCCAGGTTGGCAGCAGACATACAGTCACACCAATGGCACAAGGTAAAAATCAGTGTCCATCACTGCATGACTCACAGATGCTTATCATTGCTGCTTGTGTTATGGATAACACAGATGCCTTTCTCCATCACTGGCCATCTTCTCTCCTTTCATCCTCTCTTACTTCCTCAAGGGACACACTTAGAGCTTCACTCATTTCTGCTTTGCCTGGGCTCATTCCCTGCAGATCTGCAGCTCTCCAAGGCTTTGGAGGAACAGGGATGCCCATGGACAAAGGGGCTTTTCCAAGGCTGGTGGCTGAACAAAGAGTATGGGCTGTGTAAGGCAGCTGCAGCTCCATTGGGATAGGGCTTTCCAGGAACCACCCAGCACCATTCAGTTCTTTTAGAGCTGTTTCTTCTCCCATCCTCAAGAACAGGGACAAGTGCTAAATCCAACAAATGTTGGAGCTGGTTCCCCTCAAAGGAGGTTGCAGCCAGAGGCCATCCGGCAGGGCGGAGTGGCTGCACCCGTATATTCATCTGTGTCCTATGTTCACAGTGTTTACCTGGTATTACTTCCTTCATTTTACAAAGCAGGCTAAAGACTCAATTAAATTATTTAGGCAATTCGATTACCTCCACTGCCAGTGTGGTCGTCGGGGAGGATTAGCATGTCTCAGCCACTCATCAGCAGGAGCTGGCAGGAGGGCACATCACACACCATCTCCTCCTCAAACCCAACACCCTGTGCACTTCATTTGAACCACAGCTCTTTGCTGTCCCTGGCTGAAGTCTATGACACAATGTGATGGGTGCACAGGCACCTTCCCTTGCTCACACTGTGACTTCTGCTGCAGCCTCTCTGTGAATCGCAGTTGTCGCTCGTCAGGGGACGAGAGCCATAAGCAATACAAAGAGGATGTGTACCTAAGTCCTGGATGCTCCCCGATATCAGATCACAGCAGGAACTGAACTAATACCCATGTTCCCTCTCCTGAAAACATGAAGACCCACTGAGAAATCACAGGCGAGGGAGGCTCTGACAACGCTCCCCACCTCTCAGGATGAGAGGCAGCTGAAGCATCGGTGCCAAAGATCATCCTGCCTTCATCCCTACAGCTGTTGAAAATGGTCCCATGCACAAAGGGCAGCGTCCTCATTAAATTTTGTGGAGGGTTGCCATGTGGCCAGCAGAAATTTTGTTTTGTCTTATTTTGAGAAGCGGCTTGGTAATATATTCACCACCTTCAAACACAGTGGGGTGACAGATGGGAGCTGGGCTCTGGCTTTCATGGGAAAGGCTCCTCTCAGCAGGGAAGCTATAAGTTTCCCACCTAATCTTCTGTAACCTTCAGACTGCTAACAACTGTAAGAAGCAAAGCAATGGGTAGTTATTAAATTAATGACTTCATCCCCAAGCCAGTAATAAATATTTTACAGTTTTATCTCTCCACTCTATAGACTGCTCTAGACAGACTCAACTGTTTATTAATCTAGCTTCTGGATTTATGCTATTTAATTGCTAAACAGCTTCAGCAGGGTTGGGCTGGATTCTTACATTTTGAAGCGTGAGAAGGAGCCCTCTGGCGAATGGTGAAACCTATGGAGCTGATCTTTGATCTTGGACTTAATGAGAATCAGGGCAAAACCAGCTCCCCTGTGATGCTAAGGCCAGGTTAGCCACTGTTTGAGGCCAAATCATTTGACCATTACCTTGTGCTTAGTTTGGGTGGATGCCAGGACTCGCTAGAAGTAAGGAAGAGGCAAGGAGAGATTTTGACCCAGTAAGGGCATACTGGAGTTAACCATGATTGTGAAACTTCAGGGTCAAACGTCATATCTTAGCTGGACCAGTCCTCCCAGTGTGGGCTAGTCCCTCATGCTTGTCCTGGAGCTCAGGCAGAGCATATGCCTTTGCTCTATCCCTTCATGGCTTGTGTTTCTTCCTGTCCTCACAGATAGTCGCTGACATTCAAACAAAAGAGCATTGCAGTTATATAAATGAAGGCAGGCTTTAATAGTTGTTATACTTCCTCGTTGACAGGGTTGGAACTGTCTTTAAATCTGATAGTCCCATTTTTACAACAATTGGTGATTTATCCATCCCCCTGAAAGAAGAGGATGAAGGCATCTGGAATAACGAGAGCTATTTGTCTGAAGAATGCATCATCCGCATGCTTTCCTACAGCCTCAGTCCCACGAGCTCTTCTGTACAAAGTGGAAGGTCATTTCAGGATATATCTTCTCATAAAATTGTAGGAGAAATGAGTGTGTTAACAAGCACAGGCCAGGGCTATAATCCAGCCAAGCTGTGCTCAGCGCTGGTTGGGAGGGAAGCAGTTTCCAGCTGGGGCCTGCAATGTCATGTCCAGCCCGTCTGATTACTCCCCAGCCTCAGGATCATCTTCCTGCAGCCAACAGGGGGTGAATTTGATGCCAAATTCTGAAGAGTAAAGTGGCCTTCAAGAATGGGGTCACCCCTTCTTGACCAGCCAGCTGTGTGTTTTTCAGAACACCTTGATTATGGCAGCAAGTGAGATGGACCGAGCCTTGAGTCTTCACTCAGAGAAGCTCTAGAGCAGGGTGAGCAAACATCACAAAATACGCACAAGACCAGGAAAGAAACCCCTTTCTGTGCACCCTCAAAAGCTGCCGCTGGAGCCCATGGCTCTCTGGGAGAGGCTGGGTAAATGCTGACAAGTGGAAGTTGGAATGCTGACACTTGAACAGAAGAATGGAGAGGGGTTGTTGGTAGCTGTTAACAGTGGCATCAGTGAGGCCGAATGATGCTTGTGTTGGCCAACGATTTATCAACCACATGCTGACGAGTATCTTTTCCCTTGCATCCTTGCAGCGAAAGACCCACTCTCCACTGCCATTTATCTCTCACCCTACACATGATGGAGGAGGCTTAAGAGCTCTCCTAAGCACACCTATAAACTGAGAGTATACCATCTTAAACCAACTCAATTCCCTTTCCTGTGATAAAGGACGCCAGTTTGAAGAAGATAACATCTCACAGTGATGGCTCCCCAAGCTGCAATTTAACACAAGTCTAACTGCTCTATTATGCAGCACAGCCAATTCGTTAAGAAAGGACAAGCAAGCGTGACTATTAGCTCTATCATCATAATCAAATATTGGCACAAGGAACTGTTCGGTGATGCAAAGTCTAGCGAATCCCCCCATAAAACAATTATGTGCCCTTCAGAAAACCAACATGCTAGACAGTTGAGGTGAACCATTGTATGAGACTCCCTAGTTTTCTCCTTTTAAGATGTGCAGCCCTTTGCAGAGGTCACAAAACCCCCATCACCAATGAGCTGGGTCCAACAAAGCCAGCTGTGAAAAATCACCAGCAAGAAGCCAGAGCATCTCCTGCTGCCTCTCAGGAGGGACAACCACTTATCCACTATCCCTTCACTCACCTGGAGTCCCGCATCCATTTCTGGAGTCCTCAGCACAGGAAGGACATGGAGCTATTGGAGTGAGTCCAGAGGAGGTCACGGAGATGATCTGAGGGCTGGAGGAGTTGCTGCTATGAGGCCAGGCTGGGAGAGTTGGGGTTGTTCAGCCTGGACAAGAGGAGGTTCCGGGGAGATCTTAGAGCACCTTCCAGTACTGAAAGGGGCTCCAGGAAAGCTGGGGAAGGGCTCTGGATCAGGGAGGGCAGGGAGAGGATGAAAGGCATGAGAAGCGCCAGGTTTGGGGTGTGCATCCTCCATCCGCGTCTCCCAAGGGACGAGGGACCCTGCCCTTCCAAGCTGTGGTGCAGGAGCGGTGACAAAGCCATGGGGGCCATCAAGAGCAGCTCGAAGAAAGACCATAGGAACTGAAGTCACAAACAGAACTGGGTTTTATTACGAAAGAATGCTGCCAGTACATAAGGAAGTCCCGTCTGCAAAGTACATTTCCTGAGGAAAGCTGATCACAGTATTTGTTTTCACAGAATAACAGGTAGGCCGCTAGAAGTTTCAGTGTGACTCTTTATTATTTAAATATTAACAGTATTCCTTCACATAAACAAGTACTCAGTCATCACATAACTGACACACAAACGACAAAATAAATATACAACAAGAGCACGGTCGTTTTTTTTTTTTTCTTCCCGACTTAAATATTAAATAAATAATAAATACAGAATTCTCATTTCCTGTTCTCAGTGCCTGAAACAAGAGGAACGAAAAAGAAAACAACTGAAAAAGTCTCTCTCTCCCCCGGTGCGCCCACCCTCCCCCTCCCCGCAAAAAAAAAAACCAAAAAATTATCAAAAATGCTTCAGTTTATAAAATATCTTTAAAAAAATTCCCATCGTTAAAAGAATAAATAACAAAATATATAAAAAATAACTCGGTTGCATCAAAATTACAAGGAGGAGTTGTAGATAGGGTTTTTTCTTTTTTTTTCTCTTTTTTTTTTTTTTGGACTATCATATTTTATGGTCAAAAGTTTAACTTTTTCACTTTTTTTTTTTGCTTCTTTATCTCCTTTTCTATGGTGCGGCGTCCAGTTGAAAATAAGTATAAAATTAATAAATAAAAAAGTTAAATAAATAGCAAAAAGTTAACATAAAGGTGTTGTAAATATAAATTACATACATCTTGCCAAAATTAAATAATTTACAGGATAATTAAACTAACTACTTTTTTTCCCCCTCTTTCTCTTCCAGGAAGTGCAATTTCTCTACTTTTAAATACTAACTGAATTGCAGTCACAATCAATTTGGACTCTATTTACATGTTGAGAACATTGTGTTTTTAACACTTCAATTTATTATTATTATTTTTCCCTTTCTTTTGTATTTTTTTTGTTTTGCACTTGGAATGGGTTCTAAAATAAGTGAACTCATGGAGTCTGATCCTGCAAACACTTAAGGATGTGAGCAAACCCGCCGGTTCCAGCTGCCCTAGGGAAGCAACACAAGCCAAGCGGCTCGTGGGCTTTGAATCCAGATCCTGTGGCCACTGGGATGACTGGAAAGCTTCCTAGTGACTTCTCCAAATCATGCATTATGCCCTAAATATCTACAGGATTGGGCTCGAATCAACACCACAGTCTTGCCTTTAATATGGGTCAGCAAAATCCTCCCCAGCTCCACCTGCCCTGCCGCCACGAGGGATGCAGGACGTGGATGTGCCCCATGCTGGGACCCCATGGGGTTGTCGAGGGGTTGTCCGCCTCAGCTTCCAAAGCGTTTGCAGCAGGGGGACAGCGAGCTCCGGATGGAGGAAGAGCAAACCTGGGGGTGACAGCCAGCTCCAGGAGCGCTGGAGCGGGTGCTGGCGAGCAGCGTTGCAAAGACATTCATAGAATTGTTCTTTTAGTGCACAATGGGCTGCGTGTACTGAGCTGCTTACAAAATGCTTCTTTGGAAGAATACCCAGTACCTGAATACTCTTAATTTTTCCTTTTTTTCATTGGGTTTTATTTTGCAGAATGGTGCTCGTCCTGTAATTTTACGCAGAACAACCAACCAAGCCAAAAATTACCCATTGCCCTGCGGATATCTCTAAGAAATCAACTACTGATTTGCGGTAGGTAAGCACTTTGCTGGCCATCAATCCACATCTCACTTTTTCTTGGGTTTTTTTTTGTTTCTTATTATTTGTGTGCATCGCAATCTCAAATGTTCTCTGGCACTGATGTATGATCTCTGAACTGGCAGGACTGCGCCACTGTAAGGATGATCACAATAATGAAAAGAACCAGAACTGTCATCAAACGGACTTCCAAAAAATCATATACACTGGACCATGACACATGAAAGACTTCTTCTGTATGAAATATCTGGTATTGGCCTATTCATAATAGCTATTCTCATCTTTAAGACAGACAAAGGAATACTGTAGTTGCAAACTCCAAAAAGCTTCCCTGAGAACCTTTTTTCCATTGCGCTTTCCACTGGAGATCCAGAACTGCTCCTCGGAATTCTTTCAGAAAATAAAAATAAGCTACTTTATAATACTTCAGAGTTCTCCTGCCCAGTGGATATCTGAACACCTTGGGGTTAGGAGGCCCAGCACAGGTTCAGATTTACAGGTAGCTTGCAGCTCCAGCACTTGTAGCAACACAGAACATAATTCATGTGTGAGTAGGTGATCTGGACATACGACCATAGACAACATGAGGGTTTAAGCCAGTCATATGCTAGTCTTGGATCAGACAAGACCCTGTTCTTATAACATTTTAACCCTTGGATCTATTCTGCAAGAGTACAGCAACTCAAGAGAGGTGCCTACTCTCCACCAGCTACCAAGTTCCACAGCCTACTGGAGAATTTAACCTTCCATCCTGATCTACCTTGTGGTCCAGGTAGAAAAATCCCACTTTTTTCAAGAAGGTCCAAAGATAAGTAAACGAGAACATTGAGTTCAATCAGTTCCATGTCTCAGAAATGGCCTCTTGGTTACATTTTGGTCCTTTTTTAAATCTTTTTTTTTTTGTTTTTTGTTTTTTTCATTCATTAAACAAGTTGTCTAACTTGTAAACCTGAATACTTGGAGGGAAAGGTCCATCTTACAGTCTGTTTGCTTGCTCGTCTCCATTTCACGGCACTAAACCTGGATGCCCTTGACAGCTTGCTTGATGCTCTCCAACAGGTCCTTGTTCTCCGGATTCTGGTAGCACTCCTGGTTGGTGTACATGTCAGTCAGCGTGTTCACATATGCATCGAAGTTCTGCTCACTAATTGGCTCCTGCGGTCAAAGAAAGAAAAATAAAAATGTTAGTAATACAGCAGGAAGAGCCTGAGATGTTTATTTTTGGTTAATCATTTGTATATACCAACAGGCAAAGTTCTCCACGTCGGAGCCTTTTTGTGTGTGGTGCTGTATGTGTAAGAATCTCATTGTGCAAGCCCTGATCAGGCAAGATCTTAACTGAGTCCTTAATTTTACACCGTGACTTCATGGAATTATTAACAGCATCAGGTTAAGCACGCTCAGGGGACAGGACAAGAGGGAATGGCCTCAAGCTCCACCAGGGGAGATTTAGGCTGCAGATTAGGAGGAGGTTCTTCACACAGAGGGTCATTGGGCATTGGAATAGGCTGCCCAGGGAGGTGGTTGATTCACCTTCCCTGGAGGTGTTTAAGGCACGGGTAGACGACGCCCTGAGGGACTTGGTTTAGTGTTTGATAGGAATGGTTGGACTCGATGATCCGATGGGTCTCTTCCAACCTGGTTGTTCTATGATTCTATGATTCTAAGCCATGGAAATGAAAGGCTGGAGGACAAGAGGAGGCAGGGACTGCTGAAGCATCACAGAGGAATCAAAGACAGAGTCAGGACAGGTCACCTTGGGCTCACACCAGCATGCTGCGGTGGTGCAGCTTTCGCTTTTGAGGGGCATTGTGGGAAACTCGCAAATCTCTAACTTGGAGTTAATGGGGGAAAAAGAGAGGAGGAAGGAAGAAAAAGAACTGGGATAAAACGTGCATACAAGTCTCGTGGGCGTTATTTAATTGGAGTTGCCCGAAACCTTGAAAAAATATTTGCTGAACAGTTTATTTGACCTTTCTGTGTCAAATACCTTACAGAAAAGCACTCAGCGAGCGGTTTTCTGCCAGTTAGGCAGCTGGGTGAATACAATCCAAAACTGCTCTGCTGGAGGATGGCTTCCCTCCAACCAGCCTGAATTTAAATACAAACCCCAATGAAAAGGATTCCCCCCTCCCAAAAAGAAACAATGGCAGGAAAAAAAAAAAAACATATCAAAAGCTCGTTCCTCTGATCGTTGTGATGGTCTGTGTGAGTTGTAAGAGGACAGTTTCCCCAACAACACAAGCCCCTCCTCCCCACACCTGGTTTTGACAACAGTAATTACATTTCTGGGAATAGAGAGAAGGTAATTAATAGCCTTTTGTGCTTTTACTATTTTAATGCAGCCTTTTCATTTTGCAGTAACTCTATGGTAACATGCTGTGGGCTGTTAGACCTTGTTAAATTAAACAAAACACACGCTCTTTAAGAATGCTATTCTTTGGCTGCCAGCTATTCAAAACTGAATTGAAACTACCTGCATTATAATAGGAGCCGTAAGATCTTTCTGACGTTGAAATCCAATCCCTCCTGATCTCCGCTTGTGCTGTCTTAGCCTAAAAGGCTCTGGGTGCCCTTGATAAAGTTTCCTATTTTGTGATAATGCTCCCAGATATAATGAGACAGAACAATAGCTACAAAGGGAAATCGGCAGAAAACGACGACAAAAGGGAGATACAATGCAAGCAGCAGAGATAAGGTAAAAGTACTGATCTTATAAAGGACACACAGGTGTATGGAAAGAAATTCTCCCACTCTCTAATTGTACATAAGCCTTATCCTGAATTGGGTTTGGCTCGGCTCCCTCCATCACCCTGGCAGGGGTGAGCGCTGTTGAAGTTTCTTACCATGTGCGGAAGGCGGATATTGGCAAGACTTTGGATTAGAGCCTGGCTCAACCCTGAGAGCTCCAGGAACAGGGCTTCGTTTTGCTCCTCTATGATTTTGTTTTCCTCCTCAATGTTCTTCAGGTTCTTCTCCATGGTGGAGATCTGCAGAGCAAAGAGGATGGCAGGGTTACCAGTTCACCCACCACCACCCAAGCAAGGGAATTGGCCGCGCGTCCCCAGTCCTGGCTGCACATCTGAGGATACAAACCTGTGACTGCAGTTTCACCATGGCTGCTTCCATCTCTGAGTTGGACTCATTCAGGTCACTGATCTCCTTGTTCAGCTGCTTGATCTCTTCATCATTCTCCAGAACTGCAGGGAAGGTCACAGGCGGTCAGCAAATGCTCATGGGAAAAGCAAAAGCATTGGGCTTTCTGCTGAGCCCGTCCTGTTGCATAGACAGCACCACTCACAAAGTCCTCACCTTTGCTTTCACGTCCTCTAAACGAGATGCACATCTCACCTGTCTATTTATTTATTTCAGAATGTTTTTAGCATCACAGTTCAATGATAAATGTAATAGGTCAATATGTAAATGTAAAAACCAATGACAACACAGCGGTTGGAGTCCAGCACCTCCACGCACCCTGCAAGGTTGATTGCCCTGAAAACTCAGGTCATTCTGTCCAGTTCTGAGGTTGGGAAGATGCCATTTTAAAAAAAAATGATGCATTTCCTGATTAGAAATTACAAGGTTCATAAAATGAAGAAATATTTCTAGCAGAGTGCAGGTATTTATAGGTTCCAGACTATATAAGGATACCAGTAAAATGCCTGAACCTCATCAAATGCCACAGAAACCTCAGTAATAGCACTGGAAGTGCAAAGTGCCATCGCTAACAAAATTCCATATCCAGAAATATCTGCAGGATTAAAAGCCCTGAATAAGTGAAAATCACTGAATGGCTGTGAGGGATTTGTAAAAATGTCAATGACTATTAAAAAAAAAAAAAAACACACACAAAAACCTCAATTTCAGCATTAATTCTTTTTGCCAGGAATTTCACTATGGAGACTCCTTTATCGTTTCACCTGCTCCCATATCCCAGTGTGTCACCTGGGAAGCGCTACCGGTACCACTCCATCCCCAGTATCTAAGAAACCTGAGAAAGGGGTGTTCATAGCCCGTGATAATCTTGAATATCTGAAGCCACATTTCAGTTGTTGAAACCTTTCCAGTCTGCAAAAGCAAAGACATATGGGCTCAATACCCTGACACACCTAAGACAGGAGGAGTGAAAATCCTTACCATCGCTGGTCTTGAACTTTGTGTTGAGAATATCATCCCCTGAGAGTTTTCCTTTCTTCCCCGCAAAAGTAGCTCTTGGACACCCTGACAAACTGAAAAGCAAGTAAAAATGGGTTTCATAAAGTCTGGGTATTTATAGGTGCTTATGTTCCCAACAAGAGCATGTACCATTTCGTAGAGTTCATGCTGCGAGACAGTTCTTCTAAAAGCTTTTTATGGTACAGAGGAAATTGCTTTATGAATAATGCCACAGAACTCCCCATTTATAAAGTGAGAGCAATTTTCTCTGAACAAAGATTAAATAAACACATTGTTTCCTGAAAGAGAGGGCATGACAGTTGAGGAAGGTGAGACATATCTGGCTGATTTGGGCATCATACGCCTGTTTTGGGTGCCCAGATCCCGTTCTTGCTTGCTCATGGAAGGACTTTCCAGAATTTTGCCCAATCTACATCTCATCTTTGAAATATTAAATATTAAAACAACTACATGTTTCCCTCAGTGCAAAAAACTCCAACCTCGGAGCAGCCTGAATGAAGTTAGCATCAAGAGCAACAGCTATAGAGCCTTCCATGAAAAGCCAAATGATGCTCAAGCAGCTTCTACAGGCACGTGGGTTGTTCCATGGTAATGTTGTCACACTCCCAGGGATTTCAACCCCAAGATTTACCTTCTGTGAGTGAGGAAGCTCCCATTGGCATGGCCAGAACCATCACAGCCTGGGGTAGGGCAGGTTGGTCCTTCGTTCTTTAACGACTTCCAGGAAAACGAGGAGCCGTTGAGCGATCCTTCCTTCTGCCTGCGGGCTGCAAGAGGGCACCCTGATGCACTCCGGTGAGAGGCGTATTTGCCACTGATGTGTCCAAGCCCAACGCAGCCAGGAACTGGACACCTGGATATAGGGAATTACCAAAAAATTATAGCATGGGAATCATAGAACAACCAGGTTGGAAGAGACCCATCGGATCATCCAGTCCAACCATTCCTATCAAACACTAAACCAAGTCCCTCAAGACCTCATCTACCTGTCCCTTAAACACCTCCAGGGAAGGTGAATCAACCACCTCCCTGGGCAGCCTATTCCAATGCCCAATGACCCTCTGTGTGAAAAACTTCCTCCTAATCTCTAGCCTAAATCTCCCCTGGTGGAGCTTGAGGCCATTCCCTCTTGTCCTGTCCCCTGTCACTTGGGAGAAGAGCCCAGCTCCCTCCTCTCTACAACTTCCCTTCATGTAGTTGTAGAGAGTAATGAGGTCTCCTCTCAGCCTCCTCTTCTCCAGGCTAAACAACCCCAGCTCTCTCAGCCGCTCCTTATAGGGCCTGTTCTCCAGCCCCTTCACCAGCTTTGTTGCTCTTCTCTGGACTCACTCCAGAGCCTCAGCAATGAATGAATGAATTCAATGAATGAAGAGAGACGTAAGGAAATTAGGGATTAGCAGGAACGAGGAAACCTGAGAAGGGACCCATCACATTAGGGGATCTTATTTGGACTTTATGTGGTAGATGCTTACTTGATGGAAATGGCAGATGGGATATTAAGAACTATGACTGCCCCTTCAAAAGAGCCAAGGAGAATCAAGGTAAATCTACAAGATGAAAAGGTGTGGAGGTCACATCTCCTCACGCTTGTAGCAAAAGCAGGTCCCAGGGGTGTCCGAAACTGTGTGTTTGATGCCTCATTGAGGGCAAAGGTCAGGTTGGGCTGCCTGTTGTGGGATCCTGATGTTAGCAAGGCTGACATGCTCATACCAAACCATCACACATTTACAGGCAGCTCTGCACACTGGTACTGTGGAGGAACCCTGGAGCATTAACTTTTTCAGCCTAAACCAGCATAATTAATGTGATGTGGGATCCTTCCCCACAAACCAGTCCCTGACCCAGGAGCTGCTTAGGCTGCACCTGGACACTAAGAAGCTGCAAACCTGTTCATGCAAAAAGAGCATCTGAGGTGGTTTTGAGCCCACACCCCATCAGATGGGCAAATAAACCCCAGGGCACCGCTCAGCATGGCTTCACCTGACTTCTTCTTCTCCTGGTTCACATCTCACAGCTACAGGGACCAACCTGAGCTCGCAAGGGCATAAAAATGAGAATTGCCATCAAGGCAGTGCACGACCCCTCCTGCCCCCAGGCTTTTGCCACTATTTATGGCCAGTTAAAGCACACAGAAGCTGCGAGGGGCCTCATGGAAGCGCTGACACAACTTCTGCTAATTGCCAAGAGGACGAGTGCCTCTCTAAAAGCACCTCTTCTCTCCCCACTCACAAGCTCCCAACCTAATAGCACACCCACTAAACTCAGCCATTCGACAACGCCTGGTGTATCTATTAAGGTTTTTGCTGTGGTTTGCATTTGCTTAAAGACGTTAGTCAATTATAAATACAGTTAAAAGTTTATTACTCAGGGGAGGTTGCTCTAAAAGAGGAGAGGTGGGACGAAAAGTAGGTAAGAAATGGCAGAAAGAACCTCGTGTCCTCGGCTTGAAGGCAATTAGGGACTTAAGTTTCACCAGCAAAATATCCACAGAGCTGCAACTGAAAAATCACAAGCTGCATTTCACCGCAGAAATTATTACCCTGATTGTTTATATTTCGTACAAAGGGGAGATGACAGCAGGAGGGGGGAGCCGCACACCCAGCCTTTCCCCAAGATAATTTGAGAAATGCTGATCTCGATTTTAATCAGCTGCAAATGCAGCACAATTCACTTATAATATCCCTGCCAGCAGGATCCTCAGTAAATTCATAACATCATTACTTTTATATGATCACGAGCAAATTACTGAATCCTCAGGAGGAAAAGGAGAAGGGGGGAGAGAAGAGCATGAGAAAAAAAGAGACAACCCCCAGCGTTTAGTATGCAGCCGTTACGGTCCAACCGCTACATACTTTACGCTGTTAATTTAACTTTCATTACACTTCCATTGTTAAAAAAAAAAACCTGGAGCCTTATTGTGCAAAACAGCTGGCTCGGACTTCTTTTGAATTTATGTTTTTTTAATTATTATTATTTAACAGAAGCACTGGGAACGTTTGATCAATTAGGGAGCTGAACACGCTTCCGTTTCATGCCAGGGCTGAGCTGAAGGTTGAGGTGATCTGTTCAATCACGCCTGTAGCAAAATACGTGAAGGATGAACAGTAAAAACAACAGGGACTCAATGATTTTCTCTTTAGTGGCTATGTGCAAAACTCGGCTCGGTTCCAAGCAGTGCTCGGTGCAGACGGAGGATGGATTAAGAGCCAAAGCTCCTTAATGCAAACCTGTGCCCAGGGCACCTTGCTGGGGGAGGCAGAACACGAGTTTTCCAAGTGCTGGGGGAAGGCAGCAAACCGTGTTGTGTTTGCAAATGTCAGAGGAGCTTCTGCTCCTCCTGGGAATACTGGAAGAGGGGGAATTGCAGCTCATGCTATGGCATATGTCCCTGGGGAAAATGTGGAGAGGAGCATTGCAAGGCCACCAGCAATTTCATAGAATCATGGAATGGCTTGGAAGGGACCTCAAAGCCCACCCAGTCCCACCCCCTGTCATGGGCAGAGACACCTCCCACTGGATCAGCCTGGCCTGGAACACCTCCAGCGATGGGGCAGCCACCACTGCTCTGGGCAACCCCACCCTCACAGCAAAACATTTCTCTCTAAGATCTCATCTCAATCTCCCCTCTGATATTTAAGGTAGTGAGCCAAAAAAAAAAAAAAAAAAAGGATTTTTTTCCCCCCAGATTCTCGAGTAGGTTGCTTAATTTTTAATAAACTCCACTAACTCCTGCTAATTATCACACAGCTCATTTAACTAGGAGGCTTTCCTTCCTGTAGACTGAGGAGTAAGAACAGAGCAGATGGCTCAAATATCATCTCTTTGTTAAAGGTCCTTCCCCCAGCTGCTGCATCCCAGTTTCCCGCAGCCCCCGTGGGGCTCTTCCGTATCCATCAGTTCCTGCTCCCCCTCAGCTTCTGCTCCAGGGCAAGGTACCCAGGGCACAGGGATGTGTTTACCTCTGCTCTTCTGGAAGGGCAAGGCCTGACCTAGGGCTAAAAAAGGGGGAAAAAGATGCATTTAGGGGCAGCCAGCTGAGCCAAAGGTGTTTGGCCAGCAATTCCAGCGCTCACGGGCATCCAGAAACTCTTGTAGGGGCTTGATAAGGTTTCCTTTTTGCCCCTCCACCTGGACATACTGGGTGCAGGCTCCAGAAAGGCTGGGGCTGCTCTGAGTTAACAAAAAAGTAGGATCCTGGAGTCAATGCTTGGCCTCAGCCCTGCTGTAAAGGCTTAGATGTCCTGCAGCTGCACGAGAGGTTGAGATGCCCCCTCCAAACATCACATCAGGCCCTGGACACTGAGCCTGTGATGGCTCCATGAAGGTTTGTAGAAGTCAGGACAAATGGATTTTACAGCAAATGAAAGCTCCTGAGGCGGACTAAGGGATTTAAAAATCTCTGTTCCCAGTAGGAACAAACCCCCTGGGATGTTTTGAAACATTCAGCCCCAGGCAGCAGAGAAAGGCTTTTTCTGTTCGCTTTGAATATTCAGCTGTGGCAAAGATTTTACAAAATGTGCCTTGTTCGGGGTTATCAGATCCTGACCCAACTCAGTGCTGGATAGTTTTTACATCTATTGCCTTCCTGGGAGTTAAGAGAGCCTGCCAGGACCCCTTGCCTGCCCGTTATAGCCCAAAACCCTACAACGTTCTGCCTGATGCTGAGTTTTTGCCCTGTTACAACACTGGGCATTTTTCCAGGCATTCTATAGAGCACAGGCAGGAGAGGATCTCTTTGTACTCTACTAGCCCCCTTTCACATCCACAAAAATAAACAAGAAAAGCCCCGGCCACTACCCAATTTTCCAATCTAATTTCAACACCGTTTGGGGAATTAGGGAAGAATTCCCCCAAAACCAGTGGAAGAGCTTTGGCAGCACCTGCTCCAGTGCAAGCTCTGAGCAGCTCGAGCGAGGGAGGATGCGGGACGGATGCTGCTCCCCTGCCTAAAGCGGGAATTGAGTGAAAGGTTCCACTCGGGAGTTTCATCCAGACTTACTTCATCAGCTCTGGGTCTTCTTTATCATCCTTTGTCGGGGTGATCTTGATCCCACTTTTCTTGGCACGAGGGCAGCCTGACAAGCTGTGGTTGAAAAGAGAAGAAAGGCCTGTCTCACTGGCAGAATCACTGCATTTGCTATTCCCCTGCTTCAGTCAGCTTTCCCTTGAATTTTGCACAGTGTTTTTTGATCTCTCTCGTTTTGCAGCTTCCCATCACGAGGAGAAGTCAGGAGAAAAAAAAAAAAAGAAAATAAAAAAAATTGAGGGAGATGGACAGTAATTAATGGTGTCTAGATAAGAAGATCTCTGCTAACAGCCTGCAATGTTTAATGGAATTGTTGAAACAGAAGACTCAGATCTCTGCTATTAATGGTCTAAAGTGATAATAGAAGTCATAAATAGGTAGCATTATTAACAGGAACATTGCATCAGCTAAAATCTGACCCTTTGTCTTTTATTCTGTTGAAGGGAGCGTCTAATCAGATGCTGGAAACATCAAAAAAAAAAAAAAAGAAAAGTCAGATTAAAGAGATGAAAATAGGCTTCAGTTGTCAGTAACATTAATGTTTTATTCAGAACTTTACGACTCTGCCCACTGCAGGGGGAGAAAAAAAAAAACCAGAAAAAGTCTACAAAGAAAATAATTTAAGGGCGATCTTACCTTCTATGCGATGCATAATTTCCTGTTATGTGACCAGAACCATCACAACCAGGAGTAGGGCACCTGCGGAGGAAAGGGATGCTCGGATCAGCCTGAGGATATGAGTAGGGGATCGATGTTTTGCAACAGCTCGTTTCAAAGAGAAATCTAGGGATTCTTAACACAGAAGCAGGTTTTTTTCTTCCTGCCCCTTCTCCCTCTGCAAGAACAAGTTTTGGTGTGTAACATCCGTACCACCAAGGTCAACGCATCACTGCACAGCGTCAGCGTTGGAGAGGAACGCGGGTGTGGAGAGATGAGGATGTTTGGTGCGTCGTGGCTGCTCTCCAGTGGAGGGACACAGGTCCCAGCCACTGTTCCCACACTCAGAAAGGGGATAATGAGCCCCCAGAAGACCTACAGAACACAGCAGGTACCATCCAGGGTCATTGGGCTGGATGTGAGCATAGTCAAGGAACCAGAACAATAGCCTACAACTCTGATCAGCTCGGCCATTCAAGCCTTTTCCTCCAGGGCCATCATGGCCACCACAAAGTGGAAGCCCAACAGAAGGACTCAGCTTAGGTCTGAGGGATTTGGGGGGGCCGGGGACATTGAGGGTAAACAGACAACTCACTGCAGGAGTTGGAGTAAAAAAAAATGTCCGATGCCTCCAATGGGGACTAATGAAGGAATAGGAGGAAGAAGGTCAGGTTAACCTCAGGTTTTCTCCTTCCATAATATCATAGGTAAGGGATGGGGGTTCTGCAGGGGAACAACTGCCTTCCAGGCCTCGGCTTGGGGATCACCGGGTCACCACGCGTGGTGCACCAGCATCTTTCAGTGCTTCGGTGCAAAATCTGCCCCTCGATCCTCAGCCGCTGCCATTACAAAGGGGTCTTTGAAGATGCAACCACGATGATGTGTTTGAAGGTGAGCATCCAGCACTCTGGGACATGGTTGAAAGCAAAGCCTGGAGAATAGTTCTGTGATCACACAAACCTACACAAAGGCTGGCAGGGGCTGCGAGCCCTACCGAGCGGCTGCGAAGATAATGGCACGAGTTAAGCACTGCATCATTAAGGGCGCGAAAGCGAGAAAAGTAAGGGGATATGAAGTACCACAAGCACAAAGATCCGCTCCGAATGCTGTAGGTGACGTGGCAGACATAAAAGTTGTCATGGGGACAAGGAAGAGAGGTGAGGAGTGCTCGCAAAGCATGTGAGCGCCAGCCTGCCAATTAGCCAGGGCTCTTTGAGTCAAGTGATTAGGACTAGGGGGAGGAAATCCATGGTGTCGCTGCGGGACGAGTGGGAGATGCTCAGACGTTAGCTTCTGAGCAGAGTGAGAAAAGCTCATGGGATGACAGCAAGGTTGCAGAGCACCTTTTCTCTTCAAGGGAGGCTGGACATTAGGAAAATAATTTTCATGGAAAGGGTGACTGGGCAGTGGCAGAGGCTGCCCCGGGACGGGGTTGAGTCCCCTTCCCTGGAGGGGTTTAAGGGACGGGTGGACGAAGTGCTGAGGGACATGGTGTAGTGATTGATGGGAATGGTTAGACTCGATGATCCGATGGGTCTCTTCCAACCTAGTGATTCTATGATTCTATGTTACTGTGCCCTCACTTTCTCAGTCCTCCTTTTTAAAGCCACCGCAGCCTGGCTTGGTAGCCCTGGTTGGTGTCTGCCACGGAGCAGGGACTGATGCATTTCCAGGACACCCCAGTGGTCAACACATGATGGTGTGCAGGCAGCACCCACAGCCAGTGCCTTTGGGAAAGCTCATGCCTGATCATTGATGGCATAGTTGGGGTCATCCGGCCTTTGAGAGTCAAAGAAGCAATGATTTCCACAGATGCCTTTAATCCTGCAGTGTGGAAAATGGCTTTTTAAACAGTCCTCTTTTTTGTTGTTTTTTTTTTTTTTTTTTAAATTAGAAAATACTAAAACTGTCCTCTTTGCATCACCTTGAGCAAGGATTTGGCATTTATGAATCATTGAAAAGTCTCCACTGCCAGAAAGAATGGGGTGAGAGAGCAGGAGTGTGTCTTGATCCCAGAAGAGTGACAGGGAAACTGAGTCAGGACCAAGACTTAGCCTGCTCAGATCCAGAAGACACGAACGCACACAGGTCCAGTGCAGTAAGAGAAGAGACACATCCAGCAGGACCCCGATGAGGGTGCAGGTTCTCTAACTTGGTGAGAAACTGCTGTTTTAGGAGGCGACCGTGACTTTTCATGCTGTTAAAAAGAGAAAGCAAAACTCTTCCTTTGTTGTTCTAGCTTCAGGCTGGGATGAAATTATGAAAACACTAACACTGAACTCCTTTTGCCTTTCAAGACTTTTAAAGAGGGGAGAGGAGTGATTTGATTTTTATTTTTAATTATCTGGAGACAAATCATACCGACAGAGACCTTTTATTGCATGTTCCAGCCTGGAGCTATTTTTTTTTTTTATATCAGGGATATTAACCCCTGAAATGGAATTTATAATAGAAACACTGATATGGCCTTATCTGAAGTTATGAAAAGCTCTGATTGCGGTCCCTGTCATATCTGCAAATCCTCTTCCCTTCCTCCCTCCTCTGCTCCCATCTCCACCAGGAGAGTGGAAAAAAAAAAAAAGCCATACTTGGGAAATGACATTAAAAAGCTTTGTTTTGGTCAGAAATCTCCTAGTTTATACCATACTTTGATGAAAAGCTTTGACATCAGATGCCCGAAGGGAGCAGGGGACTCTGCACAGTGATGCTCGGTCTCAGGGACGACCCCGTTTGCTTTTTGTTCAGGCCCTTACTGGAAACAGGCACTGTTCCTGAGGGTTTTTAATATCTTTAATGCTAATTGCCTGATCACTGGGCTATTCTTTAATGCTGTTGGAGAAACACCAGTTCAGCAAAGCTCTCTTAAGAGGTTCCTTCAAAATGTATATTGTCTATAATGCATGATTAAGTGTACTTAGTGCTAATCATGTGAGTCCTTTCCTTCCGCTGGCATATTCTATTAATATAAACTAATCCAGCTACTTTTTCCACCTCTGTGATAAGGAGCAGACAGTTAAACATTTTTTCCTGGCACCTGCACCCACATCAGCTGGAGGCTGGGCTCCTCCAAAACCCCTCACAGGCAGATTTTGATCAGCTCTTGGAAAGGAGAAGGGAGGGGATGGAAAAGCAAAAGCAGAGCGAAAGGAGCGGAAGGGCAAGGAGGGGGAAGAGAGGAGGGAAAAAAGGTGGAAAAAAGAAAAAAAAGAGTTCCAAGTGGAGCGCAAACATACTTGAGGTCAGCAGAGTGGGCAGCCATGAGGTTTCTGAGGCTCTTGTCAGCAAGAGGACAACCAGAAAGGCTGAAAGAGAAGAGATGGAATACCTGGATAAGCAAAAAAAAAAAAAAAAAAAAAAAAAAAGGAAAAAAAGGAAAAAGAAAAAGGGGCTGGAGGGTGGGGTGGGAAAGGGGCAACAGAAGGTGGGAAGGAAACAGAAACAAACTATCCACATGGTCAAAAAATATACTAAAATTAAAAAAAAAAGTTGCCTTTAGAGTCCAAACCATGAAAAAAAGTCAACCCACCTGCGGTGAGAGGCATAGTTTCCCGTTATGTGTCCACTGCCGTCACAGCCTGGAGTTGGACAACTGGGCAACAACAACAACAAGGAGTGTAAGTGCTGGAAAGCGAAGGATTCACCCGAGCACTCGGGATCTGCAAAGCCAGCTGAGCCCCTGCGAGGTCTGTCTGCAGCAGGGCTCAGCCTGGCCCCAGTGCCAGACCCCGTGTGCAAAATAAACGACCTGTTTCCATTTTGGCTTCCTTTCCTCCCTGCTTTGTTCCCCAAAGATCCCAAGAATCATGCAAAAAAAAAAATTGTGGCAAATGTGTTCAAAATGTTTAGTTCCTTGGTTTGATGGGTCGAAGTGGAAGACTTAAAGCAGCCTGCTGGGTGGCATTAGCCAACAGGCGTGAACACCACTGCCTTGGTGCTGCCAAGTCAGATGATTTTTACAGTCCTGAAGCTCTGGCTGCAGGAACAGCTTATTCCCCGAAAGCATCAGAGTTTAGATTTCTGAAATGATTTTTTTTCCAGCCTTCATAGCTGCAAATAAAAGCTTGAAAACCCCAGAGAGGGAATAAAAGTAACCTTTGACTCATGTGCCTGGGGGTTTCTCAATTGAGGACAGGCAGAAGCTGCCACATCCCACCTGCTGCCTTCGCCAGGCTGCATCTCCCACCCATCGCTCTCTGCTGCCTCCACTGTGAATGCACCATCGATGGGCGAGGGTGCTGCCCCTTCTCCGTGTCCAGGGACAAGAGGCAGTTTGTGCACAAGTAGTGAAGCTCTGGCACAGTCATGCCCCACCTACCCGAGGCCAGGGCTGTGAGTGAGAGCAGGGATGTCCTGGGACAGTTTGGCCTGATAGGATGAGTTTTGGGGATGTGGCTGTTCCCTGTCCTCCCTCGAGTCCTTTTCACAGCCACAACATCCAAACAGCGTGAGCCCTAGTGCCAACATTGATTTGAAAAGGTTCAAGCAGAAGATGTACAGCTCCATGGTACCCACTCGTGTGCCGACAGCAGGGTAGCAAGGAGAGAGATGTGAGGAGCACCTTCCTTCACAGCAACTGCCATCAGTGCCTGGAGGGGACCCAAGAACTGCACCAAGACAGAGCATCTTACACGGAAGGCAAGTCTGCTCCTGAGTTAGCTGCAGCTAATTCATTGCAGCCCTTGGGCCAGAAAGGAGCTGGGGTGCTGAATGGCGAGAGAAGGCTCGGGGCTGCCTGCAGCTCCATTCATTTATTCCAGGGCTGTTTCCATTTAGGAAATTTCTCTACCCTCATAATACAATTATAGCGCAGGAGGACTTCAGGCCTGTACCTCAGCAATTGCTGTTTGCATCATTGCTGGGCTTTAAAAAAAGCCTTTAGAGATTTGTATAAGGCAGCTGGTCTGTGCTTTGCTCATTTAGGGAAGCTACTGCTGCTGCTCTGCCCCTACAGATTTCTTCCCTGCCTGTCCAGTCCCTCTGCCTTCTGCTTGCGTAGCCAAATAATGAGCTATGTTGTATCAGGTCAGCAAAACGATGCCCAACAACTCTTCCCTGTTTAACATAGAGGGAGGTCAGGTGCACAGTAAGAAGTCAAGCACAGCAGATCTGCTGGATGCCTGGGAGAGAAGACCTCCTCAACACAACCTCCAGATTGATACCAACCTGCCATTAGAGCAGAGCCAGACCCAAGCTGCAGTGTTTGGGTCAGGCTCCAAAACCTAATCATTATTTTGGGGAATCAGTGTGGACGCAGAGCAATATTCCGCCTAATAGATTAGATCTGGATCTCTATTTCCATCTACCCAATGCCACACATACGTTGATGTGAGCTGGACTGAGATCTCTCTCCAATTAAGATGTGATCTTGCTGCAGTCCTGGTTAACATTTTGTGGCCCTGCAGTATCATGGTGATGGGACTCATTGTTCTATGTTAAGCAGCCAACGAGTCCTGCCTTCCTAACGAGGCACCTTGCAGTTCAACACTCCCACCAAGAAACTACCAAGATCCCTTGGGTATTTTCAGCTTCTATGTCCCAAAATGAGGGGACAGGTGACTGGACAAGCTCCATCGCTGTGCCAGAAACTCTGTTGCAGGAAACACCAGAGAAAACACACCCTGCAAGGAGGTTTCTACATCTGTGAATCCCAAGAGCACTGAGCTCCCCAGAAAGATCCCTTCACCACTGCAGAATTTCAAGACCACATCCCACATTGAGTTGTTGCACAAGCACAGGTTTTCTCTTTGAGCTTGCATCTGAACCACTTAGATGAGAACAGACCAATCACAGTAAGAAAGGGAGCAGCACTTCTGATATTTAAAACGTATTTGCTAACAGATTTTTGTCTCCTATGAGCCTGGCTGTGCTGCGTATGTATTTTATACGTCACGGAGAGAGAGACAAAAAGGCAGGACTTACGTGAGCAGCTCTTTCTTGATGTCCTTGGAGAGGAATTTAAGCTTGAAGTTGGTTAAAGTAACTTCCCCTGGGTATTTTCGCTCTTCAAAGTTTTCTTCCGACACTTCTTGCTCATCAGCTTCTGAGGAGGCAAAAGAGTGGGCAGCAGGCTCTGACTGCAAGAAAACAGACGGGAAAAGTAGTTGTAGTGATGATCATTGATGTGATGGGAAGGGATCCCAGGTTCATCCCAGTTTGTGCACATTGCACACGCGCCTGAGCCCTTTGCTAGCACCTTGAAGCTCCCAAATCAGAGATCAAACAGCCTCCAATTTCCCCTTTTGATGGGAGAAATAAGTAAAAAATGTCCATACAATGATTTACACCTGGATCTCCCAAGGTCTCAAAGGGATGAAGATCAGAGCAATCTCCTCCCACTCATCCATGGCAACACGGGCAGAGTGGTAGGGTGCTGCTTCCAGGGCTGGGATGCTCATCCCAGCTGGGCTCCCACACCTGCAAGGGTTAATGTTACATGGCACACAGGGCCGAACCTGCTGATAGCAGATATAAATCATCCTGGGGAAAGTCTCCAGTAGCACCACTGGGGTAATGGAGCCAAAGGGATTTACAAAGAAGCAAGCACTTCAGACCCAGGACAATGCAAAGTGGGCTCTTCCTTGGCAAGAACACCCCAACAGATCCAAAAGCATCTGCCTTCTGCCTGGTTGTTCACAGCTGACATGTGATATCACGGTTGAAGCTAATAACACCTCCTCTCCTAGGCTCCAAAGGGCAAACTAGGGATTCTGGGGGAATCTTGTGCAAGCAAATACAGCATTCAGTCCCTCACAAAGTGTTATTTAAGCATCAAGAGTCAACTCTCACCTCTTCTGGCTCCTCCTCCCGCTGACGGTTTGGTTTCGTGTAGTCAATAGGCCCATCCCATTCATCCTGTCGGGAGGTCTGGCTGGACTGGGGGGAGGTCATGGTGCTGCTCGTGGCACTGGTGCTGTTTTGGCGCTGGGACACATCTGGGGACTTCACGCTGGGACTACTGCTGCAGCTGCTGCTGCTGGGGAGGGTGCTCTCGCGTTTGCGGTGCTTGTTCATACTCAAGTCCAGAGTCCCGTTTTCATCCACCTCAATGTCCATGGACTGAAAGGTTGGAAACATGCCCAACATTAGCAGCCACCAGCAATTCCCTTTAGGGATCTTGTCCCCTATTTGCAGAGCTACAGAACAGGTTATTCATGTCCTGCCCTCTCCACAGACCATTAGAACAAACTGAATGGAAGGGATGTTCTTTCATAAATATTTTCAGATACGCCATGTACTCCTCTACTACTAGCAATGTGATGTTTTGACTCAGTTGTTTGAACACAGGCAAACGCCCCATGGCATCCAAGACATCTTCCTAAGGCTGGGGGTGCAACGTGGGACTTCTGGAAAACCTGTGGTCCTCTGAAAAATAGCTGGAGGTCAGCTGGGACACACCTTGGGAATCTCAAATGGCATCAGGTACAGACCGGTGAGCAACTGAGACCAGCCCTGAAAACCTTCTTGGGAAAATCAACCTGGGCCAGCGCCTCGCCACTCTCGCAACAAAACCTCTCTTTAAATCTCACCTCCATCTCCCCTCTTTCAGCTGGAAACTGTTGCCCCTCATCCTGTCCCTGCCCTCCCTGATCAAGAGCTCCTCCCCAGCTTTGCTGGAGCCCCTTTCAATGCTGGAAGTTGCTTTAAGGTCTCCCCAGACCCTTGTCTTTTCCAGGCTGAACAACAAACTCCCTCAACCTGTCCTCATACAGGAGGTACTCCAGCCCTTGGATCATCTCTGTGGCCTCCTCTGGACTAGCTCCATCAGATCCATGTCCTTCCTGTGCTGAGGACCCCAGAGCAGGATGCAGGGCTCCAGGTGGGGTCTCAGGAGAGCAGAGTAGAGGGGCTGAATCCCCTCCCTCACCCTTCTGGTTACATTTCTTTTGATACAGAAATGAATGGTTAAAAAGGTATTGCTCCCATCTCAAACTTCAAGATTTAACTCACTCCCCTGAGTGATGGTGTAGTGGTCCCCAGGCATGCTTGGCTCACCTTGCTGGGGGTCTCCTGCTGCTTCGTGCTGAGATTCTCCGGCATTTCCCAGCAACGGGTGGAGAGGTTGAGGATGGCAGTGGCAGCCATGTGCGCAGCCTCGGCATCGTGGGAGTAGTCGAAGCCTGTGGAGGAAGATGAAGTGCTCTTCACGTAACTGCTGGAGGGGCTGTGGCTGGGGGAAGAGGCCTTTGGAAAAGGTTTGGCTGGAATAAAAAGAAAAGGAACAACACAAGGCTGATGTATAATCCACATGGGCAGCGGTGAGAGGTTAAGTCAGTTAGACACAGCTAATGTGTTAGCAGTTCCTGTGGTTATCACCAACCCATGGCTGTTTTGTTGCCTGGGATGTGCAATGGGACCAGTACTGGTTGCAACTTATGCACTGGTCTCTTGATAGGAGAGCTTTATTTATTAACTGATTTACTAACTGACTCTGCCACTAAGTCCCAAAACATGAGTATTTTTCTTCATTAAAGCTGCTCCTGGGTAGAAGCAGTTAAAAGAGAAAGCCTAGAGAAGCTTCCTGGGTTTTTTTTTTTATTGTCCTATCTATGTTCATAACTTATCTGCAGAGATGACTTACAGGGAGATTTCTTGTAGCATGTTTGAAATCTTACAATTTAAAAAATTACATTAATAGCAAAACCATGGCCATGAAATACGAGCTTCTGATGGCGACACCAGTGAATTATGGATTTTCTGACAGCAGACGTATCACTTGAATATGCTTGAATACTAGGATTTATTACACAGCCACAACTCCACACTGTTCCTGTATCTCTCGGCCCTTGCAGTGCAGTCCTGGGCATGAAATTTTTCTTTCTGCTTGCCCTAATCTTGAACCTGGTCCTGTTGAGGAGAGCCCTGAGCCACACAGAGGCCCTCTGAAGCCAGTAGTTTCAATGGGGGAAAACTGGGGATCATCTGATTTTGGACAATGGCAGGATTGCATTTGGAATCAGCTACCAAAATCTTCAAAATTTTAATTTGTTTCACTATGCCCTTTTTTGGAGGGGAGGGAATCCACTGAAGGGAAAATCATATAAGTCAATGATCATATAAGCCAATGATTATAGAGTCATAGAATGTCCTGACTTAGGAAGGACCCACAAGGATCATCAAGTCCAATTCCTGTCCCTGAACAGGACAACCTAACATTCACATCATGTGGCTGAGGGCGTTGGCCAAAGGATTCTGGACTATCGTCAGGCTTGGTGCCATGACTGCTTCCCTGGGAGCTGTTCAGGGCTCCACCGCCCTCTGGGCGAAGAACCTTCTCCTAATGTCCAACCTAACCCTCCCCTGGTGCATCTTCCTGCCATTCTCTCTGGTCCAGAGAGAAGAGCTCAGCTCCTGCTCCTCCTTGTGAGGAATCAGTAAACTGCAATGAGGTCTTCTCTCAGCCTCCTCTTCTCCAGGCTGAAAAGACCAAGTACTTAAACCGTTTTTCATACCTCTTCCCCTCTAAACCGTTGATGATGGCAAAGCAGCAAGACAACCTGAGTTCATATGGCTACAGAGCAAAGCTATTTCATTATTCCCATTACAAACTCATCATATAAGACACTATAAAATGCTAATCCTCCCCAGGTTGCTTTCTTCCTTGTTGGATGCATATATAATGTGTATTGACATTAATGGGAGTTCTGCACACCCATGCAGGGGAATATAAATCCCTCTGGATGAAGATCTCTCTAAAATAAGTTCTCAGTGAAAGGAACAGATTTCCCTGCTATGATTGGCAATCATATTCATCTTGTCGCTTTGATTAACTCATTGGAAGTTTGCCCAAATGGTTATTCTCGTGTACGGCTGCTTGTTTTCGAGTCCAGTTTAATGCACGTCTTTGCGGTGGGATGCGGGTATTTGCCAGCCCAGCCCGACAATATCCAGGATCGTGAGATGCCAATTTCAATTTCACACCATAGGCTCAGCGATGCTTTTCCATTTCATAAGTATTTCTACCCTAATAGACTCGCAATCAGCAAATTAGTAAAATAAGTGATGAGAAAAAATAGAAAGGATTATCCTAGCGGGTCTACTGGAATTATTTTTGTCAGTACAATTACCCTGAAAATTCTTTGCTAATATTGCAAATAACACAATCTATTCAGCAAGAGAATCACTTGTGCTGGGAAACAAATTACTTTTCCATCAGCCCTAACCCAGGATGACAGTGGCAGTTGTGCTCTCTGGCCTCCATCCAATTTCATTGTCTGATCCTTTACAGATTTAGTACTGTAATAAAGGGCACTTCCATTGTAGTGCAACAACCGGGATGCTTTCAAGTATGAGTACTTTTTAGAGAGCAGCTGCATCAGGATTAAACAGGATTGTAGAAGTGGGATTAGCCAGACAGAAAGCCCTCTTGAGGCTGCTGACTTCTGTAAACCGGTCTCCTAAATCTTTATTTTTTTTCCTGAAAATGATGTCTTCAGGTACACATTTGGTGTCAAAGGGAAGGGAGAGGTTTAACTTCAGTGTGAGTGGGCTGGTTGCCTGGTGCATCTTCCCCCGTGCTCCTGACAGCCCAGCCCCTGAGGGTTTATTTAGCCATTTTATTTTCATTGCACAGTGTTGCAACCAGGGCAAGGTCCTCGGTACAGAGCAGAGGTGGGTGGCTACGATAGGAAAGAGCTGGGAGGTAGGAGGTGGGTGATCAATAAGTAGAAGAGCTGAAGAGCAGAGCACGGCAGAGAAGACAAATGGGTGGAGTGGGTCATATATAAGATGGAAGAGAAGAAAACTATAATCCATTTAGCTAGATGAGGAAAGACAGATCAATAGATATGAACTGCAAAGCAGCAGGGACCAGCTGAGAACAACTCTGTAACTTATCCCACCTACAGACATCGCTCAGATTAATGTTCCCACCACTCAATGCAATTCTTCCCAAAGCTGAAGCCAAAGCAACTCTCACTTAAGCAAAGCTTTACTGGCAGTTATAGGCTCCTCTCTTCACAGGACCCATGTCAGCCTCCCCCATCCCCATTCTCCTCATGCTTTGCAGCAGCAAGAGGGATCCAACGACTCAGCCCCCACTCTCCCATCACTCCAAAGCCACAATCACAGGAGCCTCGTGACACTGAGAAAGGCAGAAAATGATAAAACCAGCCCACCCCTGTTCCCAACTTACATTTAAAGGCTTTAGGTGAGGTTTCGCTAGTCTGAATCTTTGGGGCAAGCATGCGTTTGCCAAAAACCTGAGCATCAAAACTTGCATAATCGAAGGTGACCTTGGAGTACTTCTCCAGCTCCTTGGCCAGGTTGGCCCGGGGGGTTGCTGGGACCATGTTGGGCCGGTAGCTTCCATACTGAGGGATCTCCAGTTGCTTCACAAAGCACATAGGCCTGAGGATGAAACAACAAGCAACAATCATTTCTCCTTTCCTCAAGGAGAGGGCTGTTTGGAAGGGACTAAACAAGATGAGGATGCGTAGCTGCACCTTGTCCCCAAGGGGTTACTGGGGAAGAGGAGGCAACAACAGACCTTTTGCTCTCCTTAGCAGGTTTGCATGTGGTTTGGGTCTCTTAGATTCATTTTTTCATTTTTTTCCCCCTTTTTTCCCCTCCCACCTCCTCCCCTTTTTAAGCAGAACTCCAAGGTGTTGAGCTCATCCAAAACAATCTTCTCATAGGCTGCTGTGGCACGGCAGCATCTTCCAACAGCAGTGTGAACTTGGGCATCACTCTCTCATGGGACCCATGGCATAAGAGGGCACATGAAGGCATGAGGACCTTGGTGTAGCTCCACTCACTCCTGTGGATTCATTGCAAAAACACCAGGGCCTCTCCTCTGCCTGCAGAGTCGCTCTTAAAGCCCCTGCTTCTGCCAGGCTGCCTATCATGAATCAATTTGTCTTGCATATAAATTGTATATAAATGGCTTATTGTTATTCTCCTTCCCGTGACCTCATTCCACCACCGAGTCCCCTGCGCGGGAGCTCCTTGGAGCATGGACTGTCTTTGTGATGCGCTCGGAGGGCGCTGCACCCAGTGCAAGCTCCGCTGCAAATAACTAATTGCCCTATATGGCCTTTCCAAAGGCACCGAGCACCAAGCACCGGGGTGCTCAGCCATCCCAGGGAGCAAATAAATAAATTCCTCAGCCCCCGTGCCTCTGTGGGAGTGCTGCTCAAGGCTCCTACTGTGGTTTTTATCCTGCTCTCATTGCGAAATAACTAACCATATTACAATCCATCTGTAGCCTCATGAATCACATCAGCTAGAGAAGCCAGCATCTATCAGGGACGTCTTTAATGCGAGACAGCACTTTCTCCCGGGAAGATAGAGATGGGCAAAGTAACAAAATAAATGTGACTGGGTTGGAAGTGAGTGGCAGGTTTCTCTCCCCAGAACAGCATGGGTTAAGGAAGAAAAGCAGGTGGACTTAGGCAAAACTGCCATCGAGTGATTCATATGTAGCCTAAATCTTCTCCTCCCCCTCCCCGCGCCCACCCTACTTATAATGCTAATATAATAGCCATCATTCTCTGGCAGTTTGCATTGCAGAGCAATCGGCACAAATGCCTTCTGCTGCACTGGTAGAACCCTTTGGCCTGTAGCCTCAGCATTAATTGATGCTACAGAAGCAATTCATTGTCCTCAATGCCCTCCCTGGGATCATCAATTAAATATCTCCCCACCTTGGCGAGACCTATGATCATAATAAGAGGACTCAGCAGTATCAAGATACAGCCGGAGGGAGCTGTGCCGGCTGCTCTTGTGAGCGAGGAATCGCAGAGGAGGCTTGGGGCAGCGTGGTTATGTGGCACTGGGCTCCGCGGTCCCGTTTACCTGAGTATCCGGTCAGAATTGGAGCTGGTCTTTGAAGGATCACCAGACTGGGTTTGTTGCTTTTCATGTGATTTGGCTAATTTTTCAGCAGCAGCAATGGGGCACCCGGATAAACTGTGGGAGACAAAAAAGAGAGAGAAGAAAGAAGAGAGAATGAAACCAAGCGTGAGGGATAAGCATGACAATCTTCATTTCAGGGACCCAGAGCCGCACAGAGCTCATGGGGAAAGCGATTGCCTTTAAGGGCTTTGTTTTTTATCATTATCCTAGTTTACTTTTAGTCTTGGCTGGCAAGCTGTGAAGCAACCAACCATCAAGTGCCAAATCTCTCCAGGAGGAGCCCCAGAGCATCCTCAGGGCCTGCATCAAGGAGGCAGCTCCCTAGGGTCAAGCACAGCAGGGGCAGAAGGGGATGGGCTGGTTTCTTTGAGTGGTTTTAGCAGTGAAATGGCAGTTTTGATTTGTAGTTATTTGGCTCTTTTGCAGGGGCTGTTTGAAGGGAGCCTTCTGAGGGGCACTCGTGAGGAAACATTCTCACTTCTGATGTGCACGGCTGTCAGTGCGCCTGTGCCTGGGGAAGATTGGGGGCTGTAATGGCTTTTGCTTGCACGCACCCCACACACAAGCCTGGCTCTGCCTCTTTGTGACAGCTTGGCTCTTACAGCAACTGCTCAGGGAAGGTAAAAAAACCCTCATGAGCAGAGCTCACACACTCCCAGACAAGCCCAAGCTACCACAGGCACTTTTCATAGAATCATAGAACAACCAGGTTGGAAGAGACCCATCGGATCATCAAGTCCAACCATTCTTATCAAACACTAAACCATGTCCCTCGGACCTCATCTAGCCATGCCTTAAACACCTCCAGGGAAGGGGAATCAACCACCTCCCTGGGCAGCCTGTTCCAATGCCCAATCACCCTCTGTGTGAAAAACTTCCTCCTAATCTCCAGCCTAAATCTCCCCTGGTGGAGCTTGAGGTCATTCCCTCTTGTCCTGTCCCCTGTCACTTGAAAGAAGAGTCCAGCTCCCTCTTCTCCACAACCTCCTTTCAGGTAGTTGTAGAGAGTAATGAGGTCTCCTCTCAGCCTCCTCTTCTCCAGGATAAACAACCCCAGCTCTCTCAGACGCTCCTCATAGGGCCTGTTCTCCAGACCCTTCACCAGCCTCGTGGCTCTTCTCTGGACTCACTCCAGAGCCTCAACATCCTTCTTGTGGTGAGGGGCCCAGAACTGGACACAGGATTCAGGGAGCGGCCTCACCAGTGCTGAGTACAGGGACCCTGATCTTAGCCCCTCTCAAGACACAGGGCTCCGATCTCACTGGGTATCAGCCCAAACCATTGTGTCCAAAGCTTGCTCCCTCACCCCCTAACACCAGTGGATCACCTCAATGTCACTGCTGCCTGTACCAAACCAAGCTTCTTAATTAACCAAGCAGAGTTGCTCTTGCAGCTACAGCCATGACAAGGCATCCACCAGCTTCCTCCGTGGCTGAATGAGTAACGACTCAAACTCACCTCATGCCTGCAAAGGCATCAACATTCACAGAGCTGTCACTTTCAACCAATTAAGCTCAAGAGCAACGAATAGTGAATCATAAATTCATGAGTGTATCCCTGTAGCACAAGCTTATCTGGCTTTTGAGAAGGTTTTTAGCTTTTAAGTGCACCATCCTCCCCACTCGCAGCATTCCTGTTTGTAAAAGTGCTCAAGTTTAACTGAAAGTAGAGCATGGGATATAATTACAGGTCCCAAAGTACAACCCTGTCCCCTCCTGACCATGTTTGGGCTGAGGTCCTACAACAAGAGGACCCAAATTCCCAGCTCATCAATTATTTCAGCCTAAGTATTGTGGAAATTCCTAGAAATTCTGCTAAGTGCCACAGCACCAAACACAGACATCACCCTCCAGTCAGCCTCACCAGGCTTCCCTGGTGTCAAACATCTCTTCCATGAACCCAACTTTCACCTACTCTTGCACAGTTCTACCTGCAAGCATTGCTCTCCTCTATTGCCCAGCCAGAAATCACTGCCCCACCTTGCTTTAGAATAGAATGTCCTCATAGCAGAGGTGCTCCAGCCCTCTGAACATCTCCGTGACCTCCTCTGGACCCATTCCAACAGTTCCATATCATTCTTATGGTGGGATTCCAGCACTGGACACAACTCCAGGATTGGTCTCACAAGAGCAGAGTAGAGGGGAAGCATCACCTCCCTCGACCTGGTGGCCACAATTATTCTTTTTCTCAGGGTTATCCCTACTTCACCGGTAGTAGTTGCACCATGTCTCAGCGCAAGAGTAAAGCCAAGGGGTTTTGGGGCTGCTTGCACTGCTGCCATCCTTGCCCTGGCTGTTACAGAGAAGTAGTCAAAGGTGGTACCTCCTGTGCGTGTTGCGGTTGCTGTTGACGTGACCCTGTCCTGTGCAGCCTGGCGTGGGGCATTTTAACACGTTCTCATGCATCGCCAAGACTTCGGAGCCAGAAGGGAAGAGGAGAGGGAAAGGGAAGCAAAAACAACTTGATAAAAATCAGAGGAGAGAAACAAAAAAAGACAAAATCATCAAGTCTTGTACTCTGGCTTCCTAGAAATCAGGGAACGTGAAACGCTGTAATTAGAATCTGTCTGCATAGACAAAAAAGATTTACAAGGCAGCAGTGCTCAGGTCAGCACTAGATTAGCATCTCAGCACACAGCTTGGGCTTTCTCCTCATTTGCTGATTGCAATCCAGTTTCCCCCATCCAGCCCCTCCCGCCCTCAAACCGTTTCGGAGCCAGGGCTCCCAGTTCCAGGTAGTTTTAAGTGATTGAAGTTGTAGCTCTGCTTTATCCTTAGGACTAGTCTTTGTTTGATTTTTTTTTTTAACATGTATGTTAATCTTCAGGATTATTGCTTCCTGCGGCACTGGTCTTAAATGTAAAGAAAATAATTTGATTTGCAAGCTTTTCTAAAGCACTCAGCTTGTGTTAGTTATTTATGAATATTTCTTCTTGCATTCAAGCTTGTGTGAAGGCAGCTGCACTTGCTCCTTGTTCCCTGCAATCCTGGGTTTCCAGCAGGTCTGCAAGCTTTGAAATTACTGATAAGGAAGGGCTATGGTTTGGGGTGTTTGGGGTCTATTATAGAATCGTAAAATGGTTCGGATTGGAAGGGACCATGAAGGTCATCTGGTCCAACCCCACCTGCTCTGGGCAGGGACACCTCCCACAGGATAAAGTTGCTCAAAGCCCCATCCAACCTGGCTCTGAACATGACCAGGGAGGGGGCAGCCACGACTTCTTTGGACAACCTGGGCCAGCCTTCTCTTCTCCAGGCTGAACAGCCCCACCTCCCTCAGCCTGTCCTCGTACGAGAGGAATGCCATTATCATAAACATACAGCATTGATTTTTATGTATATGCACAGGAAAAGCTCTTTAGAATATCGGTAGAGAGCTAGAAATAAAATTTCTAAGCATATACAGAAATAAAAGTCTGTTATGATGATGCTAAATATTTTCTGAGGAATAGATGAACCTCGAGATCTGTCCTGTACACTGCAAAAAATTCCTCCTCTTTGCCGTATGGCACATTCTGAGCAGGAAAGAATAGTTTTCCCCTTCTTCCCAACATAATATCCCAAGTAGGGAAAACATTAAGAAATTCCATGTGAGGACAGAAACTGCTTAACATATCTCTGGAGGTGGGCATAGTTTTAAAGCACCTTGTTGATTTTCAGAAAAGGAATCTCGTTCTCCACAGGATGGTGCTAAAAATCTTTAAGAAGGGCAGGACTTTCCTAGTAATCTGCGTAGTTTTTCCACTTTGGTAGAAGCATCCTGGACCAACTTGGAAGAGCACCATCCCATTCCACAAACTATTATACCCTGAGGGTTAACATCAGGCTTGTGCTAGGAATTCAGTCATAAAATTCACATCATTTGGGACTATTGGAGTGCCCATTGGCCTTGAGACAGCTCTACCCATCAGGTGTGAAATTTCCCCTAGGACATAAGGCTTTAGAGTAATTTAAGGAACCCTTGTTATCCCACCATGTACTCACTCTCCGGAGGGATCCTGTCCTTGTGCGGACAACCAGAGAGGCTGCGATGGTGAGGGTAGAGTCCTGTGACGTGGCCAGTCCCATCACAGCCAGGAGTCGGACATTTGATTTCTCGCTTCTCGGGTCTTGAGGGATCTAGGGATCATGAGGAAAGGGCAGTGGGAAGCAGGTTAACAGATTTGGAGGGGAAGAAGTAGAAAGGAGTGGAAAATTGCCAAGGATGCCTCCCACCACCTTTCAAGTCAAACAGAGAAAAAACTTTGCATTTGGAGTTTTTTTTGTTTAAGTGGAATTACAATAATTGGAAGTTCCAAAACTAAAATCAGAAAGCAATTTTAGCAGCCAGCCTGGCTGGGAACACGGAAGCGCCACACTAGCCGAGCAGGCAGCCCTACTCAGCACTCAAAGGGACTTCCCAGCCCCTGCCAAGCCCCTTCAGTTGCTGTGGCTGAACTCCCACCACTGCTTTAAAACCAATTTGGATTTTAAACCAGCCTTACTGACCATGCTGAGACTTTCAAGGTCAACATGCAATTTAGCCAGGCAATTCCCCTGCTGAAATGCAAGGGACACCATCATTTTGTGCATTTACTGTTGACCTCTAAAATGTCCTCATCAATCTGGGCACAGAGGTTTTGTGGTTCAATTCCCTCTGTGGGTTGAGAACCCCCCCAGCACCCCAGTTTTCATGGGGCGCTGAGCAGACAAATCCAGCTTGGGGTGGGAAGGGAAGCTCATCTCTGTACCTTTGCCATAGTAGCTCTTTCGGATGCTGTCCAGGGGTTTGCTCTGTTTCTCATCCACCTGGAAGTGCTTTACGTGCTCTCCTGGCAGCCTGCTGGGTTCCCGCACAATTTTGACCTGCTCGGCTTTCAGCGCGATGGCTTGTTCCAGCAGCCCCAGGTTCCCCCTTGTCATCATGTCATACATCTCTGACTCATCGGTCACTGCCGATTTCTGGGAGCGGGCATCATCATCTTTGTCATCATCCGACCGCACCTCCACGATGACCGAGTACTCGGGCTTCGGGCTGAACTGCCCTTCACAGTGGCTTTTCTGGGTGTCCTGAGAAGTGTGAGGAGCTTCTTCACAAATCACTTCAGGAGCCATCTCCTCCTCCTCTTCATCCTCCTCCTCTTCTTCCTCTTCCTCCTCCTCTTCTTCTTCCTCCTCCTCCTCTTCCTCCTCATCTTCTTCTTCCTCGTCGTCCTCATCATCCTCTTCTTCTGCTTCAGCCTTCTGCAATTTGCAGGACTCCTCGCAGTTCGCATCATCCCGGTGCTCCGGACACAACTCGCTGCTGCGTTCGCTGGTGACCTCGATGACCTCCTCCGCATCCTCTGTCTGGATGATGATCTCCTTGTCACACTCTTCCTCCACTAACTCCTCTCCTGCATCCTCATCGACCAGGTGCACAACACTGGGGGGTGGCTTGGAGACCTGCAACTCGGCTTCAGGCAGCTGCCCTTCGATGGCGAGAGTTTCCTCTGCTATTTGGCCTAGGTTTAGGAGAGAGTTGGCAATTATTTCTTGATAGCTGCTATAGTTGGCCTTGCTGGGCCCAGACGTACTTGTTGCTGTGGTTTGTCCATAATGGGTCGATTTTGTTGGGCTTCTCTCTATGGGGGGCAGGAAAAAGGAAAGGAGGAAGAGAAAGGGAGGGAGGAAGAGGGAGGAAGAGGGAGGAAAACGAAAATAAAAAAGGAGGAGAAGAGAAATTTAAAAAAAAAAAAAGAAGAAAAAGGAAGGAAAAGGGAGGAAAAGGGGAAAAAAAGGAGGGGGGAAAAAAGGAGAAAGCAATTATAAAAGCTCATAAACGGCTCTCCATCTTACTTCAGCTTAATAGAAACCAGAGCCTGGCTGTTATACCCCTGGAACAGCCTAATTCATTGCTTTTGGGAAAGGCAGGTAGAAGCACAGAATCATTCTCAGGCTCAGATGCACAGAGCTTCCCGGCCCCCAGCCAGCAGCAGCCATCTGGTTCCCTCGCTCCCCAAGCCAGGAGCTCCAAGCCAGATCCAACACGGTGCCAGAACCCTGACTGGACACTCAGCTGGTTTGCCTGTCCCTCCTCTTGGAGAGCAGCCGGATCCAGGCAGGAGGATGGATCCTGCACCAGAGAAGGCAACTGAGACCCTTGAGGCACCAAAGTGAGACCCTGGTCACCTTCCTCACCACCATCTGAGCCGTGAGATGGGTTCCTCTGTGCTTCCCTTGGATCTTCCCCCAAGGAAGAACCCCTGATGGAAAAGTTCTCATTTATGAGACACCAGAGACAATCTGTGTGTCTCTTGCCTTAACCAGAGCTTTGCCGTTGCGCTTCCACCGAACGTAATAACTGCAGGACCCATCCTGTACATAATTCAGAGGAGCTATAACTCCTGGTTATTAACACTCCCTGCCCTTTATTCATCTGCAGAACGTGGCTCTGCAATCAATAATGATAAAGCACCTTCTGCCGGCTCAGGGCTGCGGATCTCCTCCTGCTCCACCGCCTCTGCCTCATCGTCCTCCAGCGTCCCCTCTGATTCATCAGAGCCAGACTCCTCCTTCACCTCGGCCTCCTCGCTGCCATCACTGTCGACATTGTAGCCTTCGTCCAAGGCCAGCTTGAGCGGATGGGATTTTCTCTTCGACACCAGATGTTCGGCCTCCGCATCCTGAAGTTTCCTCTTCTTTGCTAGTGGGCAGCTTTGTAAACTGTAGATGGGATCAAGGAGCAGAGAAGAGGCATCATTGAGTAAGCAAGGCACAGCTACACCACCTGAACCAGTTAGGTAATGGCAAGGGGGACAAATACACCAATATCTCCACCACACACTCAAAATATCATAGAATGGTTTGAGTTGGAAGAGATCTCACAGCCCATCCAGTTTCACCCCCTGCCATAAGCAGGGACACTTCCCAATGGATCTGATTGCTCCAAGCCCCATCCAACCGGGCCTCGAACACCTCCAGGGATGGGGCAACCACCACTGCTATGGGAAGCCTGGGCCAGGGCCTCCCCACCCTCACAGCAAAATATTTGTTCCTAAAATCTCAATTTCCCCTCTTTCAGGTGAAAACCATCTCCACTCATCCCATCACTGCACTCCCTGATAAGGAGTAAATGTAGCCAACACTGGCTTTTCACTATTCTGTCAATTATTTACACTTTCTCTCTGTCCACTACTAAACCAGATCACTGAGTATTTCATCTACCCATATTTTAAACCCCTCCAGGGATGGTGACTCCACCACCTCCCTGGGCAGCCTCTGCCAGTGCCTGTGAACCCTTTTGGTGAAGAATTTTTTCCTGACATCTAATCTGAACCTCCCCTGGTTCAACTTGAGGCCATTTCCTTTCATTCTATCGCCTGTCACTTGGGAGAAGAGATCAGCACCCACCGTACTACAACCTCCTTTCAGGTATCTGTAGAGAGTAATGAGGTCTCCCCTCGGCCTCCTCTTCTCCAGGCTGAACAACCCCAGGTCCCCCAGCCTCCTCCCATCAGGCTTGTTCTCCAACCCCTTCGCCCTTCTTGCTCATGTTGTTCTATCCCCACTGCCTCCAACCCAGCCTCACCTTCTGTGTCTTGCATACTTTCCACGGATGTGTCCTGAGCCGTTACAGCCTGGGGTTGGACAGCTTGAAAGGGAAACAAACAATCATCAAGAACAGCAATAGGACTCAGAGAAATTATTTTTAATTAGAAGTGTGTAAACTACGGTCACTTTATGTGCAAGGAACAAAACAACTGCAAACGGGAAGATATTCTGCCTCAAACGGTTCAGCTTGTCCCTTTGAATTCCAAGCAAGCAGGGCAGGAGAGCAGCCTTGCAGTTTGCTAAAAATTAATGAAATGACTCACCCCATTTAATTAGATGAACGGTTCATTATAGTTTTATGAGTATGTTTAATTAAAGATTTGCATGTGTAAGAGCAAGCTTTTAAAAAGCAGACAACTACTGCGCTCTGCCTCCCCACGGCCACTCTTCAGCTCATTTTATTGATGGTGAAGGAGAAAAACATGTGCTTTACGCTCATCTGATGGTTTGTCAGCAAACTGGGGTTCCTTGCAGTAAGATGTGGGTGGCTTGTGGGGGAAAAAGCAGTTTCAGAATGGATTCAGGACACAGAGAGAGCACATAGGGAAAAGATAGAGAGAGAGCACATAGGATGGTGATCACCAGGGAAGAAGTCCTCAACAGCACCATGGAGACTCTCTTTTGGGGGGAACAGATGAGATTTAGTTGACCTGCTCATAGAATCATGGAATGGTTTGGGTTGGAAGGGACCTTAGAGATCATCCATTTCCAACCTCCCTGTCGTAAGCAGGGACACCTCCCACTGGATCCGGTTGCTCCAAGCCCCACCCAACCTGGCCTTGAACACTTGCAGGAATCAGGTAGCCACCACTGCTATCGGCAACCTGGGCCAGGGCCTCCTGACCCTCATTGTGAAGAGCTGCTTCCTAATATCTAATATAAATCTTTCCCCTTCCAATTTAAAGCCATTCTCCCAAATCCCTGCATTCGTTCCTGCAGCCCTGCAGAAGATGATGAGTTAAGGAGCTGCAGGGAGCTCTGGCCAGTACTTGCAGCCACTGTTCCCTTCGCCCTGGGCTGCAGGATGCAGCAAGCAAGCTGCATCCCTCGGCAGGGGCCATCACCTCCCCTGCAGGGGTAATTAGTCCTAGCTCCAGGAGCTACAAGGGCTCCAGATAAGAAGCATTAAAACAAACATTTTCTGGCAAAAAAATCCCCCAGATTAAGGCATTGATTAGAGGATGCCCAAGTGACTCGCCTGATGTCTGAGGAATTCTGGAGTCGTGTAGGATTAATAACCTCATTTAGCACCGCATCACCCTCAGCCCAGGAAGTTGGAAGCGCTAATGAAATCTCTTGATGACACTGCAAGGGGAGAAGGTATTGCCAGCCCAGAAGGGACCTGGCCAGCCTGTTTTTCTTGGAGTAAAATACACAGGACAACATTAAATAGCACCAAATGCCAAGTCAGGCTTTATGGACTCGGAATTTCTGCTCTCAGCAGGAAGCTCAGCCCTTGCAGAAAGCTGAGGGTAAGGAAGATCTGACTGTGCTAATGGATACAGCCACTCTGGGTGCACCAGTGGGTTATTAACGGCTCAGCTCCCCAGAACACCCTGCACTAGTCAGATCACTGTGTTCAAAGAACATAATTCGACCCAAAACTGGGACAGGAAAGGACTACTGAATTGTCAGAGGAGGAGGAATCCTTCCTTTAGGGAGACTGGCTTGTTTTAGCTTAGCAAAGCTAATGCTAAAAGGACAAATGACACCACATCCCCTAAGGGATACAGCTTTCAAGATGAGATGGATGTGTGGCCGTGGGTGTAAGCTGCATCTCCTGGCCCCTCCAAGATGAACTCTCTCCTGCCTGTCGTCCCCTTTACTCGTGGCCCAATTTGAACCTGAGACGCTAAACATCCTCCAACACCGTCGCTTTGGGGATGGTTCCCAGCCTTTTTGGTGTGCAAATACATCCCAAGCCCCTCCATGCCTGGGGTCTCACCTGGCAGCAAGGCATCCCCTGCTGTGCAAAAGCTTGAGCTCATATATTAAAAGATCTCATCCCACCAACCTGTAACTGGAAGAGGGAGCTCCCCCCATTCGCTGCTCCCTCTGATGATGATCTGAAAGTCTATTTAATTTTAATCACCCTCAGCCATGACTGAGGCCACTCTGTCCTGAGCAGCCCCAGACACTTTAAGTGACTGTGTGTGGAAAAGACAGAGCAGTGTTTCTGCTACCAGTGACTTGCCTGGAAAAAAAAAGGCCTTATTCAATGGGAAACAAGAGCAGATCTGATGATGTTCCAGGCTTTTATAAGCTTTCCTGCATCAATTAAAGCTGATATACCCCCCTCATTTTTTGATGTGTTGAAATGAATCCTGCAGTAAAAAGTAAGCAGGGAATAGCCAAGTGGTTCAACGTTGAGGGTTTCCAAAGCAGGTGGCGATTTTGGGATGCCTCTGGCTTCGGTGTGTCGATTTAATCTCTTTAAAAAGCACCAGCACAGAGGTGACGTTTGGCATGCTTTAGGTCCCCACTCCTTTCTGGGGAGGTTTCATGCATTTTGGCATGAGTCCCAACAGGGGAAAGGAGCTTCGAGGTCCATTAAAACTGCTCCGCGTCCCTGCATGAGCCACCACACCGACCTGCTCTCCCCCTCTCCGGCAGCCTTCGTGTGCTCGACAAAAGGGCTTCTTATTGTTATGCAGACGATGCCCTGCTTCCAATTAGTCGATTAATCGTCCAGTTAATCAGGCAATTAGGTGACAGCTGCAGAGATGGCTTTGTGGAGCACTCTGTCCTGCCCCTTATACATGTCACCTGCTCCAATTACCACCTCCACTCAAGTGTTCAGCAATAAAAGTTGGAGAAGTGGCATGCCCGCTGCTCGCTCCGCCCGCCTCTCCAGAGAAATAGGAGAGCGGAGGAGCAGAAATGCTCTGAAATTGGGTTGCTCGAGGTCCAATTACTCTTTGACACACGCGTCTTTCTAAGAGAGGCTGCTAGGAGAGGCAGCCCCTGCTATTAGCGCTTGTCCAGGTTAAAGACTCCTACCTCTTGCGTAAGCCCTCGTGCAAGGTTTAAAGGAAGCTTAGAGGTGGGGGAGGCTGTTATTTATAATGAGAAGCTCTGTAGGGCTGTAGAGGCTTGCTCTGGTTCTTTCGGCTTCTGCTGTTTGCATGCCAGTGCTGCTAAATGAGTGACAACAGGACCTCCGTGACTCAACAGGGGATGTAGGGCCAAAGAAGGAGCAGCTGGCACAAGAAGTGATGTGACACAACACTGTTTAGGGCCACAAGAGGATGTAAAGTACGTGGTTAGCGGGATGTGGTCCCTAATCATAGAATCATAGAACAACCAGGTTGGAAGGGGACCCATCGGATCTTCTAGTCCAACCATTCCTATCAAACACTAAACCAAGTCCCTCAAGACCTCATCCACCCTAATGATCCCGCAACACAAAATGCGGGCATTGGGTTTTGCTGGGGTTTAGATCTGGGGTGGGACAGAAGGTGGCTGAAAGGTCTTCAGTTCAATAGGACCCATTCAGAGCTTGTGTTCCCATTCCTTTAACACCCGTGGTTCCTCTGATGTGTGTTGTCAAATGCACTAGGCACTAGGACACAACAAGGTGCCCACTTATATAAGCCCCCAACAAGCCCCCCACTCCATAAATCCCACAGGTTTACTCCCCTCACTGTGGTTCAAGCCTGTAAGGAGCTGTGGGGCTTTGCCCAAGCCAGTCCTTGTTTGCCCAGCATGGATCTCTCCCCTCCCTCCCATCGCTGAGGAGGAGCAGGGTCCTTACCTCACCTCCTGGCCGATGAGCTCCGTGGGCACTGGGTGAAGGGGCAGGATGCAGCAATGGAAACAAACACAAGGTCAGAAACACAACAGGGGTGTCAAGCCCCCCCGTGACATCCCCTTTCTTGGGGGGACCCGCTCCTGCCTGCTGCTGGGTTTCTATTGCCTCCTCGGGCAACCTGTTTGGGAAAGAAAGGGCAAATCTCTCCTGACATCATTCACTGCCTGCCAGCCTGTAGTAAATCATAATTGTGCCTTGTCAGTTCTCGTGCCTGTGCTTAATTTCAAGCACGTCAGCGCACGCTTGCAGATACCTCTCTCTCTAAATACATCACGACTTTCAAGTCAATGGAGCTATACTGATATATGCACATATGACTCAAACACTTTAAGTAAAAACTGAGTTTTCTCATGCCTTCTTCTCTACGTGCATAGAATGGGTTGGGGTAGAAAGGACCTCAAAGCCCATCCAGTTGCACTCTATGCCATGGACAGTAACATTTCCCACCACCCTTAGGTGCTCTGAGCCCCATCCAACCCGGTCTTGAACCCCTCCAGGGATGGGGCAGCCACCACTGCTCTGGGCAACCTGGGCCAGGACCTCCCTACCCTCACAGCAAAACATTTCTCCCTAAGATCTCATCTCAATCTCCCCTCTTTCAGCTGAAAACAATTTCCCCTTATCCTATCCCTCCCCTCCCTAATCAAGAGCCCCTCCCCAGCTTTCCTGGAGCCCTTTTCAGGCCCGAAAGCTGCTCTAATGTCTCCATAGGACCTTCCCTTCTCTGGACATGCTTGCCTTTAAATAAATACACCCCTTGGTTACATTTTGCACAGTTCACTACTGTTTAGCTGCAGGGGCCATATTTACCCTCATCTATCAAGAGGCACAGGTAGATTTTTTTTCTCCTCCTGTTCTCACACCAAACTGATGTGGGAGCCCCTGCCTACACTCGGACACATGGCAGGAGAGAGGCTGCTTGGCTTTTAGGGTAAACAGTAGATTGTGGGGATTTTATGTAATATTCCCCACTTGTGAATAAGAGGACATCCCACTGCTTAGATAACATCGCATGCTGCTAAAACCTTACATCCATCCAGGAATCCAAATAATCTGGAGGGAAAAAAGAACCCCTAACACAAGTCGAAAGTTGCCCAAGCTAAAAACCATAACACGTTCGCTCAATTTGTTTGAGCTAATTGGGTTTCCTGGGATCCAGCTCCCCGTGGGATGACTCACAAGCTTCAACAAACTGGAGGCAGTGGCAAGTCCCAGGGTGTATGCAATAAATTACCTTTTCACATCTAGAAACCCTGAGTCGAGTGCGGGGAAGGCAGGGTGCGAGAAAATAAATAGAATCAGGGCACTCTCATTAGCAACCTGAGTGAGCACATTTATGTACGTGCAAAGCAATGAAAACCAAATACCCGAGCTCGATTCAGCACAATTGGCAGCATCTAGGCTTGGCTTTGTTTGTAAAAAGATGCTGAGAAGAGCAAAGAGGGTCAGGACAAAGGAAGGTGGTCCAGCACAGCTGTGTGGGTGAAGCTGCAGGCTTTGCAACCCTCACGCTATTTCAACTAAGCCCGTTCACCCCTTGCTTCTAGGCACCTTTGCAACTTATCATATCTATGAGCACAAAAAGGAAACAAAATGCAGGAGCCAGACTGTAGCCATCACATATGGGCACAGGACCAACCAGGTGATGCCCTGTATATCAACACCTCGACTTGTCCCAGAGAGAAAGCACCCAAAAGAAGACCAATAGCAAAAAAATAAGTAACAATGGAGCTTTGCATTAACAACTCATTCGTTCTCATGTCCCTGCCAGGGGACAGCCCCATTTACTTCTCCAGCATGCACTACTTCTGCCAGGCACTCTCAGATGTGCAGCTTCAAAGCCGCTGGCAGAGTGCGCATGATGAAAGCCCCGGGAGCTGATCTGAAGCTCCAGCGATTGTGATCCCTCTAAAGCAAGGCATGCAGAAGGGTTTTTTTTTTTCTTCCCCTGGGGTTAGGGAATAAGGGTTAAATATTATGAGGAGCTGCACATGCTTGTGGTAGGGAGTTTGCTAGGTTTGTAGACACATTTCAGTGGGGTTGGAGGCAGAGAGAGCAATAAGTGTAACTTACAACCATGGAATGGTTTGGATTGGAAGGCATCATGAAGATTATCTAGTCCAACCCCACTGCCATGGGCACAGATACATTCCACAGGATCAGGGGCTCCAAGCCCCATCCAACCTGGCCTTGAACCTCTCCAGGGATGGTGCAACCACTGCTGCTCTAGGCAACCTGGGCCAGGGCCTCCCCACCCTCAGAGGAGAATATTGCTTCCTAATATCCAATCTAAACCTCTCTTCTTTTCATTTATAACCATCACCCCTTCTCCTATTGCTACAGGCCTCACTAAAAAGTTTTTCCCCATCTTTCTTATCAGCCCCCTTTAAGCATTGAAAGGTCACAATAAGGTCTCCCCAACTCTCTTAGCTTAAAGACTAAAGCCTGGACCTGAAAAAATCAAAGTCCGTTTGGAATAAGCAAAGTGCAGGAAGCTCAAAGTCTCTAGATCCCCGTGCTGCAGGATAACCGGGTACTCACCTCTGATAGACTTCGATCGCGTACGTGCTCTCTTATCGTCATTTTCTAAACTCATCTGGAATGGAAAGAAAAGGTAATTGTTGAAAGATAAGAAGGAAATTATTCTTAAGGGACAGTCTCACATGTGGTTTTTTCCCCTTTGTAAATACCTGTGTGGCAGGGAAAGCTTTCCCATGATTTTGAGACAGAGGTTTCTTGCCTTGGTTTTATTGTTCAATCCACAGTGCCCGAATCTAATAACCTTAATTTCCTACATTCTGAGACACATCAAGTATTCTCTGCTGATTGTGTCCTGCAAAGGGACAAAACCCCGGATGTCATGTCCCATGACAGAAACCAGCTGCATCTGAGGTATCTCTTGTTAAGAACAGAACTAATTTCTCTGGATTTACACTACAGGAGTGCTGTGAGCACCTGGGTGAGTCATCATCACATTTCATCCTGCAGAAGTTTCCAAATATGCAGCCAAACCGATCTCATGCCCAGGAAGGGTTACTTTTCATGTAATGCCCTGAAGAGCAACCTCTCCTCTCTGCTTAAATTTGACACAAAGAGGATTACACGTAAATAACCCCTGCAATGTGGACATCAAACAGGATGGTCTGTGGGGAATACGGCCATGAATGAGTAACATCTGGGACTTCAAAGTGCCTGATATTAATTAAACATCACAACATACCACAAAGTAAGGAAGGCTGAAGTGCAGCCACCTCTGGGTTGGTGCCCAGTGTCAGGGGAACGTTTGAAATCAGGCTGAGCCTGGAGGTGAGAGCAGAAAAACACAGGGACCTTCATGGTGGGGTAAGAGCATGGCCAGAATGATAGAAATGGGACTTCATGAAATCTGTCAATAAAGTCACCAAAGTGGTCAAAGAGCCACTTTAACATCTCACCCTCAACATGGATGCAGGAGCATGTAGCAGCAAATGCCAGCAGAGCACAGAGGACAGGAGCAAGAGCAGTGAGTTGGATCATAGCCCCATAAGTTGAGGACAAGACAACATGAGGTTTATTACAGTATTATGGTCTGGGACACTGGAGCAACGAAGTTGGTGAGGGGGCGGGAGAACGGCCTTATGAGGAATGGCTGAGAGAGCTGGGGGTGTTTAGCCTGGAGAAGAGGAGGCTGAAAGGAGACCTCATTCCTCTCTACAACTACCTGAAAGGAGGTTGTGGAGAGGAGGGAGCTGGGCTCTTCTCCCAAGTGACAGGGGACAGGACGAGAGGGAATGGCCTCAAGCTCTGCCAGGGGAGGTTCAGGCTGAACATTAGGAAAAAAAAGTTCATGGAAAGAGTCATTGGGCACTGGAACAGGCTGCCCAGGGAGGGGATTGAGTAACCATCCCTGGAGGGGTTTAAGGGACAGGTGGACAAGGCACTGAGGGACATGGTTTAGTGTTTGATAGGAATGGTTGGACTCAATGATTCGGTGGGTCTCTTCAAACTTGATGATTCTACGACTCTGTGATTTCTTCCTGGGATAACAGAAAGGAGAGAATATGGAGTGTAGGGGGAAGGACCATTTCTAAGCGGGATTTGACAAACTAAACAAATTCTCTCTGAAACATGTTATTTGGAGCTTTCTGAACAAGGTCTGGCTGCAGGCCTAGCTCCTGCACCACCCCTAAAATGAGAAGGCTCCACGGCCAATCCTCCCACACCCCTGACACAGAGCGAGGGGACACAAGCGGCTGCTCCCACTGGTTGAGGGGCAGGCTGTGGAACACACGAGGGGGAAATGCACCCATGACATGTGCCACTGCATCCCCACTTGTGCCTTGAAACCTCTTCTTGATGGCTGCTTCTTGCAGTCCCCAGCAGAAGCTACAGAGGGTCCTCACCCATCACCCTGGGCTTGGGCCTCTCTCATCTCCACCGAGATTTGGGGGTGATTAGGAGGGAAAGCAGCTGTTGGACAGGAAGGGAGAGGGTATGGAATTCTCCAGACAACGAGATCCCACAGCTGAAAACACCTCAAAAGGGGAAGGATGAAATTTCCTCGAGTGCCTCTCTCCCTTCCACTGCCGCCCTCCAGAAACACAGCATTAATGCACAATGATTTATGTGATTTGTTAGACAGGGAGATTGGAGAGGGGAAAAAAACAAGGGGGGAAAAAAAATCAAGACCTGGAGCAATTTATGCATCCTGTCAGCATTCAGCTCGTGGCACCACGGTGTTGTGCTCCACGTTTATTACAATCTTCCCAATAACACAGCAGACAATTACTATAATTTCTATTTTTAAAGCCCTGGTTCCCTGCGGACCAATGGCTCCCGTTTAAAGTGTGGAGAGGAGCAGGTGTCAAAGGGACTTCATTACATTTATGAGCCTTTCAACGCCGGCGTGCGCCGAGTGAGCTAGCCGATGCCGCCGCCGCACGCTGACAATACCACTAATACGTTTGATTACTGGGAGCCTGCCTCCAACCAGAATGCATTTCAGAGAGGGCTTTTTCTTTCTGTTTTTGACAGTTTTCCCAGGGAATCGGCACACGTTGGACCGGTGCCTTGGCAATATGGGTTTCCTGTAGATTAAATTATTCAAAGCAGCGGAGGAGGGCAGGCTGTGGGAAACATAACGGGTACTGCCTGCAACATGCCAGCGTCAGCCAAAGAAAGAGGAAGGATTGGGACCCCATGGGGGAAAAGCAAAGTGAAAATCCAGTTTTCTTAACCCCGTCCTTTAAGGACAAGCTGTGTGCCTGTAAATGGGAGAGAATCCAATTTCATGTCACATCTGTCTTCAAAAAATCAGGTGTCATGTCTGAGCTAACACCCAGGCTCCTCACTACACCGTAGCACCTCACAAAGCAATTCTTTCCCTTGCCTTCAACATCTTTTTCAAACCAAGATCAAATATCCTGGGAAGACAGGATTATACTCTGTCACCATGTGGGAGAGGGGCCAGGAGTCACCTACGACAAGGATGGTTCCACCCTTGCGAAGGACTGAAGGGTGGAAAAGCCAAAGAAAATAGGCTGCCTTGTCTGGGATACTGCACACAGCAGCCTTCTTAAAAGCTAACAACCCCCAGACCCAAAGTTTTTAGTTAAGACCTCATTACTTGGTTAGAGGACGTGACACAGCTCCACCACTATGTGCTTAAAATGTGTAGTGCAGAGCACCAGAGGGGATGGGGTGGGCTCTGCACTCCTAGACTCTCTTTTCTACTACCAGGCTCCTTTTCTTAGCTTAAATCAACAGCAGAGGCATCCTCAGATATCTTAGTTTCCCAACAAAGTGCAGAAACACCAGGAAAAATATCCATTTCTGAGCTTAGCCCCATGCTCCTCCCAGGCAACTTAAATTCACTGACGTGGCCATTACTGCGCTTCTGGAGCCTCTGTGGTTATTGGGCTCGGATGCATGAAGGTTACATGAAACCACTGTCCTTTATTGTTTGCCTTCTCAGCAAGAAGCCCTCTAGACAGATCGTTTTAACGCAAAATTTCAGGTCACACAGTGCATGTTTGCAGTCTTGGAGACTGATGGGGTATTTTCATTTGCTCTCTCTCCTGCCTGCATAATCGCCAGGCTGAGAAGCTGTCTGGATTTCACTTATTATTTTAGCTCTGAATGGAAGACAAAGCAATCTGAAAGGAAACCTGCAAATAAATGATTGCTGCCAGATGCCAGCCTCAGAGCACGTTAGTCCAGCTAGAAAAGCCAGAGGTTTATACTGCTCCTCCTTACCTTAGCACTGGGTTATAACTCATATTAAATCAAAATAAGCACCTAACAGGTTTCCTAATCCAACACCACAGGATGATGCAGAAAGCACCTCATGCTGGGTCTCACGTCAGGATTCAGCTCACTGCTCTGCCACTGACAGTCAGGGTAACCTTGAGAACATCACTTCACCTCTGGGTTCCTCCTTTTTACCTCTTCTCCCTAAAGGTGCCATGGGGCTAGGGCTCTTCCTTACCACGCTTGCCCACGACTGAGGAGCTTCCCAACATGAGCGCAACACAAGCTATGCTGACGATGTCCTGATGCTGCAAGTCTAAATCAATGAGGTTTAGACAGATAAACCTGAAAGGCAGTTTAACCTGAGTACGATGTGACTTGTAACACAGTCTGCTCATACAGTAACCATCTCACTCCACTGCCAAGGCTACAGCAAGACAGCACAGAAACACCAGCCTGGATCTGAAGTTTGAATTCATGAAGTACCAGCAGAGTTGATATTTTTGTCTTCTTTCTTATCTTAATACACATTTCCAATGGAACACTGAGGTGCTGGCATAAAACAGCAGGACCCTCCCCTGAGCTGGTGCCCAGGTGCACCAGGGCTTCGACAACTCTGTGCAAATATGCCATTAAGAACCATACTGAAATTCCCCACGGTCAGCGCTAATACTTTATACGTATTCAAGAGCACCACGGAGCTCAGAGAAAATAAACACACTGAAAAAGCCTTCAGCCGGACAAAGAGAGGTGAGGATTCAGCGGGAGTATTTGTTTTCCTCTGAAAGCAGCAGAGCTTCCATCAGTGCTTATTTGTGAATATTGCAAAATGCCATTTGTGTGTGAGCTGGAGAGAGACAGACAGACAGAGCCTCTATTTATAGTTAAATAAATCAAATCCTAAAACTTGCCTACCAGCTGGTAAAGCAGGAGGAGGAGAATACCAGAAGAAATAACATTTTGCCTGCAGAAGTACTGAGTGGTGGTTTTCTACTTGGCCTTCCCCCTCTTCCAGGCCCCAAAAACCTCTTCTTCAGCTCCTCAAGGGTGAAAGCAGCACCTAATGCCCTGCCATGGTAGGACCCCACTACACCTCACTCTACCCTAGCCACGCACAGAGGACAGTCCAGCCCCCATAACCCTGTTTCAGAGCTGGGGTCAAAGGCAGGATGAGAGAAGGGAAGGGGGAAGGATGCTGTGTGGGAAACCTCCAGCATTACCAACCTTGTCCCAGCAAACTCTTTCAAGTTCTCACCAGGGAAGATTAATTTGCTGCTTTATTTTACACTGTTTGCTGCTGCTTTCCTACCCAAGGATCACATTTTCAGTGCAAGCCAGTGAAGGAACAAACCCCAGGATCCAGCTGGATGCAGACTGCAAGGCAAATCACAGCCAGGCAGCAAAACCAGCCCTCAGCAGCCACCGCCCACTGAGAGTGGGTTTGAATGGCCTGTCCTGGTTTCTCCTCTCTTTGCCTTTTTTTTTTTAAGAGCTTTTCCCCCACCCCATGAGGAATCCTTCCTTGGCTGCTGCAGGTTGAACACAGGCGGACAGACCCAGCTCTATGTCTCCACATCTCTCCCTGCCAAGTGCCACAGCATCATCAGTCATTGCAGAAACCGAAGAAGGTTTCATCCTGCTGGACCTTCTCTAGCTGCTAATTTTTAAACAAATGAGGAAGAAATAACCCTTGATCAAGGGTCTCCCTCTCTTTCATGAAAGGCTCAATAGTAGTAGCTCCCAGCTGCTATTTTATAACCACACTCTGAGGTTAGGGTGGGTTTTTTTTCCCTCTTCTTCCTTTAGGGTCTTTCCCTGCTACTTGATTTAAATCCTCCTGACATTCCACCTATTGTGAGTCCCATCCTCTGCTGAATAAACCACCGTCTGTGTTTTGCTCTCTCAGCCTGTGTTTTGCTCTCAGACTGCTTCCAGGAAAGGACACCCTGTGTGGTGTTCTCAGGCTCGGACTCAGCGGGGGAAGATTTTGCCTTGACATCTTCGGATGCAAACCCACAGCTTGTCCCCACCTTGAATTAAAAATTACAGCTGTGTCACAAACCTCCTCCTGAAGCCACGCTGTCACTTTGCATTTGCAGAAAGGGGTCCAATCCCCACCTCAAACCCCGCAACACTGCGAATTAAATGCTTACCGAGCGCTAATGCTCTGTAGCGATAGCAGAGGCACCTCCGCACAAGTGAAGCGGACCAGAAAAGATGCTCCCGAGCATCACATCTGACACAGGCGCAGCTGTATCATGTGCCTCCGCAGCGCTGACATCCGAGAATTACGCTGGGGTGATTTCATATGCGGTAGTTTAAGTTGACATATACTTTCCTCTTAACCATTTGAAAGTGCTCCTACATGCAATCCAAACAACATTTCACCCGCAGAGACCTAAGTGCCTCCGTACGTGCAAGCAGCTCTTACGCCAGAAGGAGGATGAGGAGGGAAGGGGGTGGGGGTGGAATATATCGCAATTCAACCTCATTGTTTTCAAGCTTGGTAATAAGCTGCCTTTTTCATAAGATTATCCTCAAGTGGCACGATGCATGGGGACTGCTGAAGCGAGCTACGCGCACATCTCCAAAGAGGAGTCCTGTAACCGGTGCTCGTGGCTAGGGGGGAGCTCTGGTGGCCCCACCAGCATCAGCCCTACCTGTCCTAAGAACAGCCTGCTTGCTCTTTGGCTCTATCCCCAGCTTGCTAACCACGGCACAGGAGGATAGAGAAGATCAGAGAGAGATTCATTTCTCCATCAGCCCTCGTGGCCCAGGACAAGCTCAAGCAGGAGCATCCATGCGAACAGTCTCAGCTGGCTCCATGCAGAGAACACCTCTCCCCAGCGCTCTTCAGAGATCTCATTTCAGACCTGTCATGGGAAATTTTATCCTGTGCCTGGGCTTCTTTATAGGCAAGAATAAATAAGTAAATGTGCCCCGCATCCCATTGTCCTTCACTGCTGCGCATCCTGTGGATTACGAACTGTAACTGGCATGAAAAACTGCATTTAAATACAATGTGTATTTATAAGCACACACACAAGTGTGCGCACACAGTGCAGATCCAAAGGTTAAGGAGGGACCGAGACCTCTCTCTGCGCTGTGAGAAAAAAGGGTTGTGTACACATACAATATTAAGGCCTAAACTATCTTGAATTCTACCTGGCTTTTCGGAAAATAAATATGTAAGTGCATTGATATGCAAAGAAATATTTGCCAAAACGAATTTGAAGTGACACATGAGGAAAACAGTTCATAGAGACATGGTGATAGCTTTATCAAAGCCAGCCTCCTCCAGCCCCTTCCTATTCAAGTTTAATTCAGCCTTTATAGCAAAGAATCAGAATTCATCTATTGCTCACGCAGCACCTCGGGCTGACAGGCTCAGTCTTGCAGCCAGAGATGTGCAGAATCAGGCCCTCACATACCCTTGGCATCCCACTCCGTGACTCTTTATGGACCTGGCTTTGCAGGACCAGCTTTACCACCTCCAGGCACCTCTCTCAAAAGCTGCAGCTGCCCAGCTCCTGGTCCCACTTCAGATTCCCCCTCCTGCCTCCTCTTCTAGCCCCCAGACCAGTCCCTGTGTTAAAACACAGAGAAGCAGAGCAGAGCGTTGCCAGAAACAGTTAATATTAGCAACGAGCTTGGCAGAGGCAGAGCACTAGATGAGCACCAGGTACTGGGAATATTACCTTTTGTAATCATTGCTTTATTAACATACAACAATCTTATTAAATCTAATCTAAGTGCTTATTTGGCAGGTTCAATAGAAAAGCCTTAATTGAGCTCACTTTAAATATAGCAACAACTGCTTACTCTGCTTTCTAAGAAGGTGTGAGCTTTCCTGGCGACACCTGCTCACAGCTGACAGCTTGTTAGAGAAGAAGGATGGCTTCTAAGGGTGGATTTTTTGCTGGTTTGGGGTTTATTTAGGGATACAGGAAGAGTCGGTAACATCAGTCACTCAAGGAAGGCTTCCTCCACTGGCCAGGTGGGTCTATCAGCCCATCTGAGATGGTTCCTCATTACCAAGAGGCCCAAATGGGAGAGGAAGTGCCATTTGCGTAATGAGTAGCCCAGTTCTATGCTTAATTAAAGCTTCCTAATCTGCTGGCAGTGAATCTGCCAGGAGGTTTGACAGCCTTGGCTGGACCTCTTTCATCAGCCACAGCTGCAGCAGTAAATGAGTGGCTCTGTTGAGCCCCCAGGAGCTGCGCGGGATCCCAGTGAGGATGAATGCCCTGCTTGTCTCCACCAAAGGCACCACAGCTTCACCTGGCGTGTGAGGGGCTTCTTCCGACCAGCCGGCGCCTTGGAGAAAGGGCCCATTTTAACAGGCCTGGGACTGACCTAAATAGCCGTATCTGAGCCATCCTTGAAGGATGAGACCAGAGAGGAAAGGAAGAATTTAACTATGTGGACCCAAAGCCAAATCTTGACAGCTGGAAGCCTTCCCTGCCTCAATTCACCATACAGGAGGTTCAGCTGCAACAAGGAGACAGAGACTTCCAAATCCTGCGCATTACTTTGAGTACCGGAAAAGTTCCATCTCCCCAGGACCTGGTCCTTAAGGGCTGGAGCAGCACTTGGACCTTGACCTGTGACCAATGCGTGGGGTAGGGGGTCACTATACCAAAAAAAAAGCACATGTTCATGGAGGGCTTTCTGTTCACCTTGATGCGTGTGCCGTGCAGGCTGGTGGCTCCCTCACAGCTGCTGATCTTCTCTCCGCAGGTCCACCTCTGATTCAGCAGCTCGCCCCGAAACTCATTTTCTGGGGAGGAAAAGAAGAACACAAGGTCAGGATGCAGAGTCAGCCCAACACCCCACATGCAGCATCAAACAGAGGTGATAACAGAGTATTTACTCCCTGCCTGTTTTCTTTAGTGGCCATTCAAGCCTTGCCTGAGGGTCTCCATGCCCCAGGCAGGACCTCACGGTGCCACTCCAGGGCCAAGAGCCCCCGTTGTGAAGCATTTACATTTAGAATCATAGAATCATAGAATCACTAGGTTGGAAGAGACCCACAGGATCATCAAGTCCAACCATTCCTATCAATCACTAAACCATGCCTCTCAGCACCTTGTCCACACGTCCCTTAAACACTTCCAGGGAAGGTGAATCAACCACCTCCCTGGGCAGATTGTTCCTGTGCCCAATTTAGGGTAAATGAAGGCTCAGAGACCTAACAAGCTTGCAGGAGCAGCCCATGTGCACTCTCAGCCTACCCCAAACACCGTGCAGTGCTGCTTAGCTTGGTCCTCAGATGGCAAACATGGTTTTAGCAGTGAGTGTCACTGATGGGCTGGGCAAAGCAGCCACCAGTGCCAGCCCAGGAGCCTCACAGTGCCCATGGCAGCTGGCAAAGGGATTCTCTGCTGTGGTAGATCTGCCCCAAGATGCCAGTTTGTCCTTGCCTTGAGCCCCATCCCAACCTCCCATGCCTTTGCGCCTGTGAATAAGAGGAGGCAGAAGGGGCTGTGTTTTGGGGTGAGGAGCCTCCGCCAGGATGAAGGCACATTGGCCACACCGGCTCAGCACCCTCTTGCCCACTCCTGCCCCTCTGCCCAGCCTGGTTCAGATGGCAAAGGCAGCTCTGTCAACACACGAATTGGATTTCCTCTACTCCATGATGCTCAAATGCATCAGGTCTCCAGAGAGGATCAGCTTGCGCTGCTGGTTGTGCCCTTTCCACCTCACCTCCAGAGCCTGGGTTCAGCAGAAAGGAAGCTCACTGGTTACATGAAGGACGCTTCTTTTAACCCCTACCTGGGCCACCCAAGAGGCTTTGTGGGATATTGACTTAAATGTAAGGGTTTACCCATGGGAAGTAGATCCTGGAGGGAACAGCACGTTCTGGGTTCCCTACCTGACATGGACCTGGGGCAGTCAAAGCTCACAGTTGGGAGACCTCTCATCCCTCCCCTCTTGAAAAATAACCCAGATGATCAGCTGCTCCGATAGATCCCTGCCAGACCTTCACATCCCAGAGGAAATCACCAGCTTTCCTTCACCACCTCCATCCTCAGCACCCACCACCTAGTCAGGACTGGATCACACATTGGGGTCCCTCAGTCAGGCTGGCTTTCCCCACCAACTTTTATGACAGTCCATCACCAAAACATCAGTCTGTCTCCTTCTGAAGCAGGTACATTCCTTGAAACTATTTGTCCAACTCCTCCTTTAGAAATAACCACTGAGCAAGGTCAGATCTCAGTTGTGTGAAATCTGGGCATGAAAGGGCAAGTTCTATGAAACCTTTGGGTCTCCCTCAACAACTCCAAACAAGAAGATCTGAAAACTGGGAGGGACACTAGATGCAATTCAGAGTGTAAACTAGAATTGGGTGCTTCACGTTTCTAAAAAGAAGAGAGTATTGATATGCCCCCCCCCCCCCAAAAAAAAAATAAAAACAAACAAAAAAACTCCCAAAAAACCTAAGTCATAGAATCATAGAATCACCAGGTTGGAAGAGACCCAGCAGATCATTGAGTCCAACCATTAAGTCCTCCAAGGAATGGCAGAAGGTTCCCCCAAACAAACAAACCTCTCAGGAAGATTTGGAGTGCAGAAAGTGAATAGAAACCAAGACAAGACACTGCAGGCAGGGGTTGCCTGGGTGGCAGCCAGTTCCCATAGGTGTCCTTGCCTTTGTGGTCTGCCCCCCAGCCATGAGAGCATCACCACCCTGTCTCCAAACCTAAGGAGAGGTTACAGCTGCTGTGGCAAAGCAATGGAGTGAGAGACAGGTTCCTTCAAGAAAAGATGCAGGGTTAAGGCTTTGTTTCCTCATAAGATGCATCACTGTATATTTAAGCTGAAAGACTAGAAGAAAAACATATCAATCTTCATTTGTTCCCCCAAGTGTGAGAAAAGAAAAGAGAGGAAGATTTTTCTTTATCTTTGTTCAGGCACATTTTTCATGGGAAAGGTGAATGCTGAGTTAACAAGGCAGCAACGTGCTGAGAGCAGGCTGGGTCCTTCAGCGTCCCATGAGACAACACGGGCTCACTTCTCAGAGCGAACACAGCCACAGTGCCAGGGACCAGAGAGCATCCTTTGGAACCCATCTTTCACATGAATTACCAAAAAGAACCCCTTCACATTAAAATATTGCATCTTCTCTAAACTGCAAGAGCCACCCACGGGCTCCTCAAATTACCTTGCACTGCTTGCTGGCTAATGCCTATGCTTTTTGCAGCACATCACCCACACACTGCTCTCTACAGACACCAGCCACTGCCCTGGAGAACACAGACAAGTGAATTGGCTTTCCTACATGGCCTCAAACCCACACTGCTGTGAGGGCTTCTCTTCCAGTAGGCAATGCAAGTCTTACCTCTGACTTAAGATTTCAGTATCAGATCCTTCCTGCACCACTGAACCCACTTGCACAGCCCCCAGGACTCAGCAAATCCCAACCCAGCCTGCAGAAGCATCCATTGCCTCATGCTCTCGTCCAGTCCTTGCCAAGAAGTGCTGGATGAGCCTTGGAGGAGGCTTTGAGTAGCCTGATGCAGTGGAGCTTGGAACTGGATGATCTCTAAGGTTTCTTCCAACCCAAACTGTTCTATGATTCTATGAGGAAAAGACTCCTCTGAGCCAATTCCCTGCATGAAGGATGTTGAGGCTCTGGAGCGAGTCCAGAGAAGAGCCATGAAGCTGGTGAAGGGGCTGGAGAACAGGCCCTATGAGGAGTGACTGAGAGAGCTGGGGGTGTTTAGCCTAGAGAAGAGGAGGCTGAGAGGAGGCCTCATTACTCTCTACAACTCCCTGAAAGGAGGTTGTAGAGAGGAGGGAGCTGGACTCTTCTCCCAAGTGACAGGGGACAGGACAAGAAGGAATGGCCTCAAGCTCTGCCAGGGGAGATTTAGGCTAGAGATTAGGAGGAAGTTTTTCACACAGAGGGTCATTGGAATAGGCTGCCCAGGGTGGTGGTTGATTCACCTTCCCTGGAGGTGTTTAAGGGACGGGTAGATGAGGTCCTGAGGGACATGGTTTAGTGTTTGATAGGAATGGTTGGACTCGATGATCCGATGAGTCTCTTCCAACCTGGTTGTTCTATGATTCTATGATGAGTGCCTGCCAGTTCAGGCTTCACACACGCAGGAGTGCTGTAGCTCTGCATCAGAGTGCTTCTTTCCAGGGAGAAGAATTAAAACCTCCGTAGGAATCAAAATACACTGAAAAAGCAGAACCCAGCTTCTTTAGCAATTCTTCTCCATTCTTCTCCGATGCCGAGAGTGTTGGTTTAACCCCCTCTAAGGGCACAGAAATACCAGCTATTCAATGCAATTATCGCTGTTTACTGTGGCACGGCTATGTTCAGTGCTTCAAATTTAGCTTCCCAAACATGCATTTAAATTAAGATTTAATACCGGATGTTAATTGTATATTGCACAGTAAATGACTGATCATTAAAACATATTAATTGAGGTTTAACAGCTGTGTAACAGATATTAGATCTCATACTTATCAGCAAATATGATTTAATAATCAGTTAGGATGGGATGTATGGATGGGAGATGCAGCAGGGCCAATTAGATCATGGGTGGCTCTTTGTTGCTCACGTGTTAATCTAAAGATACTTGGAAAGGAGGTTGGCAATCACCAAGCACATGTTTGATTCTTTCACCTGGGGAGTTTGACAGGACAGGCCCCAAAGAGTTAATTTCTTTAAAAGGAGAAATGGAGAAGCCATGAGCAGCTACCAGGGACCCTATGACTGTGTTTGCACCAGCATCAAAGCAGAGATCCAGTGAATCCCACTGGATTGGGAGCAAACACTAGAGGATGATCATCCTCCCCCAGTACCTGGGAAATCCAGCACATGCAAGAGTCACAACCACCCTGTACTTCTAATAGTAACTCCTACTTGATGCAAGGTGACGCTCATCACGGTCCTTGACGAGGGACAAGTGCATCCCAGCTCATATGCCTTGGGCTGCTCTCTGGGGCAGCTCATCCAAGCGATCAGTCTCCCACTGCTCCCATCTCCTGCACCACCATGGCATTGACTCAGCACATCTTGCTCCCACAGCCTGGAGTTCACTGCTCCGCGTCCCTGTCTCACTCCCAGCCATGCCCCCTCTCACTGGAGTGCAGAGCTGGATTGCTGCACTGCATGCCTGTTCGGAGACCAACAGTTCATCGTACCAGTGAGCTTAAGTTTTAATCCCAAACACACAACACTAGCTTAACCCACTGTGCTACCAAACCACAGGCTGCAACATCAAAGGTTACGAAATCTGTGATGTGCACTGTCTGATCTTTTATTTTCCCTTCACCCAAAGGAAAGGAAGGGTTTTGATTTCAGCAGGATCAAACCTTTCTAGTGCTTTTACTGCCAAATGGACGCTTGCAGCACGGGGCACGTTGTTGATCCGCTAAGCAATCAGCTCAGCACCAGCACAGCTCAGAGGTGTTCGCTACTGACAGCCACATAGAGCCTTGCTCAGCTCCACGAGTCCTGGGGACACAAAGTAGAGGAGGGGAGCACCAGGGTTACCATCTGGGAAGATGGGTGGTCACTAGCAAGATGCCACTATCTCTCCGTCCGCAGGAAACTGCCACCCTCCTTCCAGCCATTCCTGCAGAGCCCAGGGGCCAGGCAGCAGCCCAGGGAGCATCCCCTGCTTTGGCTCCCTCCTCCAGCACTGCACGAAGCACAAATGACTCACGTCCTCCTTACTGGCCCCATGCCACCTCACCTCTTGGCTCATCCTGCTTTTGATGCCACCAGCTGCCACCTCTGCCCAGGTGGCCGCGTCAGCCCCCATGGGCCCCTCAGCCGTGCCAGCTCATGCTTTGCCCCATGATACCTAGCAACTTCAAATGCTTTTGGACTCCCTTTGCCAGGTTCTTGATGGGAAAAAGGAATCATTCCTTTCCCATGGCCCTGAGATATGACAAGAAAAAACTGGCTTAAACCCAGGAAGATTCAGATTTCCCAGACATGAGGACACATCACAATAGGAAGGGAAGAAGCACCTACACCTGCTTCTTGCAGAAGGGGCAAAGCCCTCAGCAGTAGGTTAAAGATCCGTGAAGAGCAGGGAATGGTCATCACCTTAGTGTGGTACCAAGCACATCCAGACTCCTGCAATGTCTGTGTTGCCATCCTTTAGCCAGGGTCCTCTCTTTGGGCATTGGAATAGGCTGCCCAGGGAGGTGGTTAATTCACCTTCCCTGGGGGTGTTTAAGGGACGGGTAGATGAGGTCCTGAGGGACTTGGTTTAGTGTTTGATAGGAATGGTTGGACTAGAAGATCTGATGGGTCCCTTCCAACCTGGTTGTTCTAGGATTCTATGATTCTCTCTCCATCCCTGCCCCACAGCTCTGCACACTGAGCCACAAAGTGCTCTGGGGAAAGGACCAACTTCTCACCCTGTATCTCTGTATCACCCAGAGCTCCTGGAGCTGAAGCCCTCAGTGCACCTGAGATGCAAAGGAAGCAAATGAGGCTACAGTTTCTCTTCATTAAGAGCAATATTCATGCTCCAGTGTTCACAGGCAGTTAATAAGACTTTTTATTAGAGTCTTTTTTTCTTCTGCAAAGTGGCAGAAGCACACTAACAGAGCTGCACAAGGTATAAAAGAAGGTGGTTTTCATCTTCTATTCCTGTATCACTCGTGTACTTCTCAAGTGAGAAGCGAGTGCTGCATCCCCACAGTAGCACTGCTGTGTCTGCATTGTTCTTAACTACATTGATCAGAAAGATTAAACACTGGTCAACATCCCATCTTCCCCCGTCTCCTTGGGGGAGCTGTTAAAATGCAAAGCTGCTCTGATTATGGTGAACAGGGCCACCAACAAGAGAGGAATAGCGATGAGGTTCTCCACTGGAAATTCTCTTTGGGGTTGCCAAGGCTCAGGGCAACAGCAGGGCCTGGAAAAGCTCTTGGCTGATGGTGGCATCCTCCAAGATGAGAGCAAGACCTGAGCCACAGGTGCCTCTGCCTCCTGCCCTCACCTTGCCAGCCACTAAGAGTTGCCCAAAGCGTGAATTGTCCTACTGCAACGGCAGGAACTTCATAGGAACCTGCTGATTAACTCCTTTCCAAACATGCCTGAGCCTGAACGAAATAATAATAATAATTAAAGAAAAGGAATAAAATATCAAGCAAGCCCTGGCTTATCGCTTCCAAACAATGAGCACCAGCACCCTCTCTTCTGCTGCGCTTATCCACAGTGTGAACGGCTCCTGCCACCGGCTTCGACCCCAGCATCCACCCTTCAGTGCGTGCAGAGGGAGCCCCACTCAGTGATGCTCATCTGCTTGCGCCTGGCGCGTGTGCAAACAGGCGTGTAACGTGCCAGGCACGCACGAGAGCATCTCCGAGAACCAGGATGCTGCTTCTTTCTTTTTGCACATTTCCCTCATTATTTCGTTCTAATTTGGCTTTCTTGGTACCTCCTCTATTCAATAAAAGCAAAATGCAAACTGCATCCCTTAATCTCCAAAACAGCAGCTCACTGCTGAGAAAATAATATAGATGTAACTTCCAGCATCACACACTTTCTTTTCCATTTATATGCAAATGCCGACCTTTCACCCAAGCTGTCTCAAAGAAGTATTTCCTTAAAAATGCAAATAGCACGTTGCAGGCAGTTACTCTGGCTGAGACTTTCTTATATTATTGTTATTATTTCTTTTAACCTTACCAGCGCTGTAAAACACAACTGCTAAACTGCACCCTGGTAATAATTACTTTTCATATCAAATCGAAAGCCTCCATGGAGCCAATGTGTCGAAACACCAGCAGGAGAATTCAGCGCACATGATTTTTTAGAGGTGGTTTTGGATAGACGTTTCTTGGGCCTGGGGGAAGGAAACAGCTCCAAGATGTGTTGCTGCTGAAGGGAACGACCTGATAGCTCAGGGTGAGGTTGCAAGAACATCTTGTGTCTTGTAAAACCCTCCCCATGATGCTGCTGACACACAGAAGACCACTGGAAGTGGAAAACAACCACATATTTGCATGGGTTGCAGCTCTACTTCTGCACAGGGAGAAACTCCCAGAATGGATGGACAGAGTCGGATGCATCAACCCAGCTCAGTTATTTGACCTTATGTCCAAGCTGCTCCATCATCAGTTTGTTCACAGAGACAGAAGAGGGAAAGTGAGCGTGAGTGCTGTGGTTGCAGAGGGGGTACACGGCTGTGTGCTGGGGAGAAGCCAAATGCATAAAGCAAAGATAATAAATCAGGTTCTTCAGATACAGAAATAGCAAGGAAGACAGCTACAGAGGCTTTCCTGGGACAAGGCAATGCATGGTTCAACTCCAAACCTGTTTCTGGGCAGCAAATATAGATTTTTTTTTTCATTGTGTAGGGAAAGAGTAGAAGAAATGGGTGAGATACAGACTGATCCTTCTTCTATCATTTTAGTCATCTACATATTCAGTTCTCTCTGGGCTCTAGAACCCTGGAGATGCCCCGGTGTTGACTGTCACTTCCCAAGCTAATTTGAATCTGCTCTGGGATCTTATCGTTGACCTCATGAATCAAAGAGCAGTTTGGGTTGGAAGGGACTTCAAAGCCCATCCAGTCCTACCCCCTGCCATGAGCAGGAACACCTCCCACTGGATCAGGGGCTCCAAGCCTCATCCAGCCTGGCCTTGAACACCCCCGGGGATGAGGCAGCCACCACTGCTCTGGGCAACCTTGGCCAGGGCCTCCCCACCCTCACATTAAAAAAACGTTTCTTCCTAAGATTTCATCTCAATCTCCCTGTTTTCAGCTGAAAACCATTTCCATTCATCTTGTCCCTGCACTCCCTGACCAGAAGCCCCTCCCAAGCTTTCCTGGAGCCCCTTTCTGTGCTGGAAGCTGCTCTAGGGTCTCTCCAGAGCCTTCTCTTCTCCAGGATAACAACCCCAACTGTCTCAGCCTGTGCTCCAGCCCTTGGATCATATTTGTGGTCTCCTCTAGACTCGCTCTCTGAGTTCTGGGCAAAAAAACCTACGAAAGGTCACATTGCTGCTGCCTGGAGCTGGCATCCCAAGGTGCTTGAGGGATATAAACCCTGAAGCTGGGGTACTGGCTGGGGGACACTGACAGCATTTGCTCAAGTAGCTCAAGCAGGTGTTTCTTCCAGATGGGGATTTCTACCACATTTGACACCAGGTCAGGCAGAGGAGGGAGAAGCTGCCTGGAAGAGCCAAGGAAGAGGCTGGCAGTGCCTCTGACGCAAAGTTAGATGACTAAGTGGGCTACTTCCCAGCTGCCAGCTTGTCTTTACGATATTAAGCCTTTACTCTCTGCTGCCATATAAGAAGTGAAAAGTTGACACGTAAGCGTGTGTCATATGGAGTCAGGAAGACAGAAGCAATAAGGCATAAAAGGAGGTGAGATCATCGTGCAGCAGCAACTCCCCTGGGGTAAAGGCAGCGCTGCACAGTGCCCACTGCCTCTCAGCCCTCCGCATCCTCCACCAGCATCCCCTCTCGTGGCACAGGCTTAGCATATTCCAAAGCCTGTTTCTACACCAAGCCTCCCAGATGAGGGGCACGCACGTGCCTGCCACAAAACAAGGTGATCGAGCCAACCCTTCAGATGGCTTTATTAAAAAGGACCTTCCTCTGCAGCTCTGCCAGCGGTAGTGTCACAGCCCCCCAGGATTATCACTGCTGAATGGCTGCTGTGCACAACTTGCTCAAAAAGAAGGAGAATCATCAAATACTTTAAGTTTACGGCCCTGCTGTCACCACTCTTAGCACTCCTGCAAACCCCACGTAATCGAACTTTGAGGCAAGCAATACCTTCCTGTCCCTCCTACGGCAGCCTGTGCTTGCCCATGAATCCAAACTGGGCACAGACAGGAGGAGGAGGATAGAGCAGCAGCTCTGTCCTCATGGGCACTGCTCTTGGAGCAGCTTTCACCGCCTTCCAGCCACTTGCATGGGAAGAGCCCCTGCGCTACATCAGTTTTGTCCCAATATCGAGTCGGGAGTGGAGGATGCCTAAAGTCCCCAGAGGTGCACTCGCTCCGCAGACCCCACAGCAGAGGATCAGCTCATCTCCTGTAAGTGGGAAGTCTCTCTCTCCCCCAGACCTTCTTTTCCTAATCCTCCCCTTTCTGACAGGGTGTCCTTGCTCTCCTCGGCAATGCTCCCTACTTGGTAGGCAAGCACGGCAGGGAAGTAGCCAACCTGCCAGAGTAGCTCTTCCAACACAGCACCAAGCGAGCTCCCCGGCAGCCAGGAAAGCCGCTCGGTGACAGGAGGGAGTTGAAAGTTTCTAGGGGATGTGCAAGAGGAGCTGACAACTCCATGCTCCTCTGAGACACCGCAGGCAAAGTTAACTGTTTAGACTGTCATGTTTTTTTAAAGCAACAACATGGCTCCCAGGCACATTTTTTTTTCTTTCCTTCTTTTAAATAAAATAAAATAAAAAAAAAAAGCAGAACAGCTTTCTCCAGAAGGCTATTAATCCTTTCCTGTCACTCGTGTTCTTGGAGAGAGCGTTTCTCTGGGCAAAAGCAGCTAGTTGCTCGCTGACTAATTACATCAAAATATTGAGAGCAACAAACAAACCTTTAACTCCACTTGCCAGAATCTCACTAGATGCAAAGCTTCCAAATTACGGAGGAGAAACGTATGCATTGGCAGGAGAAGCTGTGAGTCCAGACATGCTTGTGGCCACATCAGCTTTCAAAGGCATGAACTTTCCTTCCTTTCTGCAGAGCCACTCGAGTTGGCTAACAACATTACCCAGAAGATCTCTCACTCTAAGCTTGTGATTTTCTCACAAATCAAGAAATTTTTGCCTTTACTGAGAAAGAGAATTAATTTATTTTCTCTTATTCATACTCAGGTGCTTGGGGTCTGGGTTAGGAGGGAGAAATGGAATGGGTGGGTGTCCCCTGGGAAGGCTTTTGCTTAGGCTTCGAACTCCATTGTATTTCCAAATGCACTTGACTTAAATCAAGCAACTTCCTTCAGAATCACAGAATCTTTTAGGTAGGAAAAGCATTAAGACCAGCCATAAACTTGACACTGCCAAGACCACCACTGAAGCACATCCCTTAGCACCACATCTACACATCTTTTAAATCCCTCCAGGGATGGCAACTCAGCCCATTGACACCTACACTTAACCGAGCAGTGCACAAGAGCACCTTGAGACACAGCTTCACAGAGCCAACCCTTCCCTGCCCCAGAACTTCTACTGGACACAGCCAACAGAGTTTGGATTTTGACTTCATTTCCATCCCATCATCCCTCTTTGCCCATACAGCCAGACTGATAAAAAACAGTGACAAAAGGAAAGCCCAGTTCTGCATTTTGGTGCTCAACCTGATGTTCTTGCAAGGGACTCTGGATGTCCAAGTGCCACACTAGGTGACTCAAACGCAAGTTTTGACCCCAAACCCATGAATGCCAAACAGATGTCCCCCTCCACCCCCCAGAGCTGCCTCTGCCTATCTGGAGGGCATCAGGAGCAGGGGAAGGAGAGAGGGTCTGGCTCTGAAACACCAGATTAACCAAAGGCAGCTGTTTGGGAGGTTCCCCTGTGTTACGTGAGTGTTTATATGAACAGGTAATTGGGTACTCATCACAAAACCTAACAAGCCACCCTCAGGAGCCCAGCAAGAAGCAAAAGGCAGAGTTATTCAACATCGAATTGTGGGGTTTGAGGACTTGTTTAAAAAAAAGAAATTCAGAAGCGCTCAGAGCATCACCTACAGATTTTGCCAGCAATACCTTGGGTTTTAAACACCGTGCATGAAAGCTCTCCCAGGGCCATCTCTTGTACCTTATAATAATATTCACCAGGGGATCCTCCTAATGTGGAGGTTGAATCCATTGCTGTTGAATACACCTGGCTCCTCGACTCGCAGGGAGCATTCAAGTAAACACTCCCACGAGCTGCTGCTCGGAGAGACGATTACGGTCCTCAGCATCAATCAGAAAGGTCTGATCACGCCCACGAGGAGCAAGTGGCATCCCCAAAGAGGGCACAGACCTGGCTTGCAGATGCTGTCCTAAGGAAAGCTACGTGCTTGCCAAATGGTTTCAAGCGAAGGAACGAAGAAACCTGAGTCTCTACTGCAGTTTATATTTAATTAGAGGCAAGGCAGCTTACGTAGCAGTTTTGGAAACATATTGTCTTACAGCATATTGGATATTTGTATCTTAACAGCTCAACATCGATTTCTTTTATGTAAAGGAAGAGGAGGGAAGGGAACTGCGTGCCCTAAGTTGTGTTCGCTCCAAAGAGACGCCTGTACCGCTTGGACTAATGTTTAGAGTAATCAAAGGCGTGAACTCATGTATTATGTATGGGAACGAGAGTTTTCAGTCTTCTGCAAAAAGGAATCTCCAGCGTTTGGTATTTTGTTAGCAGGCTGGCACCATATGGCTCTCCCCTGCTGATATTCTTTCACACCAGAACTTTATGTTCAGATGCTTTAGTTAATATTTTACCCAGCAAGCATAAACAAGATGCAAAGATTGCAGTCGACAGCAACCTTCTCTTAAACCATATACCCGTGTTAATAGCGAAGGCTTCTCTCAGCTAGTTTACTGAACACATGCCTGGCTTCCCCCCTCTCCTCGAGGGTCCAAGCAAGGCCATTTACTTTAACTGCTTTTGCATCTAACAAAACACAAGCAGTAAACCCAAAGAGGGCTTTTTCACCCCCTCCCTACTCCATGTTCTGGTTGGTCAAAGGCAGCACTGGGTGAGTGCAGGTGTTACACACACACAAGTTTAATTTGGGTGTTTTTTAAGGCTGCATCTCTACCTGGGTTTTGTTTCAGACTAGATTGTATCTCAGGAAGGCAGAGTTGTCTTCTCCACTACTGCAGCAGGGATGGAGCAGCAGGCAAAGCTCACAGCCCGTGGAGAAGCATCACCCAAGCTCCAACAGTATCAACCGACCAAGCAAGACCAACAATGTGATAAAGCCCATCGAGTTGGATGCTCCAAGATTTGCCTTTCCCCATCCTGCCCTAAGTTCAAAACCGAATCGCTTTGGAAAACTACAGCTTAGAGATTTGGCTCTAAATATCACATTTAGATTTCCTCCGCCCCCTCCCACTCTCCAACATTCTTCTTATTCTTTAATATTCTTAAAACAAATAAGACCTAACAGATGTCTTTCAGCCTGCACTCTTATTAATGAGAATATTGTAAGAATGGAAATCAGGTCACAAATGTTTAATACTTTGTTTAAAAAGTCTTCAGCTTCTTTAAAGAGTTCCACTAATCCCGACATGACAGATGTACAAGGCATTTTTGCTTGGGGCAGATTAAAATTCTCGCTCTGATTTGCTCTTTCATTTCGTCTGATTAAAATAACATTGCAATTTTTTTTTTTAACGTGCTGACTTCAAAATAAAAAAGGAAAGAATAAGAAGTGGCCAGCAAAGACCAGCGCAATCACAATAAAAGCAAAATTATTGTTGTTAAGATAAAAAAGCAAGACAAAAGGAACAGAGGGACAGCCAGTCCGTGCCCAGGTTAGCATTAAAGCTCCATGTTAGAGATAAAAAGGGGACCTTTCCAAACTATGTTTTTCCATTTGAAAGTGTTTATTAATCTATTCTCTCTGAAGCAAAAAGTTCAATGAAAGACAAAGATCAAAAGTATTTTAATTCACGTGAAAACTGTATCTTTTCAAATCTTTTTCCTTGTCCCCTAAACCAAACCAAAATGAAAAAGGAGGGTCCTACAGGGTGTCACTTCATCATTCTGCTGCAAGATTGGCTTGCTGGGCACAACCTGGCTGGTAGCACAAGGTGATCTCAGCCAACCTTTCTTCAACTCAACTGCATTCCCTGTTTCTTTTCCTGATCTCCATTCACATCAGACCATGGTTCCCTGGCCAAGCTTTCACAGCTAACTTAATTTCCTCACTGCTAGAAAACACACCAGCATCTGAGTCATGTATGAAGGCGTTCGTGGCAATGGACACCCCAGGGTGCTCTGGTTGGATCAGCAGAGCTGCAGGGTGGGATGGAGCCCCAGGTGTGCTCAAAGCCCATCTCCTCTCCCAAGCCAGAGCCGTGTCCTCACCCTCCTGGGTCTGCCTGAAAGCAGCCACAGCTCCCAGTGCTCAGTCCTTCCAGCACACTTGCTGTACCAGTTTCATCCAGGCATTGGATGGAAGCATCGCTTTACAAAGCAGGCAGTGATGTTCAAAATACAGACCCCCCAAAGGGCAAACTCCTGCTTAAAGGGACCAAGATCTCATACGAAAATCTCAGGCTGTTACTCTGGACCTTTCTGGCTCAGAAACCTTCTCTGCCAAACCATCCCCACTTGCAAAATCACAGCAAGGCCTCACAGAATTGCTGTCGGGATGAATAAGCTCAACAACAGGACACTAGTTTTATGTTGTGTACTTGGTCATTTTTCCTTAAAACTGCAGCTTGTGCCTTCTGCGAAAAGGCCCACAGAAAATGCACGAAACTTTTCAAGTTTTTAAGGATTTGTTCCATTTGGGGATTTTTAGCATTCCCGTTCTTTAAACATAAGCATTCGACACACGTTCATGCCTTCGAGACGTCCTCACCTCGATGCCCACCTCCAGTTATTCCCAGGGCTGAAACAACCTCTAGCCCACACAAGATGCAGCAAAGAGCCTCTGAGAAGCTGAGTGATGCCCTCCTGTGCTGCCGCTCTCACCCAGGGACTGTGTGGGGAGGAGATACTCGGAACTGCTCTTCACCTTTTGTTTCCCAGCCTTGTCCCAAAGGGCCAAGGCACCACATGGCTGCTCCCAGCGAAGCAGCTCTCACACTCTGCAAGGGCAAACGCTGTACTTTCAGAAATTCCCTTCCATGAATTAACCTGCCAAGAAGGGAAAATTGCTTCTTCCTAATATACACACACACAAAGCCTTTTCTCCTCAATGAAATTCTCCTCTTTCCCTCGTCTCTCTGAAAGGAGCAGAAGGGATGCCCCATGCCTGCTCTTCGCTGTTACTCATGAACTGGCTCCCAGATCCCCGAGCAGAAGTCTCATATAAATTCATTTTACTCTAAATGCAAGCTGATTCGAGGCATTTCTCCCACCCCAGAAACTTTTCACAGCATGTGCTCCTCACCTTGCTCCTTTATTCACAACATGATCTCCTCTCTGAGGAGTAGATGGAGGCTCAAGTTTCTACTTTGCAAAGGTAAAGAGCCTCAGAAGTGATACAGAATATTTTGAGGTGGGAGGTTTCAGGCAAGCCAGGCTTAAGGATGTCAGAGATACCAGGAGACTCTGCATCAAACACCCAAGGAGGGTAACACAAGTATGTAGGTGGTGGAGTTATTATTTGCAGAAGCCAGCAAACCCCAGGAGAAAGATGGAGAGAAAGGTATGAAGAGAGAGGTTTCCTGACAGCAACTTCTGCCCTGTCAAATCTTTAGAAACACCTGGGAACTGAGAGGACAGTTGGAAGTTAATCCCACCCTGCTTAGTCCCTTTCACGCAGCTCTAGAGCTGCCTCCCAAAAAGACAAATAAACCTGGGGTCTGGGGCAACTGTCGCCTCCCTCCTGCCCTGGTTCACAGCTGGGGGAGTAAACAGCATTTGCACAACAAACAACTCAAGGAGGGGATTTCTTGGGGAAAAGAAGAGTAACACATGGTGGTTTATTCCCAGCCCAGTATCACAGAATCATAGAACAACCAGGTTGGAAGGGACCCATCGGATCATCGAGTCCAACCATTCCTATCTAACACTAAACCATGTCCCTCAGCACCTCATCTACCCATCCCTTAAACACCTCCAGGGAAGGTGAATCAACCACCTCCCTGGGCAGCCTATTCCAAAGCCCAATGACCCTCTGTGTGAAAAACTTCCTCCTAATCTCTAGCCTAAATCTCCCCTGGTGGAGCTTGAGGCCATTCCCTCTCGTCCTGTCCCTTGTCACTTGGGAGAAGAGTTCAGCTCCCTCTTCTCCACAACCTCCTTTCAGGTAGTTGTAGAGAGTAATGAGGTCTCCTCTCAGCCTCCTCTTCTCTAGAATAAACAACCACAGCTCTCTCAGTAAGTTTACAATGGGGATCCTCCACCTTCACCTCCCCCCATAGGAGAAAGTGGATCTAAAGGCAATAAAGTGATGATGCGAGATGCCCTTTGTCGTTAAGGAAAGAGCTCTAGCAGCCACGTCACAGAGTTTAGAGCCGTAAAAATAAGTCCTTCCCGCTTACAGACTGACACACACAGAGCAAAGGGGTGAGCAGGTCTTGCCCCCCACTTTGCCATCACCCTCTGAGTCTGACTTCCCAGCTGCAGAGCGATGCTTCCCCTGTCTCCCTCCCCTTCCCACGGCTGATTTCATTTCTTCTGGGAAGCCCAGCCCAGAAGAGACGATTTCTCCCGCACGCTCCAGCCTTTACTGTAAACCTGCCCCTTTCCCTCATTGCTCAGCTCTCGGGGGGCACAGGGTGCTCCCCCTAAACTTTCAAGTGGGAGAGAAGCCAGCACCCCTTGCAAAATAAGCACCTCATTGTTGCAAAAGCAAAGCTCAATCCCTTGCAGGAGACAGAGATACGCATCGTTTTGCACCCCGCGGATTGATTTAAGGGCTCAGAAGTAACAAACTCAACCTGCCCTCTCAAGCCTTGATGCAGAGCAGTGACAGTTCAGAGAGGGGTGTGCAGGGAAGGGAGTTTATATTCCTGAACCCCAAACGCTGGGTAAATCAGCCTGTTTAGAGCATCTTGCTGACTTCGGGTGCTCTGCTCCCCCATGCTCAGCATCACCCCCCATGCAGCAAGCAAGTTTGGGTGCTGCCCCCCAACACCCAGGCTGCCGGAGGGGGGGTTTTGGGGGACAGAGCTGAGCCCTGTCTGATAAAATGGCAGCTGCTCTGACGCTGAGCTACGTCTTGCAAAGTCAGCCCTGCCCTCAGCCTCTGCCTGCACCAACCGGGGATGCTCCGCTGCTGTCCCCCTCTCCCCCCCCCGCCATGTCCCCCTGCTTCGAGACTCTGGGGGAGCCCCTGTTCACAGTTCTCCTCCCTCTGCAGGCTTTTGGGAGAAAGTCATGATTTCACAGAACAACCAGGTTGGAAGGGACCCATCAGATCTTCTAGTCCAACCATTCCTATCAAACACTAAACCAAGTCCCTCAGGACCTCATCTACCTGTGCCTTAAACACCTCCAGGGAAGGTGAATCAACCACCTCCCTGGGCAGCCTATTCCAAAGCCCAATGACCCTTTCTGTGAAAAACCTCCTCCTAATCTCCAGCCTAAATCTCCCCTGGCAGAGCTTGAGGCCATTCCCTCTCGTCCTGTCCCCTGTCACTTGGGAGAAGAGCCCAGCTCCCTCCACTCTACAACCTCCTTTCAGGTAGTTGTAGAGAGTAATGAGGTCTCCTCTCAGCCTCCTCTTCTCCAGGCAATTTTGTTGAGTTTGCCTCCAACTCAACGGTTTCCACAGCCCCATCCCGGCTGGAAGGCACCTGCGCTGCCTTGTCGTGTCCCCTCCGCCACCCCCAGCTTCCATCCCAGCCTGGGGACATTCATCGACATGAAACAAAAGCTGAGGGGGCGATGTCCCCCTGCTCCGTGTCCCCCCTGCTTTGGGGACAAGGATGAGCCCTCGGGAAAAAGCACCGAATACCGAGGAGAATCCCAATCCCAATCCATCGGACGGGGGGTTTGAGGTGGGGAGGTAAAGGGACTTCTGGGCTCTTCGGAGTGGGGGGGTGGAGGTGGTCTCCACCACTTGCAGCCTAGGGTTTGCTGAAAGGGGAGGGGACAGCCCTGTCCCAAAAGCCACCTCCACCCCCCCTTGGCTGATAGGAGTGGGGGAGAAGAGGGGGGGGTTGCATTTCTGCCTTTCAGACGGTACGAGGTCACCCACCCCCCCCCTTCCCCCTCACTGGGCAGATTCATGGACCCTCCCTCGGGGCTGCAGTGGGGGGCGAGAGCCTCTGTCCGACCAGATCTCTTCTAGATGTCACCCCCGGGTAGCTGGGACACCCCCACCTTGTCTAACCTCCATCCCCTCCTCGGGGTCCAGTGCCCCCCACACCCCAAACCAGCTCTCCCCAGACAGACCTGGGGACCCCAACTCCACCGGGACACTCCCGGTTGCTTTCTGAGAAGGGATAAACGCAACTTTCAGGAGTTTTCATAGAATCATAGAACAACCAGGTTGGAAGGGACCCATTGGATCTTCTAGTCCAATCATTCCTATCAAACACTAAACCAAGTCCCTCAAGACCTCATCCACCCGTGTCACTCATTTTCCTACTCTCCTGGCCTTTGGGGATCCCACAAATCCCGTAAACCACTTGCAGCAACAACAACAAGAGGAGTGGAAAAAAAAAAAAAAAGAAAGAAAGAAATAGAGGAGGAGAAAAAAAAAAAAGAAGAGTGACCAAGCTGCTGAAGGGGCTAGAGAACAGGCCCTATGAGGAGCGGCTGAGAGAGCTGAGGGTGTTTAGCCTAGAGAAGAGGAGGCTGAGAGGAGACCTCACTACTCTCTACAACTACCTGAAAGGAGGTTGTGGAGAGGAGGGAGCTGGCCTCTTCTCCCAAGGGACAGGGGACAGGACAAGAGGGAATGGCCTCAAGCTCCACCAGGGGAGATTTAGGCTGGAGATTAGGAGGAAGTTTTTCACACAGAGGGTCATTGGGCTTTGGAATAGGCTGCCCAGGGAGGGGGTTGATTCACCTTCCTTGGAGGTGTTTAAGGGATGGGTAGATGAGGTGCTGAGGGACATGGTTTAGTGTTTGATAGGAATGGTTGGACTGGATGATCCGATGGGTCCCTTCCAACCCGGTTGTTCTATGATTCTATGATAATTCTTGGTATTCCCAAGGCACGAGAAAGAGGGGAAGGAAAGAGGAAAAAGAACTAAAGGGGTGGAGGCGAGCCTGGGGCTCCTCGGGCTGCAGCAGCAGGCGCTGGGTTGCTGGGTTGATGGTTTACGCTTTGCAACACGCGCCTGCTCCAATCTGCGCCGCTCGGGAACAATAAACAGGATCATACAAAGAAGTGCAATAGGCGGCATCTTTGCTTCTGGTTTCTATGACAGCGTCAGAGAGAAACCAACTATAAACTCTAATTCCTAGATTCCTCCCCCCTCCCAACCCCCCCCAAACCCCCTTTTGTCTGCCATTAATTAAAGTGGCCATATGGAAAAGGCTGATAATAACAGCAGATGAGCCAACGAGAGAGAAGGGGGGGGGAAGAAAAGAAAAGGAAAAATAACTAAAAGTAGTGGTGAGGCGGCGGCGAGGGTTTAGCCTGAGCTTTTTGCACTTGTTTTCGGAGCGAAGAGACTCAACAATAGCAAAAGGGAGCGGAGCTGGGTTGGGGGGAGCATCCCGACCCCTTCCCCTGCCCCAGGAACCTGCTTCTGGGGAGAGAAGGGGCTCACAGACCCTCAGCCTCCCGCTCCGGAACCCACAAGCTGCCCCTGGGGGTAAGGGAACCTCAGAGGGGGCTAAACCCCAGAGAGGGTCTGTCCTACCCTCCGGTAAAGCGAGTCCCAAACTCAGTTTAACTCGATGGCAGCGCAAGCCCAGCCTCGGGCAGCAGACCCCCTGCCTTCCCCCTCCAAATCACCCAGTAGAACAACAGCAAAACTTTGCTAAAATTGATAAAGAGATTAGCCAAGCAAAGCCTCTTCCCAGGCAGCTATAAATAAGACCCCGCAGGTTTCTGAGGCGGCTCGTGTCTAGAGAGAAATCCAGCAACATGGCACGCTTCCCTTCCTCCTGGCTGCTATAAATAGAGAACTCTCAAAGTAGGTGATATTGGGGGAGAGAGGCAGAAAGAGAGAGGAAAAAAAAAAACCAAGAAAAAAAAAAAAAAACAAGAAAAAAAAAAAACCAAGGAAAAAAAAAAACCAAGAAAAAAAAACCCAAGAAAAAAAAAAACCAAGAAAAAAAAAACCAAGGGAAAAAAAAAAACCAAGGGAAAAAAAAAAACCAAGGGAAAAAAAAAAAAACCAAGGGAAAAAAAAAAAAACCAAGGGAAAAAAAAAAAAACCAAGGGAAAAAAAAAAAAACCAAGGGAAAAAAAAAAAAACCAAGGGAAAAAAAAAAAAACCAAGGGAAAAAAAAAAAAAACCAAGGAAAAAAAAAAAAACCAAGGAAAAAAAAAACAAGAAAAAAAAAGAAAAAACAAAGAAAAAAAAAGAAGGGGATGGGGGGAAAGGAAAAAAAAAAAAAAAGAAAAAAAAAAAGGAGAGCGAGCACCGGGCAAGCAACCGGAGAGGGGCAAACATCAACCCTCCTGACACGCAGAGAAGGCAACTGTGGAGTTGGGTTAGAGTTTTTGGGTTTTCCTTTGGCAGGAAAGGAGGACTGGGGTGCAGGGAGGAGGGGGAAGAGCCCAGAGAGGGAGGCGAGTAGCCCCCCAAGCCCAAACGCCATCAGCACCTCTGAGAGCGACTTCTTCTAGCCCTGCGCTCGCTTCCCTCCGGCCGCGCATCCACCCGGCTCGCGCTCCACAAACCCGGCCAGCATCCTCTTCCAGAAAGCTTTAGAAAGTTTCCCGTCTGGCTGTGATGTTGGAAGGGTCCTTTTCTTTTTTCTTTTTTTTTTTCCCTCCCAATAAATCTCCTTTTGCGTCTTATTCAACCTCTTTTTTTTTTTTTTTTTTTTTGCAGTCAGAAACGCGTAACGTGTCCACTAGCGTCTCGCGAGCAAAGATGGACCTGGGAGCATGATGATGATGAGAAAAATCCTCTCGGTTCTCCGGTGCGATATTCAAAACAACAACCTTCGTGCTCTAAAAGGCGAAACCGCCTGCGTCTGTTTACATCAACTGTGTGCTCCGAAAGCCTTTCCCCTCCGTCTCAATCCAAAGGGAGGGGAGGGAAAAATAAAATACAAGGGGAAAAAAAAAATACAAGGGGGAAAAAAAAAGAGAAAAAAAAAAAGAGGAAAAAAAAAGAGGAAGAGAGAAAAAAGAGAGAGAGACAAGAAAAAAAGCCAACATTATCTGCCTTTGTCAGCGAAAGAACATAATATTGACTTACCTTTCCCCACAGCTATTGTCTGCCCCTTTGCAAAATGACATCACGGAAACCAATCATGAAATTTGCATGGGGGAGGTTGTGGGGGGAGAGAGTTCTTGGAGGGCAGCCCACTTCCCTACACCAGTAACACGCGTGTAAGACGGGTTGTTGGTTTCAATTAAATATCTGCTACTCCTTAGTGTGTGAACTCTTAAGCCTGCTAAAGGCAATGTCTCATTTACTTAATGACCGCTCTCATTAATGGAAATGGCACAGAGGGGGCTTGCTGCGCCTTCCCTTTGTAAATACACTACCCATGAACCCTTGGGGTTGCAATATATCTGTTTACTCTCTGAGGTGAAATAAATTTACAGTATAGCATCAAAAAGAGAGAGGGAGAGAGAGAGAGATGGAGCTGCTGACTTGAGCGCACGGAGAGTTGGGGCTCTCCCAGCCCCTCCAGCCTCGCCCCCCCCTCCCAGCCCCTCTCCCCGAGCCCCAGCAGAAGGTGAGTGCTCGGACCCGAGTTGATTCATAATTAATATGCACGAGGCTCCCTTTGATAGCAGCGACACAAAAGGAGCGGCGAGGAGGGCGACGAGCCCCGTGCCGCGTCCCCCCCCGCGCATCCCCGCGCGTGGTACAGCCCAATAATTCCTAATAGCAGCAAGCAGCGAGTGACAGATGCCCTGGGTTAGCACAGCTCCAGCGAAAGTACTTTACAATATTTATTGGTGGTTAGGAAGATGACCTATCACCATAAAGAACAGACCGGGATATTTATCGCCTCTACGAAGCTGGAAGGGTTGCATATTAGCTGATATACATATTCAAAAGTGAGTGGTTAAAAGAATCATAGAACAACCAGGTTGGAAGAGACCCATCGGATCATCCAGTCCAACCATTCCTATCAAACACTAAACCATGTCCCTCAAGACCTCATCTACCTGTGCCTTAAACACCTCCAGGGAAGGTAAATCAACCACCTCCCTGGGCAGCCTATTCCAATGCCCAATGACCCTTTCCATGAAAAACTTCCTCCTAATGTCTAGCCTAAATCTCCCCTGGCGGAGCTTGAGGCCATTCCCTCTTGTCCTGTCCCCTGGCACTTGGGAGAAGAGCCCAGCTCCCTGCTCTCTACAACCTCCTTTCAGGTAGTCATAGAGAGTAATGAAGGTCTCCTCTCAGCCTCCTCTTCTCCAGGCCAAACAACCCCAGCTCTCTCAGTCACTCCTCATAGGGCCTGTTCTCCAGCCCCTTCACCACCTTTGTCCCTCTTCTCTGGACTTGCTCCAGAGCATCAACATCCTTCTTGTGGTGAGGGGCCCACAACTGAACACAGGATTCAAGGAGCGGCCTCACCAGTGCCAAGTACAGAGGGATATAAAAGGTATATAAAAGGTATATAAATATTTTTTTTTCTTTCTCCCCTTAAAAAAAAAAAATAAAATAAACCCACATAGATGACAGTAGACATCGCCTCATCCCGGAAAAGACAGATCTGCAGTTACATTTTGGGCTTCGTGATGGGAAGGGGAATAACATAAGTCCTAAAAGAAAACGGTGACTAAAATAGTTTGGGGATTGTTTCCAAGAGATAAAAGTGCGTCTTCTTCCATCTCTGCCCGGAAAGAGCCGCGCTCTCTGGAGGCTAACAGCATCTTCCCTTCAAAATGCTTCTGTTCAGGGGAAATCTGGCCACTTTGAGAGAAGAAAATCAAGGGGGAGGGAAGGAGGGAGGGAGAGGAGAGACCGTGTGACAGGGAGGGCAGCAGCGCATCCTGTCCTGTCCCTCCGAGGAGCATCAGCACTTGGATTGCAACTTTTCGGAACCAGAGATAGGAAACACAGACGTGCTGCCGCCCCAAGGTGTGTGTGGCTGGGGGGGAGGAGGGATCATCTTTTTACCCAGAACTTCCCTTCACTCCTCCCATCCCCAGCATCGCAGAGGCGATGAAGACTTTAATGTCACCTTAATGAAGATTTCCGAAAAGATGCGGGAGCTCACGAATGGGCGGAAAGCCCAGGAGCCTTTAGAAAGCTGAGAGAGCAGAGGCAGAGCCTGGCAGGGAAAGTTAAACCCTGCTAGGAGAGAGCTCTCCTCTGGGAAACTCCAGCCCCAGAGCTGTGGGAGCTCCAGCAGCCCCTCCTCTCCAGCTCCCCACTGCCCTGGGTCAAGTTCAGTGAAGGCAGAAGCTGAAAAACCTTGTGCACTGTGCAGGGTTTCAGCACATGCTCACAGAATCACTAGGTTGGGAGAGAGCCCCAAGATCATCAAGTCCAACTATGACTCGTTATTAGCTCTACTGACACCTGCCTAGCACCGTGGGTTCAAGTGCTGGATGTAGCCCCAGGGACCATTTCGGGGCTCACGGCAGGGAGAGTGACCCCACTTCTTGCTTCAGGAGTTGCATTGAGGAGAGGGCGACAGAAATACTAATCTTAAACTGTTGAAGCAGCTCTGGAGAGTCTTACGATGCCCATGCCCGTGGCTCGCAAGCCTGGTGTGCTCCTAACCCATTAACATAAAGGAGGTATTCAGCAGAGAGTACTCCTGAAAAGCCGTTTTCTATCTGCTTTGGACACACCACGAAGACAGGGATATTTTACATCCTAAACCTTTGGCATTCAGAAATTCTATTAAAGTCTTATCTGCAGGCAGCAGGCCTGGTGCTACACTGCATCTCCATTGTTCTGCACCCACGATAGAATCAAAGGGAGGGACGGGGGAGTGGGGGGGTTGGGGTGGGGGGGGAGGCTCAGCTCCTCCGCTCACAATACTGCCTGGTCCTCTCCACCACAATTCCATGTAGGGGCGTAATGCTAAAACTTGTGAAACAAAAGCACAATGGACAGGCCGGGGAAAAGCAGGAGAGAAGTGTGTTTACTTGCATGTGTTTCCACGCGAATTTGTGTCCACGCTCACTGCCTGTGTAGGAACACGCGCACACGTGCAAACACGTGTGTGCCTCACAGCGCTCACACAAATCTGTTTTATTATTGCTGCTGTTGTATTTATTAACAGACCACGTTCCAAGGAGCCCTGAGGCAGCTGACAGCTTTGATACCACTCTGCTCAGCTCCGGGTTGCGGTTTGGCTTTTCTTTGTTCCCCAACTCCGCCGACTTCCCCTCAACACCTCCCGCAACACCGCAGACACGCAAGTGCTTTAACCGGAGTATCTCGTTTCCACGAACTCCTGCAGGGACTCCCATCTCGTAGCCCCCACATCCCTCCTCAAGCCCTGAAGACCTTGGGGCCAGGGTGGCCACCCTCCCCTGCCCCGGCAGGGCCCGCGGGGCGGGTCAGCACCACGGCCCTGGACAGCTCCTCCTGCTCCCGCTTTTCATGGAATCATAGAATCATAGAACAACCAGGTTGGAAGAGACCCATCGGATCATCCAGTCCAACCATTCCTATCTAACACTAAACCAAGTCCCTCAGGACCTCATCCACCCGTGCCTTAAACACCTCCAGGGAAGGTGACTCAACCACCTCCCTGGGCAGCCTATTCCAATGTCCAGTGACCCTTTCTGTGAAAAACCTCCTCCTAATCTCCAGCCTAAATCTCCCCTGGTGGAGCTTGAGGCCATTCCCTCTTGTCCTGTTCCCTGTCACTTGGGAGAAGAGCCCAGCTCCCTCCTCTCCACAACCTCCTTTCACCGAGTTTTTCGAACCTTTCAAGCCTTCCTCGAGCTCTTCCCCTTTCACTCCTCCAACCCTGAGTCACTTCGCAGCTGTTTTCAGGGAGGAGATCATTGCTGTGCCTTCCCAGGTCTGAAATAGCTGCCCCTTCCTTGAAGGGAGGCATAGAGCAGAGAGGTACAAAATAAATATCGAAGTATTTTCACCTTCGGAGCACTGAGATGGGTGCCCCGAGGGTCCCTGTCCCCTACAGAAGCCAAAGGGATTTTAAAAAACTAGATTCCCTTCATGTTCCCACCCCCTCCTTGCAATTTTTTAAAACATCCTATGCTCGTATTTTCAGATCAAGCGTTTCAAGTTCGAGGTTACTTAAAATAAAACTGTGTTTGCTTGTGTAAATACAGACATAAAGCCACCGCTCTGCATTTCGTGGGCTTCCCGGAGTCTGTTTCAACATAAATTAGATCTCAAACTTTACGCATTTGTAATTGGCACCAACTTCTCCGGTTACCAGCTGGGGGTGGAAGATTTTTTTTTTTTTCTCTCTCCCCCTTGTTTCCTTCTGAAAGCTTCTATGCAGATGGGCTGCCTGCCTTAATGCCTCCGACTACAATTAGTGCTGTTGTATGGCGAATAGAAATGGGCAGCATTAATATTGTATATGGAACAGCTGAAGGGCTGCGAAGAAACCTGCCCACTACAGGCCCCTGGCAGATGGAACAACACGCACAGGCACAAAAAAAAAAAAAAAAGAAAAAAACTTCTAATAACCCTTTGGTCGCTCTCCGGCTATGCCTTTGTCTAACTCGAATCTCTTTTCTTCCCTGAAGAGCAACAATTGGCGTAATCACCTTTTTTTTTTTTTTCTTCTTTTTTTTTTTTTTGCAAAAGAAACCCTCGCATTATCCCAAAACTTTCTCCTCTGTGCCTCGGTTAACGCTGGCACTGAAACTCACTCAGCCGAGCAGACACTAACTAACTTCATGTATTTACTAACACCCCCTCGCCCCTTTATTATATCAGGCAATGCTCAAAAAGGAAAAGAAATAAACTCGTGACTGCAAAACCAATCCAACCACCCCCCAACTCAGCAGAATCGTGGTCAGAGGTGGCAGGAAAAAAAAGGACTTTCTCCTCACTCACCCCCATCCCTTTCCCTCCTCGCCCTTTGCAATCATAGAATCATAGAACAACCAGGTTGGAAGAGACCCATCGGATCATAGAGTCCAACCATTCCTATCAAACACCAAACCATGTCCCTCAGGACCCCATCCACCTGTCCCTTAAACACCTCCAGGGAAGGGAAGGGGACTCAATCACCTCCCTGGGCAGCCTATTCCAATGCCCAATGACCCTCTGTGTGAAAAACTTCCTCCTAATCTCCAGCCTAAATCTCCCCTGGTGGAGCTTGAGGCCATTCCCTCTTGTCCTGTCCCCTGGCACTTGGGAGAAGAGCCCAGCTCCCTCCTCTCCACAACCTCCTTTCAGGTAGTTGTAGAGAGTAATGAGGTCTCCTCTCAGCCTCCTCTTCTCCAGGATAAACACCCCCAGCTCTCTCAGTCACTCCTCATAGGGCCTGTTCTCCAGCCCCTTCACCAGCTTTGTTGCTCTTCTCTGGACTCTCAGCCTCTGGGCAGCAGCACTGGGGGCTGCTCACACCTTCCACCCCCACTCCCCACACCTCAGTGGAGGAAAGGGGGGGTGGGGGGGTGGAGATGGTGAGCGAGACCACGATTTCACTTGCTGAACGCAAACAAGGGAAAACCACCCGCGGGGAGAGTCCCTCTCCATCACCCCACAGAAGGGAAAACACCCTAAAACAAGAAGATAATTTGTGGGTTCAGCATCCTCCCCCCCAATCCAGACAGTCAAGCCCCTTTGCCAAGGCGTGGCTTAAGCAGGGTTAAGCTGCTCGAGTGCTTCAGAAGGAAAACAGGGAGGGGATGCTCAGGAGCTGCTTCTAAGCTCCCCTCTCCTACTCTCAGCCCCCCCCCCCCCACACACCCCCCCCAAACCGCCGGGAAACGGCTACTAACCGAGGAAAGTCCCGCAGAGCTTCATCCTTGCCGGGTAGAGGCGGCTGCTTGGCCCCGGGAGGCGGGAGGGATGGAAAAAGAAGAAAAAGAAGAAGGAGGGAGGGGAGGAAGCGGAGCCGCCGCGGGTCACTCCATCCTCCCTGGGAAAAGTTGGCGTCCGGAGCAAAAACTTATGCGCAGAGGCGGCCAATGGGACCTCGCGGCCAAATCAGTGCAGAGCCCTCGGCGGCCAATCCGAGGGGACCCCGCACAAAGCCCCCGCTGCTCCCGGCCCCCCCTCGCCCTAGGGATGAGCCCCCCCTTCCCTCCTGGACACGGAGAAGGGGACTCGTCCTCCCCAGCGCTTGGGGTCTCAGCGCCTCATTTCTGACTTTAATTAGGAGAGAGATGAAGCTGCAGCTGATGGGGGCTGAGGGGGGGGATCCCCCTCCTTCTTATCAAGCCAAGCAGCGCCGGCAAAGAGACCCCAAAATCATAGAATCACAGAATCATGGAATCATAGAATCATCAGGTTGGAAGAGACCTATTGGATTATGGAGTCCAACCATTCCTATCAATCACTAAACCATGTCCCTCAGCACCTTGTCCACCGGTCCCTTAGACACCTCCAGGGAAGGTGACTCAACACCTCACTGAGCAGCCTCTGACACTGCCCAATCACCCTTTCCATGAATTTTTTTTTCCTAATGTTCAGCCTAAACTTCCCCTAGTGGAGCTTGAGGCCATTCCCTCAGGCTGGAAGGGTTGCATATTAGCTGATATACATATTCAAAAGTGAGTGGTTAAAAGAATCATAGAATCATAGAACAACCAGGTTGGAAGAGACTCATCAGATCATCGAGTCCAACCATTCCTATCAAACACTAAACCATGTCCCTCAAGACCTCATCTACCTGTGCCTTAAACACCTCCAGGGAAGGTGAATCAACCACCTCCCTGGGCAGCCTATTCCAATGCCCAATGACCCTCTGTGTGGAAAACTTCCTCCTAATCTCCAGCCTAAATCTCCCCTGGTGGAGCTTGAGGCCATTCCCTCTTGTCCTGTCCCCTGTCACTAGGGAGAAGAGGCCAGTTCCCTCCTCTCTACAACCTCCTTTGGTTGAGTTCAGGGTGTCTGAGGGATGGAAAGGGGTATATGTTTCTGGGAGGGGCCTGAAATGGAAGAGGGTGCCCCTCCGCCTCAAAGGACAGATGGCAACATTGGACTCAACTGATCCCAGCTGGAGAAAACTGGCTACAGGCCAGTGAGGAACACTCTCACTGGCCTTCCAGATGGAAAAGCAGAGAAATAGTAACCAGGAAAGAATAATAATAATAATAATAATAATAATAATAATAATAATAGAAGAAGAAAAGTAACTAAGATCGTGGTTAACGTGTGTGATCTCACTTTGCTACCCCATTGATTTAGAGGGCAAAGTCTGTTCTGCAGGTTGCATGACTCACCACACTCTGCTAGTTACTCCACACACAAATACACACACACCCAAAAAAAAAAAAAAAGGAGGCAGCTCCTTCTGTGGGTCAGCTCTGGTCTGCAGAGAAGGGGAAAGTGGGGGAGAAGAGAAATTGCCTGGCAAAAAAGCCTGATTGACAACGTAAAAACTCAGCACCCTGGCCCAAAAGGCTGAATAAGTGCATTTGCAGGGAGAGGGCAAGCCCACCCAAGCCTTAACTCGGGTAATTTGGGAAAGGGGAAAAGCCTGTGCTAGGAGGGACAGGTGGCACCAGTAATAAGGAGCCCTCGACAAAGCTGATTTTAACCGAAGGAGAGTTGAATACAATTTATCTCAGCAGGGCTTGCCTGTATATTTGGGTATTTTTTGATTTTATAAAGCATAAGGGGGAATGTGATTGGAATAAAGGTTGGCAAAGAATGTGGAACAAGAGGCTAATTCACTCTTTGGTGCAAGATCCCAGGCTGGACTCTTTGTTGAACAAATCTAACTCCTTAATCCAGATTTCTTTGAAGGCAGAGAGCTGGAAGAGGCAGCAGGGAGGAACAGCTTTGCTCTGTGTGTGTGTGTGTGTGTGTGTGAATATCAACATGCACCTTTTCTTCTGCACATCCATCATGGTCTTCTGCTGACTTCAGGGAGGGCTAAGAAAATAATAGTAATAATCATTACCATCATTGGACTGAACTGTAAGTGAGGAGTTTTACTCAAATTAAAAGTGGGAATAGGTGGGATTTTTTGGAGATCCTTGCTCTCAGAAGGACCTGGATATTACAGAATCACAGAATCAGCAGGTTGGGAAGGACCCAGCAGATCATGGAGTCCAACACGCACCATCAACCACTGACCCGTGTCCTTCAGCACCTCGTCCACACGTCCCTTAAATCCTTCAGGGAAGGGGACTCAACCCCCTCCCTCTTCTAGGCCCCAGTGACCCTTTCCAGGAAATGTTCCATCCTGCTGTCCATCCTGAGCCTCCCCTGGTGGAGCTTGAGGCCATTCCCTCTGGGCCTGTCCCCTGGTCCTTGGGAGAAGAGCTCAGCTCCCTCCTCTCCACAAGCTCCTTGCAGAGAGAGAGCAATGAGGTCTCCCCTCAGGCTCCTCTTCTCCAGGCTGAGCCCCCCCAGCTCTCTCAGCCGCTCCTTTTCTTCTCCAGCCCCTTCCCAGCTTCATATTCCATGCTTAGCTGAGCTGAACCACTCATCCAGGCTGGATAGAGCTCAGGAAAAGAGCTGGAACTGGGCTCCCTGTGTGGCTACATCTGACTGCACAGATCTCCCGGCAGAAGGGGGTGTGAGACAGCCTGTTTGGGGACTGGCACCTCTTTCTTGTTTGAATTAGCAGCTCTGTCTTTGCGGAATATGCTGTGCTTTATTGTCCCTTCAATCCCCACCTTGGAAGATGAGAGGTGACATTGCGGAGAGCTCTGCGCTTGGAAAATGACTTTCTGAATTACATCCTGGCAATTTGAAACTTTCGCTCTCTCATCTTCGGCCTCTCGGGGCCTTAATGGGAGACAGCAAAGTGCCTCTTCCTCCTCCCCTCTTTTCTTTTTCTCCCCTGTTCTCCTGCAGCTGCAGCGACCGGGATTCAGCAAGGTCACTCAACTCCATTGCTTCCTGCATGCAGGGGATCTCAAATTAAGGGGTGTTGGAAGCAGCCTGTTGAGATGAAACAGCCTTCACTCGGCTCCAACAAGCAAGGAAATAAAACCCATTCGCATCAGTTCCAGACTGGCACATCATCCCTCTGCATTAGGTGGAGAAAAGGGAAAGACACGGAGGAGCAAAAAGCCAAGTAAAATTAGTCCATCCTTGAGCTGGAACCTGTTGTCTTTTGTTTAGCAGAGAGAGCCCCAAAACTATTACTAGCAGGCCTGTGGCTACAGCTGCCTTGTCCACTCGTTATTGGTGTTTTCATCAACATGTCACCCTGATTCTTGTTTTCCCCCAAATTCCTGCAGCTGGGTCCTCTTCCCTCCCTTCAGCAAAGCAGAGCTGGCCCTGGTTCCCTCCATCTTTCAGTCCCAGATCACAGTACAAAGATGTGGGAGCTTCTCTCTTTGGGCTCAGGGCTTGCCAGCACTGTGACCCTCTTCCCAGGTGCCACTGACCTTAGTGTTGTGCAGGCATTCAGGGGAACAGATTCAGCCCTGGAGCACAGATGAGAATGTAGACAACACACAGAAAGTCTCTGATATCTGGGTTTTTTCCCCTGTCTGGGTCCTGGAAAGCTACGGAGCTTGCACGGAAAAAAATCAGAAGGAAATATCATCTTTGTGTAGGCTGTGGTTTCTGCTGATGCGCTGCTGGTCCAGGAAGAGTTTATAATTCCACATGTGCAGTTTTACATCTGAAACCTCCCCACATCACCAAGATGTTTCTCTGTGTACCTCATCACTGTATCACCAACAGCCTGACTTATACTTTCCTCCTCTTAAACAGCTCCCCTGATCCACACCAGCCCTGGCTTTTTAACAAGGAAAGGAGGGAGTTCCAATTAGACGTTGCCTGTTTGCTTCTGTCTTAAATCTCTTCCTCCAGCACCTCTCTCATTGCTGCGTGAGGGAGAACGGAGCTGCCGTATGCAGATATTGTCAAGCTCAACTTGATAGGTACTGTCAAAACTGCCAGAGTGTGGTGACAATAAACATTTTAACTGGCTAACAATTTGCTGCAAAAAGGGTTGACCCTGAAATCAAGTTCTGCTGTAATGAACACTTTGTCTCCAAATATTTGCATTTTTGCTGACAAGGTTCACTCTCCAGGAGATTTCCTCCGCCCGTAAGCAATCTGCCTTCCGATGAGATGGAGGAAGGATGCGGTTTCCTGAGCCAGTTCGTTATCTGGTGTGCAGGAGGGATGTACACATGTCTAGAATAAGCGGATCCACTGTGGATTGGGGATGCTCAACCAAGGGAGCTGCTCAGCTCCAGGGGGTTGCTCACCCTCATGGAAAAAGCCCTTTTCTGTAAGGGCTGGTATGGCACTGCAGCACTGACAATACAAAACTGATGGTGATGATTAGCCTCATTTAGCAGATGGGGAAATTGAGGCACGTGGTGGTTCAGGGCTGCATTTGGACTGTCTTGGCTGAGCCAGAGAGGGAGCAGCCAGGAAAATGACAGGCAGTGCAGACAACCTATTAACCAGGGCTGCCCCAAACCAGTGGCAGGAGGAGGCTGAGGCTGTGCTTACACTCACAGTTTGGTGCTGCAGCTTCTCCCTTCCTCTCAACACACGCAAACCTGGGGCTACTAACCCTTCATGGTGGCTGCACCGAATCTTCTTCCACCCCCTTCAAAGCAACAAATGATTTGACCAAGGTTACAAACAGTTGCTGGCAGAGCTGGGAGGGAAGAATCATCTTCCTTAGCCCAGAGACCTAAAGCCCAGCTGGCTCCACAGTATGTGAGAACACGCTCCAAGTTCCCTTGCTGCAAAGGCAGAGATACAGTGCTTATGTGTTTGAGGACTGAGTTTCTCAGGGCAGCTATATTTGCAGGGATGGTCACTACCTTGGTGGGCATTGTTTTCTCTGCTCCCATTAATGAGATTATCCTCATTCCGCACGGACAGGGTTTCCAGTCTGGACCGGGACGTTTTATTTGCATAGTGCTTTTCCATGGAATGTGTCATTTAAGACTTGCCCACGCTTGCAAACCAAAGCTGAACATCTCCAGCATTTGGCATCAACTGGCACAGGAAAAAGCTGCAGAGTTCAGTCTCATGGCTACCATGATGCTGCAGATGGGAATGTCCTTTGGCAGCCAGCAAGTGGGGCTGTGCACTCCTGCGCGGCCTCAGGTCTCACACACGGAATTTGTCTCAGTCTCAGGCCTGGGGTGGAGCAGCAGCAGGGGCAGGGTGCTGCTTCCCAGCTTAGGATTTCAGCATCCCCATTCCATTGCTATAATTAATCCTTAATACTGGGAGAAAAACATCCCCAGATGGAATGTTTTCACAGAGGGTAGGAGAGCTGGATATCATTTCTACACCTGATTTTTTGAGGGTGGCCATGGGAAAGCATCTTAATCCATTTTCCCTCTGACACTTGGCTTCTCTGTTTTGAGTAAAATGTGCTCAGAGCACAAACTGCCTTGTCCAATGTCTGTTAGCAGTGTTTGCCAGACCAGGGCTGTGATTTGCTTGAGAACCCTAAATGCCTAGACAAATACACAATAAATTGTAATAAACTTTCTCACTGCTGGAGGAAACTGCGCAGAGAAAGACAGAAAACATCCTTACTGGTTTGCAAAAAGAACATAAAGGGGGGGGGAAACCCACAGCTTATTTCATTTTTATCTCCCTTTCCCCTTCCTGCTGTAATGAAAGGCAATTTTCACTAGCAGAGTGTTGTCACTTTGCCGAAGAAAAATTCACAGTTTTGGCCCGTGAGTGTATTTTCCTCATTTTTTTTTTCCCTGGCTCTGTTCATAACAGAGAGCTGTTGTGTTTCTGGCAGTGGTGGTAGCACTGTGCCTCGTGCATCTGGGCTCCTACCTCAACCCTCTCCAGCTCTGCTGTCCCGGACGGTGCCTCATAATCAAAGCCTCCTGCAGTTGCCCCACACAAACACCACAGAGGAATATGCAGGTGTACTCACATCCTTGAAATCATCTCCCTGTGGCCCCTCTGTAGGTCCTGTCAGGGTTTTTACCTCACACTCCTTGTTACAAGGGAGTTTCTCAGCACTGGAAAACATCATTATCATCCTCTCAGCCCTCCTGGGCTCCTCCGTCTCCTGGTGGGTAATCTAAGGTCTCTTCTACTTTTCTTCTTGATTGTAAACTCTGGGAGCCACTGGGAAGAAAACACCCTGGTTAAAAGCTACAAGCCGAGTTCTCCAATTCACCGTTGACTCCAAAGAGATGATTTTTCTCCTTTTCCTTCTTCTTCATTCCCTCCTCTCTGGCACAGGACAATTACAACAGCTCCAAGATACACAACACAAGCCCCTTGCCAGCTGAGCCATTTCACCCTGTCCTCGCTGCAAGCCGTGCTGGGAAGCCCACGAAGCACAAGGGAGGGATAATTACTAGTCCCAGCACTGTGATGATAATTAATACTCTGCTAAAAGGAACACTTGTCAGGTCAGGGAGCAGAAGGAGGGATGGGAAAGCAAATAGGCAAAAATAAAACCTGAGCAAAGGTTCACTGTGAGGAATGGGCTGGGGGCAAGGAGGCAGGAGGAGCTGTGGGGTGCAGATGTCTAGGGCAATGAGGGTGGGGTCTGTGCTCATCCACAGGGGAGGAAAGGGGGTGCTTCACCCCCATTGATGCACTGTCGGAGAGCTTTACTGTGCATCGTATCACATCCCATCCTTCTTCCATCACTAGCGGGCTGAGAGCCAGGAAAATCCTGCAGCCAGCAACACACTAACCAACCTGGGCCAGAGCATATTTGCCCCCCTGAGAGGGGTGAGAGGGGTTGGGCAAAGATGCCCCCAGGTTTTGCCAGCTTGGTCACACGCAGAGGCTGAGCAATGCCTCTGGCAGCTCCTGATGCAGAGCTGCAGCTCACGGTGTCCCCTGCTCCCTGTCCTCTTAACCAGCAAGGGAGAGAATTTTGCTCGATGGGGCCCTGGGCTATTGCCTCAAGCAGGGGTACAGCAGGGAAGGCCATCTGTATTTTTCTCCATTTCGAAGGCTGCAGCTCCTTTTCGGTAATTTGGGCTCCCTTGGATGCAAACATTTCCCCAGGAGCGAGCATCACGCTGTCATGAGGACTGGAAGTGATTTCTGCTCTCCTATTACTCACTTCTAACATAAAAATCCCTTCCTTGGGAAACAAGAACTATTCTACTTTCCTTCTAAAATAGTATCTATAATTTAACAAACAACTTTCATTTCCAGGCTAAACTAGCTCCATTGCCGAATGAGCATCCTGCAGACCTCGCATCAGAGGAGAAGTGCATTCAAACAAGGAGAGGCATCTGCTCATCCCCCTCCTGCACAGACAGAGCTCCTCATTCCCCCAAGTACATCTGTCCTCTCTTCATGAGCTTTCTGAATTCAAGACTGACTTCGCCATCAGAGTCCACCTTTTAATTCAGGTTGTACAAGGAAAAGCAGAAATATAAATAACCCCATGGTAACAATGGGGATCTTGAGACTTCAACTTCATCAATCTAAACTCAAGAAATACGAGCAAGGTGAAGGATTAGACGCAGGAAGATGATAGGCAGGAAAATGTGGGCTTGGGGCTCTCCTCCAGCAGAGGCTTCTGAATAGCATTGGGCACATGGGTTCATTCTTCTGTCCTTAGATCTCATCACCTGAATGATCAGAAAAATGCCTCTGTATTCACTGCCTATCAGCCCACTTGCGACAGCTCAGTTAAACCAAAAAAGACAAGCCAGAACCCATGGTAAAGGGTGAGAGAAACAGAGAAGCTCTGGCAAGGGAGAACAATATGTTTCCAGACAAGATTTAAAAAGAAATGTTATGTTAATACTAGTTTGGCGTCATGTGTCATAACACCATCACAGTGACATGCTGTCACCACTAATACGACTGTTTAGGGAATATACAACATGAACAAAAAGCAATCCGCTCAGAAACAAACTGGGATGAATCAAGATAGAAAGAAAACAGAAATACACTGCAGTCCAAGGCAGGACCAGACAAATGCTGTGTGGTTTCTGCTGCCGGTGGTGCAGACGGGGACCAGAAGCTCTGAACAGAACTTGCTCCTTGTTTTCCGTGGCCTCTTAGCCTTCTCCGAGATAATCTGCTCATAAGAGAGAAGCAGTTTAAGGACAGCTGTTCTGGCATAAATTAAAAAGCCCTACAGTCCTTTCCTAATAAAACCACTTTTCTTCTCAGATCTCTTTCCTCGATTTGTTTTAATACCTGTCCCTAATTAAGGCCAGCGAGAGGAATTCACTGCTTCAAATGACTTAAAAACGGATGTTCTCAAGGCACCTGCATCTGAAGAAACTTTGTTTTTTGAAGTCCACGAATTAAATTAAGAGGGGACAATATCAAGCCGATTGCTGCCTTTTGATTAGCACAAATGAGCTGCTCCACCAGTGCTGTGTTAAAAATCACGCTTGCTTTTCCGGCTAATTTGGAGCGAGTTCAGCTGTTAGGGTACTAAATAGTCACTTTAAAGACCACAGACCTGCGAGAGCATTTAGGCCGAGTCCTTTAAGGAGGAGTTTCAGCATCACTTCACCTGCAGATGCCCTTCTCCACGGAGGGCGATGGAAACACGCTGCCCAACCGCGCTGACAGCGGCTTGTTGACCAACAAAATTCTGGCACAAGCCCTGCGTCTCAGCCATGGCAACGGGGCTGCCAGCACGGCAATGGCAGCTGCTACGCTCTTAAAAATATCACGGCTGAAACCCATTAAAGAAAATAAAAATAGAAAATAAGCAAGAAAACGAGGCTGCATGTGAAACAGACACCAGGAATGATGCTAGGTACGTTTATAACCGTAGCCTGCCCCAAATATTCCTGAACTTTTAACCCAGTGCTTCTTCACTCCAAGTGATCCAAATGTTATTTTTGTTTTATCAGAAAATGTCAAATTTCCTGCTTTTTAAAAAACTCTTGTTAATGAGATCGAAATTAAGAGCTCATTTGTATCAGGTTAAAGCCAAATCACTGGTATTTGCTGATCTCCTGGGCTCGCCCAGAGCCTGGTCACAGTACGTTTTTTTCCTCTGTGCCCCCACCTCACCCCAACCAGCTCCATCAGCTCCAGAATTAGACAACTGGGTGCAAAGGGAGGTGCTAGTGGCCTCACTCCTCCCTACACAGTTTACATCTGATGGGAAATCACTTAGAGCCTTTCTGAGGAGCATCTTGAACTATAATGTCATACCTCTTGTCAGAGCCTGCAGCAAAGGTGATCCATCAACGATGGGAGATGCACCAGGACAGAGCGTAAGCTCTTCAAAAGCCACCCCATCTCCAGCTGAGCTTCAGATGAACTAAATTCATTCCCGGTGTCAGTCCAGTGAAGCACACAATTACACAGGAAAGATCCCGGTCTGTGCTGTCTAGTTACGTTAGGCCATCGCACCAGGAGCGGGAGAAATTGCAGCCAAGAATTTGCTTATGGAAGAATGAAAAGCTGCCCTACTCAATCTCTTCCTCCCCACCTGCTGGGATTTATCTCTTAAAACCTGAAAAACAAGGTAGAAAGATTTGCTCAGAGAGCTTTGACCCATGAGTGGGTTTTCTCACGTTGCTAACAGCAGAGCTTTTCCAACAAAACCAGACTATTTGCCATCCGGGATGAGTTACCTGTGGTAGAGCGGATCTGTGGGGTGGAAGGCTGGTTTCTGCTGGAGTTGGGCACTTGCCATGCTTTCCTAGAAAAGCTCTCTGCTGTTCTCCTTGCAACATTAATTCTGAACAACAGAGATAGAATGAAACAAACATTTGAAAGCAAGCGATGAGGTAGAGAGAGATATTTAGCTCTCCTCTCCCAGAGGACTCACCTGTGCTGGCACTCATTAAAGATATTAGAATGGGATTAAGGGGGTGAATTAGGTAATTTATTAGTTACAGGTGCCCATTTTCCTTATTAAATAATTGAATACATGTGCTTAAGGCAGGAGTCCAGGCTTGCTGGTGAAAGGAGGTCCACGAAACTCCAGGCTGAGATGTCACAGAGGATCAAATGGAGTTTGTGGCATCAGTCTGTGACTGAAGACGACTGGTTTTCCTTCCATCTGGAGTGGATGCTTCATGTTACTGTGAATATCAGTCCCTGGGACTTTTCTGACAAGAATTTACATGAGGGGATGAAAGGTCTGAAATTTCTTCAGAGGAAACGACTTTTGTGTCTAGGATGAGAATTCAAAGGCCTGGTTAGGTTCAGGTCTTCGTGTGGTGTTAGAGAAAAGAAAAGAAAAGAAAAGAAAAGAAAAGAAAAGAAAAGAAAAGAAAAGAAAAGAAAAGAAAAGAAAAGAAAAGAAAAGAAAAGAAAAGAAAAGAAAAGAAAAGAAAAGAAAAGAAAAGAAAAGAAAAGAAAAGAAAAGAAAAGAAAAGAAAAGAAAAGAAAAGAAAAGAAAAGAAAAGAAAAGAAAAGAAAAGAGAGACAAGACTGAAACACTTGCAGTGAAACCGTTCTTATGAATTTTTTAAACCATTCTACACATTTAATAAATTAAAATACTTCTGTAAATACTTTTAATCTTATTCCTCTCTGGTAACACTTGGTACCTTATAATTTCTAACAGAGCTACAGAGAAAAACATATCATTATGGATTTTGTGGTCGATCCTCCAATTTATCAACCTAAAAAGATTTTGAAGCAATAGAGGCTTTCTCTATAAGTTAATGCCACATGCTATTTATCACCTAGAGTGTGCTCTGTCTGCATCCCTAATCAATGGCTTGACAACTTGAGTTAGGGAACACTTAAAGATTATATCTGTGCAAAGCAAGGAATGTGATTGAATCAGCTTCAGCCTCCAGGAGAGGACTCTGGGCGCTTTGGTCATCCAAGCTATCTTGCATTTGTGTGGTGGCACCAACGGTAAACGCAATTTCCTCACCGGAGCAAGCACTCCGCTCGCAAAATTCCACGTAAGGAGAAGCTGAAACACTCTGGAAAATGGTGAAAAAACTCCAGTATCCAAGATGTATAATTCCATTATGTCACCTCCCACTCTCCCAGGGGCCAGAGCAGACACGTCCATCCTTGTAGGCATTCATCACATCCCTGCTCCGGCGATGCTGTGCTGGCTTTCTGGCCATCTGCCACGCTCCCTCCCAGAGGTGCTGCCTCCACTGTAGGTAAATGATGACAGGCTATACAGAGTGTTCTGGGCACCGGGAGGCTTCACATCACTAAATAAATTTAATGAATATATATGATTTAATTTCCCCCCCTAGATGCATTTCTACACTTTCGTTTGATCTCGTTGATGTACTGCAGCCTCACTCTGTGTAATCCACACAAACTCCATGGAGTGGTGCCAGGAAACTTGGCAGGCAGGAGCTTCAGGTGAAAAAGACCTCAGTACTGTGTGTGCATGAACGAGGAGCCGGTAAAGTAATGCATCCTGCTTTATGCCTGCAGCCTCGACACCTCTGTGCACGTGTGCTCACGCTGTGTGGTGAATCCGTGCTGCAGATCTAGAAAACATAAGACTAGGGTAAGTATTTCCAGCCACATTTATGGACTCTCAGCAGGGAAAGGGATGCTCGGCAGATGGGTGCTGCCTCCACCTCAGTAGGGGAAAACCCAGCTTTCAGCCCGTGACAGATTTACTCCTGTGACCCAGTGAGCGGAGGTCAGAAAACCCTGACAGAAAAGAAATGAGAAGTGGCATCTTTCAGAAATTCCTGCAGTAACTTCTTCCCCCTCTGGCTGCAGCATCTCTCCCACTGCCCAGAGCAGAGGACCTGAGCAGAGAAATGCCATTCCCAGCCTGGATGCCACCAGGATGTCTCCCTGGGGAGACAAGCATCCTTGTTGCTTGCACTTGGCCATCTCCTTGCAACTTTGTGGAGGAAAAGGCTTGTAAACCTACCCACATTTCCCATCACCCTTGCTTTGGCTCACATGCTCTTTACAGCTCCTGCAGCCACCTCACAAATGAGTTATGTCCAGAATAAAACAGATGCATTAAAAATTATTTTGTTCAGAAGCAGAGGCACAGTGCAGCTTCGCATGCTCTTGTTTATGTCCCTGTGTCAAAACTTGTGTCCTTTCCCCTCCCCTTTGGGATCCACGTGAGGTCACTCATCACAGCAAGCTCTTAGAGGTCCCCATCCTAAATCCTGGCTTGGGAGCCCCTAAACATGAGGCTGCATGGGTGTAAATTGTCTGAGCCTCACTAGGACTGAACCCCCTCGCCCCTAACCCCTCCCAAAATGTCTGTTTAGGAGGGGTGAAAACGTTTAGGGACACAGTAATTTATTGCATCACTTTCTGATGAAGACAGCCCACCATCAGTCAGAAAGCAGGGAAAAAATGAATTGGCTCGCTTAGTTTTCTTTACCACTTAATTGTTCCAGAGAGGTTGAGTTCCGGGGAGCGTGAGGAATCATTGTTTATCAAATATTTCTTCCAAGAAGATGATTTGAAAAATATATTTCTAATTTAGCGCAACCTCTTGCTTTCTCAGAGAACAGTCGCCAAAGGAGGAAAGTTCCTCCCTCCCCTGTTCACCTTCCCTCAGTTCATTATCACTAGTATCTTATCTGCCATACCCTCTCCTCACCCTTTGAATATTACATCTCCTCCTGCTTGTGTGCGGGGGTGTAGCTGCGTGCAGAGACGGGGGGAGCTGGCATGGGGGTGAGGGGGAAACTGGGGAAAATCATCACATATTTCAGGCTGGCTCTATTTAAATGAGTTTGGGATTGTGCTTCTCTGGAGCAGATGGCCCTGGAGATAATGATGCCTGAGCAGCGGAGGCTGGAGCCCCTCTCTCCTGTTGCCATGGCAGGCCACGGGGCTGAAATGGATTCTGCTTATTAAATTTGCGAGCTCTTGTGTACTCAGGATGAATGGCGTGCAGTCACAAAGAGGCCCAACCTCCTAATGTCACTGGATAGTTTTATCTTAGAAAGCCAGGCACTCTAACTCCCCCAGACGAGGGTCTCATTAACCTATTAACAGCAGCGTGGAGGAGTTCAACCCACAGGAGCTTTGAATGGGGAGAGCGGGGTGTTTCCCGGAACGTGCCGGCAGTCCTCGTGTTGTCAAAAACCCAGAGCCAGGGCGGGCGATCAACTATCGGCTCAAAAAGGAGTGAGATCCGCTCAGCATGCAAGGACCCGGAGAAGAGCAACAAAGCTGGGGAAGGGGCTGGAGAACAGGCCTTATGAGGAGCGGCTGAGAGAGCTGGGGGTGTTCAGCCTAGAGAAGAGGAGGCTGAGGGGAGACCTCACTGCTCTCTACAACTACCTGAAAGGAGGTTGTAGAGAGGAGGGATCTGGCCTCTTCTCCCAAGTGACAGGGGACAGGACAAGAGGGAATGGCCTCAAGCTCCACCAGGGGAGGTTTGGCTGGACATTAGGAAAAAAAAATTCACAGAAAGGGTCATTGGTCACTGGCAGAGGCTGCCCAGGGAGGTGTTGACTCACCTTCCCTGGAGGTGTTTAAGGTGGACGAGGTGCTGAGGGACAAGGTTTAGAGATTGATGGGAATGGTTGGACTCAGTGATCTGGTGGGTCTCTTCCAACCTGGTGATTCTGTGATTCTGTTCTATGATTCTGTCTATGATCCTATGACCCACGTGTTTCCCACATGTGTTTGTATGGGACCGAATGCAACAGAACCCATGTGATCCTCCAACATCGCGGTTCGCTCCAATATGAATATTAGCAATGTCCTCCTTGTAGTGAAAGGCCCAAAACTGAACATAAGATTTGAGGTGCAAATGATGTGATAGACTTCAATTAAAACTTTTTTTTATCAGTATAAGAGCAAATTGAGTTCAAGGTGCAGCATGGCTGGGATCTTGTTTTCTTCTGTTTTTCTTTGTAGATCCATCTTTCAGAAACACATCGATTGTTTGGAAGAATGGAAATTTGATATGCAGTGTGACAACGCACATTACATTATAATGCACCTTATTTTGATTAACCAGATGTTGGTAAAATAATGCTGCACTATATTTAGTTTTGCATCACACTTTTTTACATGTTATTATGCAAATTTTTCCATGAGCCTTATTTCAAATGCAACCCAACTCTGTTTTCTTCCCACTTGGGGGGAACATGCATTACTGCCTGGTCAAGAAAAGTCCTCCTGCCTGTGCTGGGTTGGGGTGGTTTCCCTGCTCTGGCAGCATCTGTCTGCCCAGACAAGCCTGTAATATGAAATAATCACACCCCAAATAGCCAGCACTGGACTTTTTCCTCCAGGACTGACATGGAGGTAGAGGCTTAAGTGCAAGTCCTCCCATTCTAAGAGAAATAGTCATAGACTAAACACCTGCAGATACCTGCATGACCTAGTGATAGACCTGGTGAGGTCTGTAGCTGTAAAGCTGGTGAAAGATTTTCTAAGGGAAGCATTTTCCCTCTATCATTGGAAAAATCTTGATTTGCCGGAAAGGGAAATGTTCACTGACCAGAAATTGGGGTTGCAGGTAGCCAAGTCATGGGGCATCTTGGCAGGTAACTGCAAAGTCACACAGACTGGGCTGGAAATGGTCTAAAACCTCCTCCTAGGCTTCCAAACCCCTCATCACAACCGTAGATAAGACAGTCATTGCACACGGTTGGTGCAAACAAGCACCCGCACTTTGGAAAGATCATCCTGGCCTCTGTAACTGAAGCACGAAAGTCAAATCCAGCCAGATTTCTTGGCATTCAGTTCTCCCACCTTCTTCATTTTGAGGTTAAAATTGTTAACAAAAGAGTGGCAAAAGGGATGTTCACAAGAATCTTGCTCACTTGGTAAAGCCAAGTGAATATTTAGATGTATCACTCCTATTTATCTACATCCTGCTGAGCATGGTCTCATCCAGGGATTCTGGACATCAACCCTGTCAGTTGCTGCCCTTGGAGCGACTTCTGCAGTATGTGTGTCTTTAAGCCGAGATGATATGAAATCTAACCCTAGCTTAATATCAGCTATTTAGAAGTCTCTGCAGACCAGAGGAGTAGAAACACATGCCCAGCTTTTCACAGACCTCTCAAAACACAGCCGCAGTGATACTGAGCAGATGTAATTCCAATTTTAAAAGGTCATTTCGAAGTGCTGGTAAGGTGTTTATACATGGGAAGGTGTCTAGCCATGTCCCCTAGCAGCAAACCTGACCTGGGCTGACCACCAGCGGCCAGGTTGACGGATGGGTTGGGTGTCAGTGATCTCAAGCCTGCTCTGGTGCCTGTGTAGATGGAGTCTACGAGACGTATTCAGGGTCACCTTGAGAGCAGAGGACTGGAGCCAGGTCTCCTGCACACCAGCCTGGTTCTTCCACCCCGACCTGCTGGCCTCTTTGTTCTGAAATCCCCGTTAATAAGGAGGGTGGAGGAAAGGACAGGGAAAACGCTTCTGGGGCAGCTGCCTATGAGTGTGGACCATAGAAAAGGGATTAGCTCTGTCTTCAAAATGCAAATCCCCTTGACACACGCCAAGCTTGCAGGCACTCCTGGAGCCGTTTGCCCAGTCCTGACTTATAGCTTTTACACAGGCACAAGCTTGCCAACTTAATGTCGGAGGTATGAACACCGGCGAATTAAAATGGAGCTACAAATGAAAAGCCGATTAACAGATATTAGGATGACATTGAGACGAAGAGGCCACAGCAATGGAGAAAGGCTCCTCGCTCCCACCTTGGTCTGTAGCACAACCTCCCCGTAATCTGCATCTCCTTTGCTGTTTCCTAACCCTGTTGCACAGGGAGAAGCTGATACCAGAAGGAAAAGGGGGCTTCTGCAGACTTTTCCATGTCAAAATACAGCTCTCAAAGCACATAGAACCACAAGAAGAAAAGGAGAGCATAGCAAGCTCCGTGCTCTCCAGAGCAGCCCCATGCAAGATGACTCTGTGCAACAAGAAGGCTCTCCATTGCCATTAGGAATTGTATTCAAGGATTTATGTAGAAACGTGGCTTTCTCATGTGCTGGACATGCAGGAGCTGTTAAACAGAATACTTGGAAAGCTTGCCCAAGCAGTCATTAAAGCACTTCATGTAGGATATTACACCTGCTACAGCACTGTCTTTGCCCTTACAGTCCAGGCCTTCATATTCCTACCCTGTAATCAGTATTTACACACATTTCCCTAAAGCGGAGACTCATTAAACTGGAAGATGTGGACTGCCAAATCATCACTGTCTCTAGAGATCCGACTACCCAGAAGACAGACAAAGCTGCTGCAAAGAGGTTGTCTTGGCCCAAGCTAGAAGGAGCTGTGATGGCCAATAAGGAACTCCACCAAAGCTGCTGCAGCCTGAGCAGTTCACACAAATCCATGTGAGAGCAGAAAGATCCCCAGAAGAGGCAGAAATTCAAATGGTTCTAAAGGTAAATCACGGCTGATGGGAAGGGAAGGACTTTGAGACTTCACATCAACATTAATTATTCTGTTTCTCTGTCCATCAGCATTGCTCAGGTGAAGGCTGCCACAAGGTGGGTGCAGGAGTCTTTTTGCTCATGCACTGGCATCAGCACAGGGAACCAAAAGATTTCACTACAAGAAGGACATTGAGGCACTGGAGTGAATCCAGAGAAGGACAATGAAGCTGGTGAAGGGGCTGGAGCACAAGTCTTATGAGGATCAGCTGTGAGACCTGGGTTTGTTTAGCCTGGAGAAAGGGAGGCTGAGGGAAGACTTCATCACTGCCTACAGCTGCCTGGAAGGAGGTTGTAGTGAGGTGGGTGCTGGTCTCTTCTCCCAAGTGACTGACAATAGGGTGAAAGGAGATGGCCTCAAGTTGCATGAGGGGAGGTTTAGATTAGATATTAGAAAAAAATTTCTGTGTGGAAATCGTTCTCAGGCCCTGCCAGAGGCTGCCCTGGGTGGTGATGGAATCATCATCCCTAGAGGGATTTAAAAGATGGACAGAAGAGGAATGGTTTAGTAGTGGACAGAGATGACTGGACTCAATGATCTCAAAGGTCTTTTCCAACCAAGCGATTCTAAGATTCTATGAAGGAGCAAGCAGGAAACACTGAGGTTGGTGATCAAAGAGTGTTTCCTGAGACAGTTGGTTTTACGCCTTAAGATTTGTGACGCAAACAGCAAAAAGCCACTTTGGAAACACTGGCAAAGGCAAGTTTCAAACACAGGATAAAGACTTGTCTTTTCCCTCCCTTTGTTACTAAACAACCAATTTTGAACCTGAGATTTTCTCGCCTGTGAATGCCTCTTGTGTCTTCCCCAAAGCGAGACAGACCCACAAGCGGTTTTATAAATTGAAGACAAGCACTTCAGTCGTGAAGCCAGCTTAACTTCACAGGGAAAACAAGAACAGCATTAACCTGGCGTTCTTGAAGTAACATTTTAGTTTCTTTCTGTTAAAAAATAAATTACTGAGTACGGGAGGAAGAAAGGAATCATTTTGCTGTGATAATTGCAAAGCACACAAAAAAGGTAATTTTTTTGCCTGACTTACGTTTAAAGAATGTCTCAGCTTTTCCCAAACAGCCTTGGTTACCAACAGAAAGAAAGCATTGAAATATGCAAATATTTAAAAACTAGCAAGCAAATCCCTGGAGGAGAGGGAACAAAAAAGAAGCGGGGGAAGGGGTGCCAGCAGATACAGACACTGTAGCCTGGGATCTGCTATTCTGAAGTCCCTTGGATGTTTTAGCTCGGGGCAGCCCAGGAAAGCAATAGCATGAGGACATCCTCCAAGGTCCAGCTCTCAAGTCATCCTCTGTCCACTTGATCCACAAAAGCAAACCACTGCTGTGCAGGCTGTGATGTCTGCAGCAGCCGCAGCCTCCTCTGGCACGTGCTCCAAGCAGGATATTTAAATGCTCTTTAGGCTTTGGTAGGCAACACTATAAAGAAGGAACAACTCGCATCTCAGCTCTTTCCCAGTTTGGATGAGCTGCCTAGAGAAGAGGAGGCTAAGGGGAGACCTCATTGCTCTCTACAACTACCTGAAAGGAGATTGTAGAGAGGAGGGAACTGGCCTCTTCTCCCAAGGGACAGGGGACAGGATAAGAGGGAATGGCCTCAAGCTCCACCAGGGAAGATTTAGGCTGGAGATTAGGAGGAAATTTTTCACACAGAGGGTCATTGGGCATTGGAATAGGCTGCCCAGGGAGGCGGTTGAGTCACCTTCCCTGGAGGTGTTTAAGGGACGGGCAGATGACGTCCTCAGGGACATGGTTTAGTGTTTGATAGGAACGGTTGGACTCGATGATCCAGTGGGTCTCTTCCAACCTGATGATTCTGTGATTCGGTGATTCTAGAAGTCCGGGTGGATATTCCAGCTCTCATTTACACCTCCCTAACACCGAAAGTTATGTTGCAAATCATAAGACCCAGAGATTTCATCTTCTTATTCAAATCAAGACCTATAATCCAAAGATTTATTCCTAGGGACTTCGCTAACCCTTGGTGATGCAGTCTATGTGATGCGAGTGGTTACCCTCAACTCAAGGAAGGACATTTTGTGAGGTGACCTTGCTCTAGGAAAGGAGCTGGGTTTCTTTTCCCACTCCCCTTGCTCTTTTCTTGCATATTTCTAATAGTCTCAATAAACATGTGCTACCAGATACACCAAGAGTGTTACCATTTCTCAAATGCTTTATGGGAACTTACAGTTTTAATCTGTTGAGCGGTGACTCCCATTGTAAACTGGAATAAAATGGGACACATTGGGGCTCAGAATGCCACAAAACTGTTCAAAAGAGTTCGAAGGAAATACTCCTTTGTGAATTCTTTGAAGGAAGCTCCCTGCATGAGACAAAATTGATTCTATTTCAAAAACATAGAATCATAGAATCATAGAACAACCAAGTTGGAAGGGACCCATCGGATCTTCTAGTCCAAGCATTCCTATCAAACACTAAACCAAGTCCCTCAAGACCTCATGATAGACAACTTCCATCAAACCCAACTTTGTGTCTAATGTAGGCATTTCCAGAGTCCTGAATCACTATGTTTCAGTAAAGGACTCTGGAGAAAGCATCAAGTTCTTTCTCCTGCTGCTGTCCTGACCTCTACAGCCAGTTCCTCTAGGGAGAAGCTCCCATGGCTCTGCAAATCCCAGGCGTACCCCTTTCTTCCCATCCCACAGCCCATGCCCAGGTGTCCCCTTCGTGTTGGTGATGCCAGAGAGCCCCGGCCGGGGTAGGTGGGTGGCAGAGGCGCGTGCGCCTGACTAGCTGGGCGCATTTTCTTCCCTACACCCTGACACGGTTTCGCTTTTGTTTCCTGAGTAAATAGAAAAGCCACGGTGGCAGGAAGGAGAAAGGCAAAGCAGGGCTCTGCGAGCAGCGCCTGTTTACAATGACAAAGGGCTCTGCCACACTTCGGGGAGGAAATTTTCCTTCCAGACTTCAGGCCTCATTAAGTGAGTGGGCACAGCTAATAGGCTTTGTGTGCGAACGGCCCCAGCCTTGCAAGGTCCAGCTGTCACTGGGGCGAATGTCAAAAATAACAGCGGGCTCAGCCATTCTCCACCCTGCTTGGGCTTTAAAATTTATCTTTAAAAGGGGGAGGAGTAGGCAGTGAAAAGTAGCAAGCAATTAATGGGAGACAAAAGCAAATGGACTGATTGCCGGAGAGGGGAGAGTCGCCCAGAGCTGGGTTGGTGGGGAAGGAATAGAAAAGCTGAAGAGCTCCCCTGTCAAGCAGAAACTCGTTGGGGTGATAAATGCATGGGGCAGGCTGGGAGGATGCTGAGGAATTGAGGGTCCCAGTGGTCCCACTCTAGGCTGGGTTGATGCAGCCGTCTCCCTGCCACGCGTCTTCGCTCCCTGAAATCTCCCTCACAGATGGTGACTTCAAAACAGCGAGCACGCCTTCCCTTGGATAATCCGCAGGTCAAGCTCCCCCGAAGTTTAGTCTCTCACTGCCAGCAAGAAGCTGACAAAATTATGCAGAAATAAATATGCTTCTATGTTTAACTTTTCTCTTTCACCCCAATCCAATCTCAGCCTGCCCTGAAATAATATTTGCATGCGTTTGGTTTATCCCCCTGTCAGCGCCGTCTGGAGGGAGACACACAAATGGTGCGTTTGAGGGTATTTGCGATTCATGTGATACATCAATGGGGAAAAAAAAAAAGGAATTTAAAATCTCTAGAACTTTTAATAGCTTATTGGGTCTTGGCGTCCACAATCCTGCCGAATGTGCTTGCTGTATTTTTAGCTAACCTCAAGTTGACTTTGATTTCAGGCAGCCACATCACAGACTTCAGAACTTATCATAATTTCTTTGTTTTGAGGGATGTGACCTTACTTTATACGCAATGATACACACCTTCCTAAATATTTGGGGATGTCCCTTCATTTTCAGAATCATAGAATCATAGAACAACCAGGTTGGAAGAGACCCACCGGATCATCGAGTCCAACCATTCCTATCAAACACTAAACCATGTCCCTCAGGACCTCATCTACCTGTGCCTTAAACACCTCCAGGGAAGGTGACTCAACCACCTCCCTGGGCAGCCTATTCCAATGCCCAATGACCCTTTGTGTGAAAAACTTCCTCCTAAATCTCCCCTGCATTTATTTTTATTTTTCCAAGAATATTTGAGTCACTCACTCTTTGCATCAAGGAAAGATTATGCCTGATCAGCCTGAATTCATGACATTTACACAGCTTGTCGTTACTTCTGGGTAGAAGACACAAGCTATAAGCAGTGGAGGCTGCATGTCAGACAATTTAAGGGTCAGACTATCTACAGTTTTCAAAAGGAAACGTCCCATTTCTGTGAAAATCTTCCAGATCCTCTGTCTGGAGGATTTTCAGCCCTCTGTGGGGCTCCTGAAATGAAGGTGCTTTTAGGGGCCTGCTCTTGCACAAGAATTTACCTAGAGGGCTTAACATTATTTCTCTTTTTGCCAATTAGAAGTTGAAGCTGCAGGGATAGTTTGGCCTCCAGGCATCCCAGAAGTACAGGATGGAGCTTTCCTATCTCTGAGTCCTCCAGCAGAGCTCCAGGCTGCTGGGAAGGGCTGGAACAGAATGCTGCAAGGTAAAGGTAAAGGATGTCTGTGACAGATAGAGTCCCTGAGGACTGCAAAGCACCTTCTCCAGAGCAAGACAAGTCTTGGAGAGGAGATGCTGACACATGTATCACAGTTGTGAATGCCAGGAGCGCGTCTGAGACACATCTATTCAAACCTGCTTAGTGTGGAGTAAAAGACTGTCCTGATTCAATTCTGTCTTCAAACAGTGGTTGCGCACCTTTCTCGCACCTCAACGCATCCCCTGTTTTCTCAGGCTGTAACAAAACATAAATAGATACCTCAGGAGGAAATTTCGGGTTAGTTAGAGGCTCAAAATATGGCCACAGAAGAGGTAAATCACGCCTGGAAACCCTTGAGGGACCCTGGAAACAGCACAGAAATTTTGCTTGAATGAGTCACACTGGTGAGAGCTTGAGCTCTCAAAAGACACAACAATACACCTTGATGGAAAGGAAGCAAAGAGAGAGAGCCTACTCCAAACACATCTGCTCAGATCCAGGGTTCAGCTTGTTGCACTTGTACAGGGAAATCTGTGCAAACAAACAGTTATTGAATGGGTCAACTGAGCAGAGCGGCTGAAGGAGCCGAACAATGGGGCGGTTTATTCACTTAATGTATGCCAAGGCCATTCACCAGGCAAGCACCTCTTAAGCAGCCACGTGATAAACAGACTCAATTTGCTGTTTGCCGAGGTCATGCGTTTGGGATGTCGTGGACGATATTTGATAACAGGAGCTACAAGGACGGCGAGGAAGCTGTCTCATTTCCTGCACCTCCATGCTGTTGGGCTTTTGTTCTCTTTAATTGCTTGTTGGTAGGAGAGGGGGTTGCCGAGCTCCTCATTGAGACAGTGTTTGTGGCTCTGGTGTTTTACCTCTCCCGGCCCTCTGAAAAACTTAGAAAGTCAATGTGTGCTGCCCCCCGTTGCCATGTGTCCCCTCCATCACCAGCCTCATATCAAGTGAGGTTTGGAGTCCAGCAACAAAGACAACAAGGAGCCATCAGCATCCAGCGAAGGGAACACACAAAGTGGATGAAGAATTCAAGGTTTCATTCATATGCAACCTCAGCTTTCTCGATGCTGCTAAACACTCAGGGATCCAGCTGTACAAACAGTGGGTTTGACAAATTCATCCTCCCCTTCTGCCCAAGGACCCTCCACGGCTGCTCACAGCTTCCCTGCATTTATTTGCTATTCAAACAGATTTGATGGATAACTTTTCTTTAAAAATAAAGCAAACAGACCGTTTATGGACCATCGCAGCCTCCAGTTGGAGTTCCTCTGCTGAGCCGGGGTGAGGGGATCACAGGCAGTAGTTTTCCCTTGCTCGCTGATGGAGTGTTTGTTCAACCCCTCCTCAGCCTGTAAAATTTACTGCTGCTGGTGAATGCCCAGCTTTGGCACGGGATGAGGACTCGAGGCATGAGGGTGGTGGGGATGGGGTTTTACACCATTTGCACAGCCAGGTGGGTTTTTCTCTGGGTTAGAGAGTGCAGAGCACTCAGAGCTGTTGGGCAGCAGAATCCAAACATAATTTTATAGTATTACCCAGGATCTTCAGTGGAAGACAGCATAAAGCCTGATAAAGAAGGGTAGAGGAGGAACAAGAGAAGTGGCAGGAAAGCAAGAAAATATAGATACACAGACAGGGCTGAACTATGGGGGACATCCTGACCATGACAGGGGATTGGAACTGTATGACCTTTAAGGTCCTTTCTAAACAAAACCGTTCTGTGATCCTGCGTCCCTCTGGCTCGCTGACCCTGGAGGCTGCTCCTGATCCAGCACACGATGGGGACAGTCTCCCTGGTGGGCCCCCCAGCCTGCCACGATGAGGTAGAGATGATTTTAGGGACCACACGCTGGCCAGCTTCACCTCTTTGCCTGCACCAGTAGCCCCTTCCCCCTTGATGACTGGACCCACCAGGATTTCCTACGCATCTGTATGCAAATCACAGGCTGCCAGCACCGAGAGCACTTTGTTCAGAGCATCCCCAGCACAGCTGCTCCACTTCCCGGGGCCAGGCAGGCTGGCAGGAGCCCCTCCGGCCGCTCGTGCCACAGGGTTTGGGCACATGGAAACACCATGTAAAACATTGCACAGTTTTAAGGAAAGACCCCAAGTGCTGCCTGTCCCACAACCACCGTCTGCCTTCAGTGTAAGAAGCACTGAAGGAGCTTGGACAGGGCAGGGATAAATAAAACCTGCTTGTGTAAAGCATCAGGGTAGGCGTCTGGGGAAACAGGAGGGAGCAAAGCACAGGGACAAGTTTGGGAGACCAGGCTATAGCATTTGTTGTATTGATGTGGATCCTCATGGTCAGTTCCACACCTGTCTGGGAGACTATCTGCTCCTGGGCTAGAAGATGAATTCTTCTTTAGTTCCCTCCAGTCCAAGAAACACAAAGCACTCACATCCCCTCATACGATAGCCTTAGCTTTTATCAGTATCTCAGCCAAAGCCCTCCTCTTTCTGCCTTCTCCTTGTCTGGTGTTCTTTTTTTTTGTTAGAAACCCATCACATTCAGAAAAAAACCCCCTAAACAGCTCATTGTCTAAAAAACCTGTTTGTTTTCAGCAAGAAGTATTTACAGGGCCCCAGTGAGTTCCCAACTGCCTCTGCAAACAGAGAAACCTGAAACACCCTGGGAGGTGATTTTTCATTCTACTAAGACAGGAGCACTAGAAAATCTCTGCTGCTGGTAAAATGAGCCATTGCTCCCCAAAACAGAGGATAATGCTAGAGTCGCCAGCTCTGAGGAGCCAAGGGGGATGGTTGCCTGACAGAGTGGGCAAACCACAGCAGCCCCACAGCCCCACCGAGCCCTCCTGCCTGCAGACAGACACCACATTCCCTTCTCACTATTGGAAGTCATGGCAAATACTGGGGGAGCAGTGGGAAGCCCTCACACTGGGTGCCTGGTTCTCACGGGATATGAAAAAAAACAGCACGAGGTGGCTTGCGTGACCAACCTGTGTGTAAACTCCTTAGCCTCTCATGGTAGCGTCTTCCAACTGAGTTGTCATTTGCAACTCAAACAGCCAGTGCCTCAGGGGATCTGTTTATTTTCTTCTTTCTGCTGGACGAGATTCTCTGGCTCAACACTTTATAAAAGCAGATTTTATTTTTCCCTTCATCCCATGTGACACAGATGCAAATGGGGAACAGTAGGATGCCAGCTTATCTTTTATTTGTGCTTTTAGGTTATAATTGCAGTCTGAATCACTGACTTTTAAGTTCTGCTACGTTCTGCCGCAGCAGAGAAAGGGAGAGGAGCGGAAACAGGGAACGATCCCTTGAAGTTCAGCAACACCAAGCAGCTTTGCCTTCAGACAAAAAGGCATTTGCAAATGTTCTTCGCGTTAGTTAAAGGCACAAACAATTTCCGTGATGAAATAATAAAGAGAGTTAATTGAGACTGAGGGAAAAGAAAGAAATCGAACCCGAAAGGCTGCTGTGGCTCCTGTGTGACCATTGTGCTCATGATTGTGGTGTCTGCTTTCTAGCTCTGATTTGGGAAGTTCAGAGTGTTTCACCTCACACCCCCCCCCCCAAAAAAAAAAAAAAATCATCATTTCAGTGGATTGCAAAGCAAAGCTCTTCAAACACACACATCTCCCCCATCTCCCCAGGCAGCAGTGCCTGATGCTGCCGAGCTGTCTGTCACCGCATCCATCCCTGCTGCCAGGACTCATGAGTCCGGCCGTGCCACGACCCGCATTAACACAATCCACAGGAGCCACAGACACAGGAGGCAATAAAACTGTCTCAGCCCACCCTGCTCCGGCAGCCTACGAGACACCTGGACAGCCCAGTCGCTTGCTCCCATCTCCCTGTCCCTCTACAGGGATGGAGACTTGCTGTAAATCCCTGAACAACATGCTCTCAGCCACAGAAAGGGCATTTTCGCTCGGTACTGAGCCCTAACTTCCTTTTGAAGGATGAACATGTTTGATTAGCCGACCTCAGCACTCCCATAGCATCAGGTCAGGGTAATTAGAGACCTTGTGTTAATGAGTAAACCATGGCTCAGGAGCCTAATTGACACTCCCAAGCCTGGGCATGTTGCTAATTGCCAGAGCTGGACCCACAGCCCAGGTCTCCTGAGTTTTAAACCCTTCCCGTGACGCATCCTTTCACCAGGAGATCTCCAGCATCAGGACAGTACTGGGGGGAGAAGTGCCAGGGGCTGGCATGGGTGCCACGAGATGCAAGGCTCTGGGATAGATACTGTGAGATGTCAGGTGTTGAGATGGCTGCTATAAAATGCAAGAGACACAGGCAGGTGCTATACGCCTTTCTCCTCTGGTAAAAGACCATCTCAAGGCTCCTGAGCAGACAATGCCACCACACGCTGCCCGGCAATGACCCCGCAGGACCACCCTCCTTGGAGGTGAAGGGGAAGGCGGCCGCCCCGCTCCATCGGCCCTCTCAATCTTCCCCAGACAAAGCCTGTCTCCGAGGAGCGGGTCCTGGGGAGGAGGCCAGGGCAAGGCCGTCTGGTGGGAAATGGCTAGGCCGGGGCGCGCGGCAGATAGTTTTGGAGGAAGACAGGGAGAGCAGAGGTGAAAGGGCATCCCTCCCTTCTCACCACCCTGCCTCGCTCCTCCTGGCCTTTGCTCCTCCGTTTTACTGTTGCCCCCAGCCAGGCCTCGGGAAAGGGGAAAACCCAGTGTAATTCATGAAGTATTTCACTCCCAGATAATTTACGGACACAGCATCTGCCGGACACAGGGCATGCTGTACTTAATCTCATCTTTTATGTCCTCAAGCCTCTTTCACAATGAGTTTGGGTTTTAGTTTTGGGGTTTTTTTTGCCTAAAAGAACCCCCATAAAGCACTGAAAGAGGCTGCCCAGGGAGGCAGTTGAGTCACCTTCCCTGGAGGTGTTTAAGGGACAGGTGGATGAAGTGCAGAGGGACATGGTTTAGTGATAGATGGGAATGGTTGGACTTGATGATCCAGTGGGTCTCTTCCAACCTGGTGATTCTATGATTCTTTGATCCCAGTCATAGGTCTAGCACAATTTATCCAGGCAAACTGAACAGAGAAACTCGGCCCAAGGACTATGCCTTATCCCATGTGAGTTCAGCCCTGGGCGACATGCAATGGAAACACCAAACCAACTTCATTTCTTTCCTCTGCACACAGTAGGGACCAAAACCCATTTCATCAAGTAAAGCTTTCCTTAAATTAGATTGATATTATGGACTTAAAACACTCCCAGTGACAGGATAGACACAGACAGCCTGAAACAGACACCTTAGCTGAAAAGAGAGGTGGAAGTGAAAGACAGCAAAAGTAAGAAGAGCTTTGAAATGCCCTGTAGTGCACAGCTTAGGCATCCCAGTGGGAGACACCCCTGCCGTTCTGCCTTTATCCAAAGCAACATCAGAGGACGAAAGTGGGAAATGGATGTTTCCTTCCCGTCAAAAAAAGCGACAATCCCTACCAGCAAAATCACCCCTCATTAAATCCACCAGCTGAAAGATGCTCCACCGCAGCTGATTTCCCACCCACACGAGAGCCCCCACCTAATCGTGAGCGTGAATTGTGAAGCGTGTTGCTTGTTCGCCTATCCCGATGCCTGCCTTGGTTCAGCATCGCGTGGGGATACATGCCTGCATTGTGCCCCTTCTCCCTGCTGGCAGAGCTGTCCCCAGGCCCCTCATGCCTTCGCTCAGCGTCTGGGTACCAGGGAGCATCCAGGCCAGGCTGGGTGCAGACCAGATGCATAGTTTCTTATGAGAGTCACTAATGGCCTTTCAGGTACAACATTATTATTATTTTGCTCTAATGGCTGCTTTTCCGTCTTTCTTCCTCGCTGGCTCATAAAAGGCACATCATAACTACAGAGGGAGGGGGTGGGGGGGAAAGAGGCAAAAGCTTTGCAAATTACAGCAATCAGAGAGCCTGAACCATTAGGAGCATCTGGGACTGCGTTTTACATAACACTGGACACTTTCTTTGAAACAATTACAGCTAATAATGAATTAGGATTGCCTGGGCTGTAAACGTTTCAAATTACAATTCAGAGACTGTCACTCCGTGCCATCCCCTTCTAGCTGGAAGAAGCCCTCTTAATGCTCTGAACAAGTAGCATGGTGGGGATCCTGCAAGGAGATGAGCTTCTCCACATCTGCGAGTGCCAAGTCCTGCTCTCTGGTCTCATCCTGAGCTCTGCTGGATTTGGGACCTTGTCCCCAAACACAATCCATGCTTCAGGGAAGAGTATACGGAACAAAATGATGTATCAGGGCGCTTTGTCCTTGCCTGTTTCGGCTAATCCCAGTTTAGGGATGGCTCAGCAGGCTTCCCTCTTCTTCTAAGGAACTGCTTTCCAAGGGGAGGAGGGGATGGCTCTAAGCCAGGCTGAGGAGATCCTGGATTTTGGCCTGTTGGGTGTCTTGTCTCCAGCTGCCCCAGCCCCTGTGAGCCCAGCACAGCCCTGACATCTCCAGTTCAGTCTTGTCCCATGTTTTTGTCACATTCCTTAGGATCTGTGTTGCCCCAGGACTTGAGTCTCACACTTACAGCTGAAACCATATCCAAGCAGTGGCTCAACATCAATCACAGGCTGTGTCTTTTTCTGCCTAATTCAGGGCAATGAGACCCTCCGGCTTTAGGGAATTCCAGAAGTGCATGAGTTTAATCAAAACTAGAAATGTTATTGCCCTCCTCACCTTGCCTCTGGTGGTACCACCAGCTCTGCAATGTCATTGCCTGGGAATCCACCATACAGAGAGGAGTTGTTCCTGCGCTGAGAAGTCCCTGTGTCCCCCCCATGGCAGAGCAAGGACAGAGCTGGGGAGTCACCACAGCTCAACCCCCCACACCAGCCAGCACAAACCCCTCCAGCTGGGCTGCAGTTCTGCATGCTCGAGCTCACAACGCAGCTGCCCGGATGACACAGGTACCTGAACATAAACTTAAGAAAAAGACATCAATCCCTCCACTTCTGCCAGAATAAAAACCTTCTTTTAAAAGGCAGTGGACATAGAGGGGGAGATTGAGAGGAGAGGAACATTCATGGCCCCTCTGCCGGGAGTGCAGATGTGGTATAAATGGGTCCATCTCAAAGCTCCCTTCTCTCCCGAGTTGGCAGGTCCTAAAAGACCACTTGTTCCACAAGTTGGCTTCTGTCACACCCATCGTCTCCCAGGGAGGCACAGTGTCACCTCAGGTTTCCAAGACCATTCACATTGCCTGATGCTCATCGCTGTCTTCATCTCACTCCTGCCTCCCATTCCCAGGAAGGTCATCAGCCATGGATTGAAGAAGTGAGAAACCCAGATTCTTCCAGTCCCAGCCCCTCTCAGGAAAAATAAAACCACTGTGCTCAGAGATGAAAGGAGACAAGCTCAACCTTAAGCAAAAGGAAGCTCAGACTCCTGTGTCAGATACACCCTCAAGATTCTTTTGTCTGTTCCTTGCTGATATTTAAGTCTTGAAATGCTCAACAAGAAGCCCCATTGCCATCAATCTGCTTGCACCCCGAGCCCACTTTTTCTTCCACCTAAGCCTGCAAGATTTTGACTAAGAGCATCTCCTTCTCTTCTTCAGGAAACCTGAAGCCTTGCGATAAGCATGCATGGCAAATGGCTGCTTCTTTCACAGAGATGGCTCACACCAGCCTTAAAACTCTAATTATAGAAGAATAACAAGGCTCTAAAGCTCAGAAGCACTTAGATATTATTTCAAGCCAACCAACGAGGAAGTTACAGCTGCTGTAATTAAACATGACACAGAGAAGTCAAGCATTAAACGCAGGTTCATTAAGAAAGCACAGGGACTCGTTGATCCATAAAGGCAGGACCTTGTAGTCGTGGGCTAGCCAGGGAGAAATGCAGAGAGGGTAAGTCTCGCCCATGTACCTCAAAAAGGCAGCAGCAAAGCTACTAATTGTGTTTGCACTGATGATAATGAGCTGCCAGCAAGACTTTTTGGAGTACTGCTCAGTTGCCAACTGCGGTGGGGCTCCCAGGGCATCGCCCTGTGCAGGGATGCTGGCCAAGCACCACAGAGGGCCAGCCCTCAACCCCATAGCACCTACTGCTTTGCTCTTGACCTCTGAGAGTGAGCTTGGGTCTCCTCTCCTCCTTCCTGGCTCCCTCCCAGCTGCAATCCCCTCTGGGGTGCCCCTCTTCAGGCAGCCCAAAGCCCTCAAACCGTCTCACGAATGGAACTGCACTAACATAGCAGGTCTCAAGGTTGGGCATTCAAACCTTTCATAAGCTGGAGCCATCTCAGGGAACAGAGAGGGGAACCCCAGGACGCTACATTTTGTGGTGGTGAATCAGGTTTTGGGGAGCCAGCATCCATCTGCCACTACTACAAGAAAAAAAAAAAAATCCCAAACCCTAAGAAAATCATAGAATCATAGAACAACCAGGTTGGAAGAGACCCATCAGATCATCAAGTCCAACCATGCTATTTATATATATTTATATAGTCCAAAATGCTCTTGCTATTTAGGTGCTGCTCCACCAGCTGGACCCTCACGCTCCCCAAGCTGCTACCTTGATGTGGAGGGCAGGATTGGGTCCCCTGGTGCTGAGCTTGGACAGTCTGCAGGATGGTGGCATAGGGTAAGACAGCCCCTTTGGTCTGGGCAAACTTTATCTACTTGGGAATCACGATGTGAAGTGGGGGCAGCAGAGTGGGACCCCCCCCAGCATCCCAGGGACAAGATCTGTGACCGCAGTAGCAGGGCTCATAGCCCACCACCCCCCCCACGGTGAGAAAGCCCCACCATGCCACAACCCCCGACACTAGCCCCAGACCTGAAAGAACTCCAGCAAGATGCAGAAGAGGGGATGAAGAATAGAAGAAAGAAAGGATGAACAGCACGACCCCCCCTGACCCGGAGCGTGCAGCCCCGCAGCCCCTGCTTTGTGCGAGCCCCTTCTCCCCCCGCCTTCGCCCGTACAATCAGGGCAGCTGCCTGGAACGGGGCCGGCTGCCACAGAGGAGAGGGCAAAGGGGCAGAGAGTAATTTATTTACTCCTTACAATGTGCTGTTTGAACAGACTCCTAAAGAAAACTGAGGAGGAAGCAACACTCTGCCAGGCAGGAGGAGGAGGGGGATGCGAGGCAGGGGGAGAAGGTCCTAAATGGATTAGGAATTTACTCTGCAACTGTGGGGCTTTAATTGATACACGGGGAGGGGGGGAGCAGTAAAATTTCCCTCTAATTGTATTAAAGATACACTAATTAGGTTGATTAAAAACAGAGAGGCTGTTTCTTTCTTTCCCCAGAAGGCCTAAGGGATGGTGATAGGGAGGGGGGAGAAGTGCAAACAGATTGGAGTTTGCTTTAAAAGAAAAAGAGAGAGGAAAGAAAAGTGCTCAGCCCTTGCGAGAGGTTCAGCCGCATCGGCCGCCTGGGGCACCAGGGAGAGCAGAAGCAGCGTCCAGGCACTTTAGGATGGTCAAAGCTTTGCCTTTCCCCTAGGAATGAGGTGCCAAGGCAGCAAGGTCACCCTTTACAGCTCAGATATCCCAAAATCCGAAGCTTTTCTTGGCTGTGATGCCTCAAATTTGGGATCTGCAGCTATTTTGCCCTATTTTGTGAATTCTTGATCAGCCTTACAGACACAAATGTCTGTGAATCCTTGTGGGTGTATACATATTACAGAAGTTTAGACCCCAGAGAGAACAAACCTAAAGCAGTTGTTGTCACTGCTTGGCCCTCTTCCAAGTGGTCCCAGCTATGAGAGGAAGAGCAATATCATCACGAACACCAAAACCTGCTGTGGTAATCATAGAATCATAGAACAACCAGGTTGAAAATGACCATTGGATCATCGAGTCCAATCATTCCTATCAAACACTAACCCCTGTCCCTTAGGGCCTAGTCTACCCATGCCTTAAACACCTCCAGGGAAGGTGAATCAATCACCTCCCTGGGCAGCCTATTCCAATGCCCAATGACCCTCTGTGTGAAAAACTGCCTCCTAAAAGAGGACATTTTCCTCCCCTGCACCCCCAGCCCAACAAACTGCTGGTTTTTCCCAAAAAATTCTACTTTTCTTGCTCATCAATGCTGACCCTCAGCAAAGCCCCTGCTGAGCAGGGCCTTCCTGAAAGCCTCTCCACAGCCCGTGGCACCTTCTTACCTGGGAATTCCTGGCTTCAGGAATCACCTGGCCTTTCCTTTCTCTGTGAGAACACCAAAAAAAAGTATTTTGCAGCCTGGGGAAAAGTTTTCCAGCAAAAGATTTGAGGCAGTCACTAACCGATCTTTCAAAAGGCAAAACCATTAAAATGGGATTGGCAAATAAAGAGCTGTGACTTTAAGGGAGGTAAACAATATTGTGTTCCCCCTCACTTCCTCTTCCAAATGACCATTTTCTCCTTAGCCTGAAACCACGGGATGAAGGGCAAACTCAAATTGAGGAAGGAAGCTTGATGATTTCTGATGCTTCCATTACTGCATAATCAGGGACTGAAACTGCAATCAACAGAACTGCCTTTGCAACCCAGCAGCTTTCGGAAGAACTCAAGTGAAAGGAAGATAATTTTCTTTGTGGGACTTTATGTTCCTGAACCACCACCTTCCTTCCGCCCTTTTTTCTTAATGTTTCTTTAGAAATGAGGAGACAGGGAGGGCGCTGAGGAGACAGGCTCTGGATGGGTGCAGCCAGGGGCTGGCTTTTGGGGGGAAATCTGGGGCACAGGGATGGGGGACAACAACACTGCAGCCCCAAGAAGGCAAGGAGGCATCAAAGAGGCTGGAAGAATGGCTGAATTTGTTCTGAAAATGCATTCACTCAAAGGATGTGGAGACCAGAGGCAGTTTGTCCCGTTTTTCCCTTAGATGAACCAGTCTTTCAGGTTGTCCCAGCCCGGATCTGTCCCTATACCCGAGCTTGTCCCTGTAAAAACCACTAGTGTCTCATCTCCACAAGGCTTTGAGCTGGAGATCACTACTGCAACTGGTTATTTTGGTGCAAGCATGAGTTTGCTGGGAAAACTCAACCCTGAACAAAACTGCATTGGTGGAGCAGCAGCACTGGGTGCTTTCAGGGAGCTCAGTGGTTTTAAGGTACAGAAGATCCAGTCCCACCATGAGGGAATTCAACATCCAGCTATAGAAGAATTTAAAAAAAAAAAAAAAAAAAAAAAAGAAAACGATGTTTCTAAACTAGAGTTTTCCCCTTTGTGTAGATCGAGTTTTTAGTACTAAAAGAAGGGCCACTCTGCTTGCCCAACCAGCCTGAGGGATGCTTAAACAGGAGCTGGGACCTCATTCCTCAAGGAGACAGATCTCCAGCAGCTCTCCCAGCAAGGAGAAGCAGAGGGGTTTTGTGTGACGATAACTGGGTGGTCTAGGTTTAAAAAAATGTGGATTTTTCTTAACCAGATTAGGATTATTGTCAGTATTTCACACCGCTGAGGCACCTTCTGGTCGTCTTGACATCCTGGGAAAGCCTCCAAATAGACATTTATAAGGCTATGGGATGGTTTTTTTTTTCCAAGGAAATGAATGCTCACAAATTGAACTTGCTCAGCTCTGTGTAGTTCATTCAAATCCTTGAAATGACACCAAACTAAGCAGGAGCTAGTAAAGACAAAGCTCAGGACCTGGGCAGCCCCAGCAAACTCCTGCCTGCCTTTGCATTTCAGCAGCAGAACTGCCTTATTCCATCACCCCCACCTAGAATTGCTGGGGTTTGGTTTAAGCCTCTCTGACTAGACCTCTTGGTGGGACTGCTGGTTTATTTGCTACCAGACAACTGGGAGGTGCTGTGATAAGAGGGTAAAAGGTGCTTACACTTGATTTCTCTCTTTATCCAGCAACACCAGCACACAAGCAGCACTATTTCAAACCTGTACTAACCATGCTCATCAAGAACTGAACTCCTGAAGTCAAATGAAAGCAAATATAAAGAGTCATAGAACAACCAACAACCAGGTTGGAAGGGACCCATCGGATCTTCTAGTCCAACCATTCCTATAAAATGCTAAACCAAGTCCCTCAGCACCTCATCTAACCGTGCCTTAAACACCTCCAGGGAAGGTGAATCAACCATCTCCCTGCGCAGCCTGTTCCAATGCCCAATGACCCTCTGTGTGAAGAACTTCCTCCTAATCTCTAGCCTAAATCTCCCCTGGTGGATCTTGAGGCCATTCCCTCTTGTCCTGTCCCCTGTCACTTGGGAGAAGAGCCCAGCTCCCTCCTCTCTACAACCTCCCTTCAAGTAGTTGTAGAGAGTAATGAGGTCTCCTCTCAGCCTCCTCTTCTCCAGGCTAAACACCCCCAGATCTCTCATATTTTCTTGCATTTTTCATTTTAATTTAGCCAGCATTAAGGCTTTGGTAGGGGAAGGGTGTGCAGTTGCTGTGTGCTGGGGCTGTGGCAGCAAGCACGCGACACAGCAGAGACTCGCATCCTTTCATCTCCGAGTGATGGGGTGCAGACCAGAGAGCGCACTCACTCGCTCTCCTCTTGAAAGCATCTCTTGGCTTCAGAGGCTTCCCCACCCCCTTTGACAAACACCTTGAGCCTTTGTAGGTGACTATCACACTCTGCCACAAGCGATATGCCCTGCCAGCTATTCCCTCTGCGGCACAAAAAGCATCGATTTAAAGGCAGCTTTTGATTGCATTCGAGTTGGCTGATAGTTGAACAGGCTCTGAGCATCAGCAGCTTACTCTGGCTGGACAGGGACCTCACCGCACATCCAGGGTGTACCAGGAGGGTTTGAAACATGGTGGCAGCTGCTGGCATACAAGAATGACCCAGCACCGTGCAGGCAACCCACTCTGTTGCATTTCAGGGCTGCCTGCTCCCCTCAAATCACAGAATCATAGAATCACCGGGTTGGAAGAGACCCACAGGATCATGAAGTCAAACCATTCCCACCAATCTCTAAACCATTCACCTCAGTACCTCATCCACCTACTCCTTAAACACCTCCAGGGAAGGTGAGTCAACCACCTCCTCTTGTCTCCTGGCTGAAGCAATTCTCTGCAGCTGTTCAGGTGCTCTGATGCAGACAGCATTTAAACCAGGGGTGTAGCAAGGTTTAAACCTGGCTGAAGCACTAAGACAATTCCCTGTAGCCATCTGGGTACTCCAATGCACCAAGAGTGCAACAAAGCAGTAGGAGAAAGACAAGGGGACATCATCATCACCACCCAGCTCCCAACCTGCTCCAGGTTTCTTTCTTGCCAACAGGTCAACTTTTGTATTTGGGGAACTATTGCCACTATGATTCTAAGTGAAGAAAAAAAGTGAATAAAGCTTTTACTAGAAAATTACATGATTACACATGCCTTTTGCACCATGGAAATGACAATTGAGGTTGTAAGGCAGCGGCGACCTCAGCTGCCCAGGTTTCCCATTGCTCAGAGCTTTCAAAATACACAAGGCAGCAATTGAATTTTTTAAACTTCTACTACATTTGCTGGAAAACTAAGTTTTAGAAAGACTAAAAATATTAACGAATTTAGGTCGAGAAAATGGGAGGAGGAGGAGAGTGGATTTAAAAAAAATGTCAAAACACTCAGATGCAGCATTTTTAATGAAATGTTTCACTTCAGAAATGCCAAAACATTTTGTTTTGACATTTTCCAAATGAAACTTAATGATATTTCTCTTAGAAAAAGCATGGGTTGCTTTATAATAACCTGAGTTAAGGAAAAAGGAAAGAGGAAATAAAACATAAAGGCTTGATGGCCACCAAAACAAACTAAACTTTTCACCACCCTCCCAGCAATGTGTTGACATGGAAAGAGCATTTCATCCCCTCCTCCTGCCATTTTGCCAACAAATATAAGCATTTTCTGTTTCACTTCACATTGCACTAATGAGTTCCCTTGTTTTTCTGCACTGAAAACAGACTTTTGCTTTCTCCTGCCTTCCAAGATCCTCCCTTCTGGAGAGACTCTTCCCAAGCTTGGCCTTGCTGCAGGAGCAAGGCCTCCTACGAAGCTGGGGAAAAGCCCTCTGCTGCTCTCACACCCCAAAGAGATTTTAGTACAAGCAGCAATTGCTTTCTCTTCCTTGGGAGAGGAGCCTCTTACTTTATTGCTTATGTGCTCTCTACAGGTACCTGAAAGGAGGTTGTGGTGAGGTGGGTGTTGGTCTCTTCAACCAAGTAACAGATGATAGGACCAGAGGGAATGGCCTTAAGTTGTTCCAGGGGAGGTTCAGATTGGATATTGGGGAAAAAAATCTTTACCAAAAGAGTGGTCAAATACTGGACCAGGCTGCTGAGGGTAGTGGTGGTGTCTCCATCCCTGGAGGTGCTCAAAAAGCCTGTAGATGTGGTACTTCAGGGAATGGTTTAGTAGGCACTGTGGGGTTGGACCGGATGATCTCTGAGATCTTTTCCAACCTTAAGGATTCTATATGGATCATTCTGAAGAATGAAACCTCTCTCTCTCTGCCAGAAACCACCTTTTTCCTCAGCCTCCTTCCACACTTCGGAAGCACTGCTCTTTGCTCAGCCTTTAGGAACCAGAACACAGACCAAATAAGCTCCTGGTTCAGGATCACACACAAACCTCTGGCAGTGCAGAGGGCTGAATGGTCCATGGCCAACCAGCAGCATCCTGAGCTCTTATCCTCTGCACATACAGTGATAAAACGGGCCATGAAAGTTTATCAGCCATGAACCAAATGGCTGTTTACATGTGTTTATTATGCAGTTATTTGTAATTCGCAACCCTTCTTGTAGTGCATCGTTCCTAAGGGTCACTATCCTGTGCTGAGCCCCTGGAGGACAACTTCAAACGGCACAGGTTTAGGGAGCTGGGGGTGCATTTCTGGAAACAGCCCTTATGAAAAGGAAAGAAAGAACCATCTGAAAAACTCTCAACTACAGGTCAGGACCACGGGGCACCAGGTGCCCCCAACAAGCTTTCAGACACTCCATGTAGGATTCCTCAGCCCATCATCACCACGGGGCAAGGCCTGCCCATCGCATGGTATAAATCCAGGTTAAAACACAGGTGCCAAGGGCCTCTCCGGGTAAAAGTAACACTCTCAAAGGGCAAAACATAAACAGGAGGAATCACAAGCAGTGAAAAGAGCAACTGAAAGCTCAAATCCCCCAAACAGAGTGAGTCAGGTACCTTTTGCAGCCTCCTCTGGTTGGCTCCCAGCCCAGGGATGAGCAGCTGCAGATGGGGGCATCCAATGCTGGGGCAGCTTTTGGTTCCAATGAGAAGAGGATGGATGGCTTCCTTCTCCCAGGTAAGGAGCTGACACTTTGCGGAGGACAGCGAGAGCTGATGCAGTTATGAGGAAACACAGAAACCCAAAGTAAGCCAAAACCAAGCAAACCTGTGTAAGGAAACAAATGCAGACTTTATCACTTCTTGTTGGAAAACTCCCCAAAAGAAGCAGTGGGGACAGCTGGTGGCACTACTGCATGAAGAGCCAAACCCAGCAAATCCTAGCAAATTTTTCCCTGGAGAGGGAGGTAGCAGAACCCCCCACAACCCTGGCCCATCGCTGCACCATGCCACGTTAGGCTGGTTCAATGTCCAAGCTTAGGAGATAATAATCAAAATCCTGAGCAGCTTTTTATTTCTGAGGCTCAGACACAGGTTTCACTGTGGGATATTTCTCTTTCCTCAGTGCAGGAAAGATCAAAAATAATTAATTGCTTGCACGCCCCCTGCCCATGCAGCTCTGTATTTACATATGGAAATTAAATCCTTGAGTATGCAAAACCAAGCACATCCAATGGATTTACATCAAGCTCCTTACTGAGTCTTGCTCAGAAGTGTCTCCGCAGCACCAAGACACAGAGGCCAAGCCACAGCTTGTCCCCAGGTACGTGATGGAAGAGGAACAGGGAAATGTTTGAGGCCCTTGACTGTGGTGCACTCAGTTCTGTATCTCTTTCTGGAGCAAGAGCACACCAAGCCCACACACCTTAGAAGGGAAGATCAGACCCAGCCTCCCTTCATTTGCTAACTAGAGTTCTGTATCTTATTTAAAGGACAGTGCTGCCTATTAAGCAATTTACACTTTTCTAATTGAAATTACCCAGTCTCCCAGGTTTTGTGCTTGCAGGTGAGTGATCCCAGCTGGCCACAGTCTCAGTGAGAGCAAAAGACATACAAAATACTCACCCCCTGCAAGGAGAGGCACCTTGCAGCAGTACAAAACTAAAGGGAGAAAGCAATGCACTCCAAAATATGAACTGGCCCTTTAATTTCTGTCAAGGCTAAAGCCCACAGACTACAAAAACAACATTTTAATTTAAATTCCGATTCCACATTCATTCATGGAAGCTGGCTCTGAGCGGGGATTTCATTAAAGGCTTTAATAGATTTTATAGGACTTGTCAGATCCGGAAAGGTTATGGAGCAAATGCATTTTCTCTGCTTCCAGAATTTCAACAACGGCTCGGTAAACAAATTTACCATGAAAATGCAAAGAGTCCAGCCTTGTACAGACAAGGAGAAATGAACTTCATCTGAGTGACTTAAAGGCATCAAGATGCAATGTCTGTCCCCTTCCCAAGTCACTTCTCTCCACTCCTTTCCCACAGCAGCTAAAAATATGCTTCTTTTTTTTTTTGCTGGAAAACCAGAAAAGGAGAAACATTTTTCCATTGGTCAGACTCAGATTGGGAGATATTAACAAACCTTAGCAGGAGATAGAGTCTTAGGAGGAGCTGCCACCAGACCTCTCATCCAAGAACAGCTCAGCCCTTGTGTGAGTGATTGACTGAGGGATGATGGGATTTGCAATGAGAAGTGACCTTGTTAGGAAACCCTGGTATTTGAGGACAGATGTGCATCAGCTGTGAAGGAGGTGGTGATGTGGGAGAGTGAAGAGACAGGAGAGCCAACAACAGCTTCAACTTTGCTCCTGACCCATCAAGGGATTTATGGCCCCTGTTTGAGGGTTTCATTGACCAAGCTTTTCTATTGACCTGGAGAAGGATGGTGATTTTGGTTGAACAGCCATATATACATGAGCTCCAACAAGATATCATTTTGCCAGAGTCTTCTCCCTTTACTTTTTTTGCCCTTGAAAAATCAAGCTTGAAGGCAGGTCCTGAGCTCAGGAAGGAGGCCACCAGGGCTGGGCAGTGCAGGTGGATGTTCCACCATGGGGACGCGGTGCTACCCGGCTGCAGGATTGGTGCTGGGATGGGTGAGCTTGCACCTCATGGTGATCAGGCATCGCTGGTTAGAGTCAAACTGCAGGAATCAAAGGCTGATGCCTTGGCAACCGAGCTGTGGTGATGCTGAATAAAGTGAAGAAAAGGCCTCTTGTTTTTGGATGAGCTCTGTAAACAGCGATGAATGTCAGAGGAGATTTTGTCTGAGCATCATTTATAGTGGCATCACAGGGAGAAATCAGCTTGGAGAAAATTATAACTAATGCAAACCTCCAACCAAAACCTTTTTTTCTGTTGGATGGTGAGACAAGTTGATGACTTTATTATTATTATTACGATGATTATTTTCCCTCCTTATGACTTTGCAATTTGAGATTGACAGGTCCTAACACAGCTGCTCTGGATCCTTTCCCAGCTCCACAAAGAGAGCGGTAGTGTGAAAAGCAGCCGGGTAGTTCAAGAGCTGCTGGCAGGGTGGGAACGGAGATCGGTGGCTCTGTGACAGAGTCCCCATAGATGTAGGACCCAACACCTAGAGGTGTCAAACATCTGGGAGTCCCTTTCACCAGGGACAGGAGTTGCAGGTGGCTGGGGATGTGGCTGATAGCTGTGCTGTAATTATAGGAAGCTGAGGAGAGAAGCACATGTAAATCAAGTGACTACTAAGTTACAGTATGAGAATTCCCTCTGTAATTTATGATGCATTAAATAGCCTAAATATTCTGTCCCCAGGAGTTACTGCAGTCATTAATAGCTCTCATTTTGAGGTAGATTTTTTTATGATTCACCTTAATCTTGATTTTTCTCCCTAGCCAGCATGTATAATGTTAAAATTTCCTCCTCCACTGAATGGTTTGTACTTCAAATGATCCCTGTTCCTTAGGACATCAGCTTGCTGAACTCCTGTTAACTCTGCCAAGAGTGCAGCTTTAAACCAATTCACCAAACAGAGACTCAAAAATCACTTTAGGAAGCCTCAGAGTATTGTACCTGGGAGATATGTATGGAAGTGGCCTCAAGGTCCTGCTGACACATCTGACTGACAGTGATTTGCAAGGTGTCAAACAGCCTAGATGGTTCTTCAGAAGCCCCATCTGTCCTGGCTCAAGAAGAGGTAACAGAATCTGCAAGTGGTTACAGCACCAAAGAAAACACATCATGTTAACCCATATGAATCATAGAATCATAGAACAACCAGGTTGGAAGGGACCCACCGGATCATCGAGTCCAACCATTCCTACCAAACACTAAACCATGTCCCTCAGGACCTCATCCACTCGTGCCTTAAACACCTTCAGGGAAAGTGAATCAACCACCTCCCTGGGCAGCCTATTCCAATGGTCAATGACCCTTTCTGTGAAAAACTTCCTCCTAATCTCCAGCCTAAATCTCCCCTGGTGGAGCTTGAGGCCATTCCCTCTTGTCCTGTCCCCTGTCACTTGGGAGAAAAGCCCAGCTCCCTCCTCTCTACAACTTCATTTCAGGTAGTTGTAGAGAGTAATGAGATTTCCTCTCAGCCTCCTCTTCTCCAGGCTAAACAACCATAAGGCTGTGAGGAGGCCAGAAACACTAGAGCCAATGGACCCTTCAGCCAGAAGCTGACACCACCACGTCGCAAAGAAAGAGAACAATCGTTTCTGCAGTTCGCGTTGTAGTACGAGGCTGAGCTGAGATTCAGGCCGAAGGGAAAGCAAGAGAAAGGCTGAACTCCAGAGAACGATTCCAGTTCCCCCCTCAGCACCCGGGAAGCTGCTGCCATCTACTGATGTCAGGGATGCGGTGTCCTGCACAGGGATGCTCGTAGCAGCAGCCCAGCAGAAAGGATGCAAATAGCTTCACTGAGGGTGAGATCTGATGAGCTGCACAGCGCTGAGAGCCTGGGATGTGGAGTCTGGTGCCCTCTCTAAAAAGCTTTACTCTTAAAAGAGACCCAAAGCCAGCCTCAAGCCTAATGTGCTGCAAAACATGACCTGCTCGGAGGTTTCTCCTCCGGCTGAAGGCAGAGGACGGTGGCTGGAACACCTTCAGGCAGCCTCTTCCATGTTTCCCTGAGCTGGATTTTCCAGCATGAACTAGTTGCTGCAGAAAGTTGAACCCAAGCCATTCTGCGGTTCTATGAAAGTCCCTCCCTGCTCTGAGACCATGAACCCCAGTGCTGTGGTCCCCATCACTCCAACATAGAACCAGTGAATCACTAGGTTTGAAATGACCTTGGAGATCATCAAGCCAAACCATACCTGTACACTACTAAATCATATTCCTAAGCACCTAATCTATATATCTTTTAAACACCTCCAGGGATGGTGACTCCACAACCTCCCTGGGCATCACTTTCCAGCACCCGACAACATTTTTGTTGAAGAACTTTTTCCTAATGTCCAATTTGAACCTCCCCTGGTGCAAATGTGTGCTCTTTTGTGTCCCCTGCAGAAATTTTCCCCAAGTCCTGGCTACAACGAGCTCTGCCAGTGCACCAGAGGCTAGACCCACACCCACGCAGGGCTACGTGGCCAGGAAGATGGCCACGCAGGGCTACGTGGCCTTTCCCCTTTCCTCCCTAAAACTCCTTCGGAGCTACAGGCTCATTCTGACATAGTGTTTTTGAGCCAGGTTTGTTTCCACCTAGTCTACTCTGATCTCCTGGTCAGATGTGGTGGCATGATGATGATTTAGTGTTTGATAGGAATGGTTGGACTAGAAGATCCGATGGGTCTCTTCCAACCTGGTTGTTCTATGATTCTATGATTCTATGAGTGGGCAGTATCTTCTCAGTGCCACCATTTCAATTATGACTGCTGCTTTACCAGCTCAAGATGGCATTATAACCCTGTTCCTCCTCCAGGAACACTGATGTTTTCAGCCTCGTGCAACTCCTTTTCCAGGTCTAGCTGATGGCAAATGGATGAATCTCTACATCTGTGTCTCCTCAGGCACCATGCGGAGCTTTCACAGCAGGAAAAGAGGAGGAGGAGGATGGCTGAGTAACTTCATGGCTTACAGTCAAAAAATTATATTCTGTGCATCTCTGGCTTCCTCGGTGTGATGAAGTTGCATGTTCACTCACCCCAGAAGGCTTTTCAATTTGAATCCGCTCTTCCTCCTTCCTCATGTGCTTTGGGTGACGGGCTGAGCAGGGAGGTCCCTGGCCAGATCCATTTCAGGAGAGGAAAGAGAGGAATTCAAACCACTCTCAAAGGCCAGGGCAGAACTGTTCCCAGCAAGCAGCAATGATAAGGGGTTGCACAGACCTTGGGTGATCAGTAATGCAGTGAGAGCTGGAGCAAGAGGAGGCTCTTCTCCCTGGAGAAGAGGAGGCTGAGAGGAGACCTCATTACTCTCTACAAGTACCTGAAGGGAGGTTGTAGAGAGGAGGGAGCTGGGCTCTTCTCCCAAGTGACAGGGGACAGGACAAGAGGGAATGGCCTCAAGCTCCACCAGGGGAGATTTAGGCTGGAGATTAGGAGGAAGTTCTTCACACAGAGGGTCATTGGGCACTGGAAGAGGCTGCCCAGGGAGGTGGTTGATTCACCTTCCCTGGAGGTGTTTAAGGCATGGGTGGATGAGGTCTTGAGGGACATGGTTTAGTGTTTGATAGGAATGGTTGGACTAGAAGATCCGATGGGTCCCTTCCAACCTGGTTGTTCTATGATTCTATGATTCTAAGCGGTGGCTCAGCAGGGTCCCTGTCTCCCAGGGGAAGGACTGCAACCAAACCAGCTGCAGGCAGCAGGGTTAGCACTGCAGGGCAGAAAGTACAGTACTCACAGACGTCCAACCTGCATTTCTAACCCAAGAGGGAGCTGAAAAGAACTGTTATTAAGCGGCTCCAAAGTTAATTTTGAGCTGATTTGTTCTTGGGACACATGAGGAAAGAGAGCAGTACAGCCCTCACCTGAGAAAGATCCGTAGGGAACTTGTTCAAACAAATGTGAGAGCAGTAACGCTTTTGGATTAATAAAGCTGAGAGAATACACACTGGTGTGTGCTGGGGCACAATGAGGGGCTCCCTGGGGCTCCCCTGAATTAATCCCTCAGCAAATGAAGACAATTCCAAAGCACCTCAGATTTACCTGGGAAGATTTCTAGGGACAGAAAAGACTCTCTGAGCTCAGCCCCTTCCCTCAGTGCATGCTACCTGGTGATCCCACTTCCAGATCAGGCAATATTCCTTCCTGTTCTGTCTTCCTCCAGACCTGGAGCGGCAAAAGAGCCAGGTTTGTTGGACAGCACAAAGAAACCGCACAGCATCTTCCTCCAAACATGCACCTGAGCATAGACGTCCTCCAGCTTCCTCCACTCACAGCCCTGTTCCACTCCTCCTCTTTTTTGTTATCGACAGCATAAAATACCAGTTTCCCAGTTCCAGCCCAAATATCAAGCCTCATTATGGCCTCAAACTCTGCCAGGGGAGATTTAGGCTAGAGATTAGGAGGAAGTTTTTCACACAGAGGGTCATTGAGCATTGGAATAGGCTGCCCAGGGAGGTGGTTGGTTCACCTTCCCTGGAGGTGTTTAAGGGATGGGTAGATGAGGTCCTGAGGGACATGGTTTAGTGTTGGATAGGAATGGTTGGACTCGATGATCCGATGGGTCCCTTCCAACCTGGTTGTTCTATGATTCTATGATCAGCTGTGTTCAATCCCACAGTCAGCATCATCGACATCTATGCTCTGCCTCAACTCCTCTGAGCCCAACTCTGGAGCATCCTTCATGCTTCATAGATAGAGACTGTCCCCCCAGCCTCACCCTGCTGTCCCCACTGTGGTAACAGGACACCTTAGCTGAAAACAGGAGCAGAGGAGCGTGAGCACTGTCGCTTTTAGCAGTGCCAGGAGGTTTTTGCAGAGTGAAATCAATTCCCTCTAAGAAACAACTAAAGAGGGAACACAACAGCTTGTGGCTTTTCCAAGGGCTAAAAAAGAAAAAATGCTTTTTCTTGCAGGGAAACTCAGTGATGCACAGGTAGGCAGAGCTCAGTATCCTGCAAAGCTTTCCCAGCACCATCCCAGAAGCAAACTCAATTATCATGTCTGACATTCCCCCTCCCCTCCCAAAGGCCAAAATAATTCCTTTGCTCTGGATACAGATCAGTTGGCAAACAAGATTTCAGACACAATTATTTTGCCCTGAGAGGATTCTGCAGCTGCTCCTCTTTTTCTTGAGATCAATACCTAAAGGATAATCCTGAAGATTATCCTACAGTTTGGTGGTGCTCGCTCAAGCTCTCGTTTGCTTTATTTCCTTTATGAATTACAACTGCTCCTGGTTAGAGAGGTGAGGGGGAAGTGGTTCTTGTGTTCCGTACTGCCACAAATGAGACCTGATATCACAAATTGTTTATAGTCGACTGGAAATGAGTTTTGTTGACTTTTTAGCCAAATTGGAACACTTGATGAGAACATTCTGATTGCAGGTGGTGACTCATCTCTTTCCAAAAGAGCAGAGCAAACAATAGCAACCACCTAAACAAAATGAGGGCAGCTTGCTTTCTTCTAAATCTAGCAACAATATTCTTTTAAAGCAAATCAAGCCTGTAGGACTTTCTTCTCCTCTAAGTCCCGTAGGCGGAAGGCAGCAGAGATCAGAAAAGCGTTCTTTGATGTGAGGGGTTATTTTTATTTGTTTTTAACCTGTCACACTGTTCTGAAACCAACCATATGCACCCAGAATAGCAGCTCATGATTATTTGTGCTGAAAAGTTTCCCAGGTGGTAAACTTGAAGAAGTGGGAGAATGTCTCTGTCAGTCCCAGGGCACACAGGCTGCTGCTAAAATAAAGGTTTATGCCAGAGTAGTTGCCACAGAGAATTTGTTTCATAGAATCACGGAATGGTTCTGGTCAGAAGGTACCTCAAAACCCATCCAGTTATGGACAAGGACATTTTCCACTGGATCAGGGGCTCCAAGCCCCATCCAACCGGGCCTTGGACACATCCAGGGATGGGGCAGCCACCACTGCTCTGGGTAGCCTGGGCCAGGGCCTCCCCACCCTCACAGCAAAACATTTCTTCCTAAGATCTCATCTCAATCTCCCCTCTTTCAGCTGAAATCCATTCTCCTTCATCCCATCTCTGTGCTCCCTGATCAAGAGCCCCTCCCCAGCATTCCAGGAGCCCCTTTCAGTACTGGAAGCTGCTCTAAGATCTCCCCAGAGCCTTCTCCAGGCTGGACAATCCCAACTGTCTCAGCCTGTCCTCGTACGGGAGGTGCTCCGGCATTTGGGTTATCTCCATGCCCCTTCCCGGGACTAGCTCCAACAGATCCATGTCCTTCCTGGGCTGAGGAGCCCAAATCAGGATGCAGGGCTCCAGGGAGGGTCTCAGGAGAGCAGAGTAGAGGGAAAGAAGCCCCTCCCTCACCCTTCCGGTCAGACTTCTGACACAGCCCAGGACACAGTTGGCTTTCTGGGCTGTGAATGCACATTTCCAGCTTACATTGAGCTTCTTACTCACCAGCACCCCAAAGACATTCTCTTCAGGGCTGTTCGCAATAGATCAAATCCATCAAACTCCTCAGCAGATTATCAAAAGCATTGGACAGAGGAATCTTCAGAGCCTAAGGGACTTCTGCAGGATCACTAGAATTTGAGGACTTCTGGAAATCCACTTGTGACTGTGGTGGACACTGGCAGCTGCATCTCATCCCTTCTTGATCAGCTTGTGAAGGCAGAAGGTGGTATGTCCTGCACAAGCACTGGAAACATTAGCCTCTCTGGCTCTGATTTACTAAGTGCAAGTGTAATTTTAAGCACTTTCCTAAATCCTGGAAGAGAAGGCTTGAGATGGCTCCAAGGAAGAGTTCACATGCTTTCCTAAACGTGCAATTTGGTGGTATTTATGAGGCAAAACTATCTTTGGTGCTCTTAGAGACATTTTCATAGAATCATAGAACAACCAGGTTGGAAGAGACCCACCGGATCATCGAGTCCAACCATTCCTATCAAACATTAAACCATGTCCCTCAGGACCTCATCCACCCGTGCCTTAAACACCTCCAGGGAAGGGGAATCAACCACCTCCCTTTTTTCCTAATGTTGAGCCTGAACCTCCCCTGGTGGAGCTTGAGGCCATTCCCTCTTGTCCTGTCCCCTGTCACTTGGGAGAAGAGCCCAACTCCCTCCTCTCTACAACCTCCTTTCAGGTAGTTGTAGAGAGCAACGAGGTCTCCTCTCAGCCTCCTCTTCTCCAGGCTAAACACTCCCCAGCTCTCTCAGCCGCTCCTCACAGGGCCTGTTCTCCAGCCCCTCACCACAAGAAGGATGTTGAGGCTCTGGAGCAAGTCCAGAAAAGAGCGACGAGGCTGGTGAAGGGGCTGGAGAACAGAACCTATGAGGAGCGGCTGGTCAGCACCCAGGGACCTTCAGAGGTCATAGCACCACATCACTGTGGGGTTCAGCTGACCAGCAGCCACCTCCCCAACACATCAAGTGCCCCAAGACACCAGGTACCCTCCAGTCTTGTTCTGCAGACCTTGCCCTGCTCCTCACATCCCTTGTTATCCTGTACATTTACTCTGGGAGTATTAAAAACCCATCAAGGAATAGCACCAGGGTCAATACAAATGTCACATTTCTTCCAAGAAGTTGCTTTGAAACTGTACCTTTATAGCATGAGGCATGTTCCTTGTGATCACTAAGCCTCAAACAATGGATTTATACCAACGTTTTCTATTTGGGGGGGGGAGTTTCTATGAGGTATAAGGTAAGGAATCTTTGGGGGAAGGATGAAGTGATAGGGTTACAGTCCCACAAGGTGGCAGAGCTCCATCGCTCATCAGCGGCTGCTAAAACACTGTAAAGATCATGTACCAAGCTCGCCTGGAAAACATATGAACCTGGGTGCTCTGCACCTGAGGAGACCCTTACAAAACACTGTTGATGGCAAAGGGCTCCTTACTTTCCTGCTTCAGCTTCCCTGGTTGGAAACAGTGTGTAAGTTAGGTGTGCAGCTTCTCAGAAAGCAGGAGAAAGTCTTCTTGGGGCTTTTGGCACAGAATAGGGGAAGGAAATGACAAAAAAAAAAATCCATATTTTTGTCTGCACTGAGGTTTCCAAGAAAGTTTTATTGGTGAAGAACTAGAAACTTCCTAATCTACTCAAGGGAATTGTAAATTGGGGAAGAAGTTGTGAAGTCTCCAGCAGGCAAGAGTCCCTGTAATAAATTATAAAAGCTCTCCAGAGCTGAGGGGGGAAAGTCTGCTGGGATTTCAACCCTGAGGCTGAGCACACGATGCCCAAAAAGAGCAGAACTGACTTTCAACCTTGTTACCCTGCTTGGATAAAAATGCCCTCCTCTTGCAGGGCTCATACCTTTGCAGCTTCTTGCTCTGAACACTTCTCTGATAAAGAACTGGGCAGGTGAGTGGGGAGCTCTGTGGCTGTGGGGGTTGGCAGCAAGAAGGTGTCCTCATGGGGTGTGTGGGTAAGAGAGAGACCAAAGACTGAAATCCTGTCTTTTCAGCCTCTAATATCTCATTTTCAGACTCATTTCCAAGCTGTTCAGAAACAGGCAATTTCTTCCTGTCCTCTCTGGGGCTTCCCCACTACAATTGCATTAAAGAAATGGTGATAAACTGGCCAGGAATACAGTTCAGAAGGAGGCTAACACCAGCTTCCTAAGCTTCAGTGCAATTAAGCTCCCGAAAGTATCTGAAAGGAGGAAACACTGGCCTCTTCTTCCAAGTAACAAGTGACAGAATGAGGAAAAATGGCCTCAAGTTGCACCAGGGGAGGTTTAGACTGGATATTAGGGAAAAATTCTCTACTGAAAGAGGAGTGAAGCACTGGCAGAGGCTGCTCAGGGCAGTGGGTGAGTTTGGGTCAAGAAGCACATTCCTGCAGACAGAGTTTTTCACTGATATCCACGGATTTCAGTGCAGATTTGTGGTGTTCCCCCATCCAATCCACTGACTTTCAACAAGTCTGAAGTCTCTTTTATCACTAAGGACTCATTTCAGACCTGAGGTTTTAAATAGCCATCAGGGCACAAGCTTGAGGATGGGTCTTCAAAGGACAGAAATGAACCACAGTCAGTCTAGCAAATGGACAAATCAAAGGCTTCATGCTCTGAATGGAAATCAGAGAGATGCATTTTTTGACAAGGATGTTCTCCAACATGATAGGAAGCTACAGCAGGAATTTTCCACCAGAGGAAATCACACTCAAAGGAATGGGCTAATTTGCTGAAGAACAATTAAACCTTCCCTCACTCAAACACCCAACTTCACGGCCTGACAAAACAGTTACCGTAGCAACAGGAGGGGGAAAAAGCCACAGAAGACTCAGATATTATTTTTTTCTACCCCCAAATGAATTGAGAAAGTCAGCTTCTGACTGCATCGAGCATCACTGTGGATGTCACTGGCAAGGCAGCCACAGCAGCTCAGCCAACGTGAGTTGTGGTTGGGCTTTACACTGCGATGCTGCAGAGCCAGGGCAAAGCTAACAGTCCCAAACTCTTGCTCTTCATCAGCCTGAGAAATTCTGTGGAACCCCAACTGATTTGCAAAGAGTTTTGTGTGCTTTCTAGGAGGAGAAAGGCATTGAGGAAGCTACAGTGCAAGTATCCCATGAAAGGAAGGGAAAACAGGCTCAAAAAATCAAACTATGATTTATTGGATAAGAGGGGTTTGGCCCACGAGGCCAAAGAGCTCCCAGCTTTGTCCCCAGACCCTGGGCACTGTGTTTCCAAAGAGTTTCCAAATAAAACCATAGAATATTTGGGGTTGGAAGGGACCTTAAAGTTCATCTAGTTCCAACCCCCTTGCCATGGGCAGGGACATCCCACTACATCAGGCTTCCCAAGCCCCATCTAACCTGGCCTTGAATACCTCCAAGGATGGGACAGCCGCTACTGGATATAACAGCTGTAGGGGTCAGCTCTTGAGCAGGGCAGGACCTTGCAGTCAGGTGTACAGCAGCCAAAAGCAAATTTACCCCAAAAGCCCTGAACTCAGGAGCTCTCAGCCCTGTCCACCAGCTACACACAATAGAAAGGACATAAAAACATCCCTCTCACAGCTGTGCCATATGTTGGCCTCTGCTATTTAATCAGCTCCTGCCTCTGCTTAATTCTCATAAATTCCTTCATTTCTCTACATAATTCTTCTGTGCACAGTGCATTTTCTAACAGCCCCTACTCCACCAGCCTTTCCAAACAGCCCAGGGAATAGGTCAGAGCCCCTTGTGAGACATAAAGCAGGTGACGGAGGTTATAAAGACAACTTCACCTGTGACTGAAACACAGTTGGCTCAGTGTAGGAACACAGCATCACTTTGGCCACACACCACCAGGATATCTCCAGCTGCATGGGGCTGCAGACTGAAAAACACTGATGCAAACAGAGATTTGGGGATAGAGAAGATGTAGGCAAGGTGGAAGAAGTTAACAGGAACCTGGGTACAAATGTTGCCATGGAGCCTGTAAGGAATCCAGTGATCCCACCTGTTTGCTATGGAAACCAGTAGCTGGATTCAGACGATGCACGGGGCACCACCAGAACCCGTCCCCAGGCAGTGTGCAGCTGGGGAAGGCTCCTGGAGCTGGGTTTACAAGGCTCTTCATGCCAGAATTGCAGATCTCTTCTCCCTGTGAGCAGAGCACAGAGACGTGAAGGAGCATCCTGTTCAGGGAAAATTAATTAATCCACCAGATTGAAATCCCTGTTGTGAAATACTCTTTACCACCTGGGTATATTGACAGCCCCACAGGGGCTGTGAGTAGCCTGACGATGACAACTAACAAGAAACTGAGGAGGAAAATGAGGGAAGAAAAACCCACTTGTGTTTTCTTGATAAAACTTAGTGCAGATGCTGCATGGGAATCAAGAGGAATAAATAGAAGGTGCCATGGGAGGAAAGGGAGAAGTGAGTGTTTTTCTAATCCCTGAACTTGACAGCCAGTTTATAGGAGACAAGCTCTGAAGGCTCCTGCCTTCCTGGAGGTATTTTCTTTCTAAACAGATCTATAGATTCACTAATTAACCAAAGGAGAAGCACAGGAGTTAATTCCTAATCATGTAAATGTGTTGTTTCAATTAATTCACGCACGTGGCACTCTAGTGATAGGCACCCTAAGGAAAGACAGGCACAGGCGAGAATAATCATATTTAACAGTCTACTCCCATTTATTCCTCTAAACATTAATGGTGTCAAACCTTCCCCTAATCTTTCTCCATAATTCATTGTTGCTTGGCACTGTTGTGTTATAAATTAGCTGGAATCACAGGCTGGAAATGATAGTTTTGCAAGAAAAAATAATAACGTGTTTACTCGATGACTCAGTGAAGGGGTGTAAACAAGGGAGAAGCGAAACACTGTTTTCTGGGTTGGTTGGTTTTGGGAATCTGCCCTCTAGGAGGATGCTGGGGCCAGCATCATATGGATAGGTGCAGGTGGAAGCTGAGTATCTAAGGTCTGGGTTCTGAGAGGGCTTTGCCTGTCCCTGTGCTCCATCGTGAAGGGGGAGAGAGGGGAGAAGAAAACAAGTCACCAAAGAGTATATTTTCAACCATTAGAAAATTATTCCCTTAATAAGGCTCTTATTGATCTGAAAACAACTACTCATGGTGCCAGCACAGGAGAAGACAGATCCAATTTCCACTGTTTTTTTAGCAAACGGTAGCGTTCCAGCTCAGACAGTCACCATAGAGGATAATAAACAGGACATGTTTACATAAACCTGAAGGGACTGTAATGTCCTTTCCATGCTGTTTCTGAGAACTGGAGGCATCACATCAGATTTAAAAGCCACTTTGTTAAGGAAAAGGCACAAAACGAGTGGGGAGCAAGGCAGCCAAGGGCATTGTTTAGAGATTGGTGGGAATGGTTGGACTCGACGATCCGGTGGGTCTCTTCCAACCTGATGATTCTATGATTGTTCATGGGATGGTTAGGCTTGGAGGAACCCTGCAGAGCAGCCAGTGTGGAAAGGGGCTCACTGGTAAGTTTAGGCTCCTTGGAACAAGCTGAATTTTCTACTGGCAAGTAGAAAAATCCACAGATAGTATGACAGAGGCATCTGTGGAGCCAGCAATTACCTCTTAGACTAGGCAAAGGCTGCTTTTATTAAAAGGCAGGGTATGCTGGCCTTGTTTGCAGTCTCTTTGGAGTTATAGGATGTTTGCAGATGTTGTTCTTGTGTGGTTTTGTAGAAATTTTTACTGACCCACAGCAAACAAGCCTTATTGCAACCTGTTTCATTGAGGTCTGGAGCTCCAAATGATGCTCGGGGTGGAGGATTCACCTGTTGAACAGCAATGAGCACCAGCCTTGAGGTGATGGTGGGACCTGCAGTGCTTGTGGTCCTCAAAGACCTTCATGCTTGTCCTGACAGGAACAGCATCCTCTGCCATGAAACACACCCCAGACTGATGGTACTTGTAGATAGATGCAATTATTTGAAAGAGCTGAAGAAGTAATTTAGCCAGCAGATAAATGCCTGTCCTCTATTCCAGTTGCACAAACTCATCCCTCCTGCTGGCATTAAAATATGCCTTCAAAAGAAGGTAAATGCTTTTAATTGATGCATACAAAGTACATAGGAAGGGAAAAAGCTCTTGCTGTAGGAAGACTTTTCTGGCTTCCAAAAAAAAACCCAGTTTATTCATACTTCAAAGATTGAAAAGGTAAATCTCAGAAATCATTGCTAAATTACAACCCAACTTCAAACGTTTGTTCTTTTTGAGAAATGTTGCCTTAATTAGAATTGATTTATTGAGCAGAATTTTCTCCATTTTTTGAAGAAAAAAAAAAGAGAAACCAATCAAACCAAGAAAATTTCTTTTCAAAACACTAACAATTCAGGATAGGGGAAACCAACAGTTACCAGAGTCTGTGCTTCCTATAACTCCCCTGTGAAGGGAAGGTGAGAGCTGGGGAGTTGTCCAGCTTGGAGAAAATAAGATTCCAAGGAGCAGCCTTCCAGTACTGAAAGGGGGATGATAAGATAGATGGGGAAAAGCTTTTTAGCAGGGTCTGTAGGAATAAGATGAGGGGGAATAGTTTTAAACTAAAAGAGGAGAGGGGTAGACTAAATCTTAGGGAGAAACGTTTTCCCATGAGGGTGGGAAAGCCCTGATCCAAGCTGCCCAGAGCAGCGGTGGCTGCCCCATCCCTGAAGGTGTTCAAGGCCAGGTTGGATGGGGCTTGAAGCAACCGGATCCAGTAGGAGGTGTCCCTGCCCATCGCAGGGGGTTGGAACTGGGTGGGCTTTGAGGTCCCTTCCAATCTAAACCATTCCATGATTGTATGATGCTTTCCACTGAGGGAGGAAGTGATTCCACTCTAGTAACAACACGCTACTCAGAAAATTGGCTTTTGTCCGACACGCCACAGCGCACACAGCATTGCAATGAGGAGGGAGGGCATGGAGCCAGCTCTGCAGCTGCCGGGATAGCAGCACACAATAAATCCTACAGTAGTAAACACAGCACCAACATTTTCCACCTTTACTTGTTTTTTTGTTTTGTTGTTTGTTTGGGGGTTTTTTTTGAGCAAACTATATTTTTACTGCACAAAATCTTGTTAAGGCAGCTTCCTGTGGAGATTTGGGGTGTTTTATTAGAAACATCAGGCTTATTTTAACAGAATCATAGAACAGGTTGGGTTGGAAGGGACCATAAAGTTCATCTAGTTCCAACAACTCTCCTGCCATGGGCAGGTACGCGTCCCACTAGATCAGGCTGCCCAGGGCCCCATCCAACATGGCCTTGAACACCTCCAGGGATGGGTTAGCCACCACTGCTCTGGGTGATCTGTTCCAGTGCCTCCCCACTCTCACAGTGAAGAAATTCTCCCTTATGTCTAGTCTAAACCTGCCTCTCTCCAGTTTATACCCATTGCCCCTCGTCCTATCATCACCTCCCTTCCTCCCACAAACACACCATCTCTCCCGCAGCGTCTCACCAGCAGCTCTGGCCAGGCAGGGCAGCTGGGGCACCACATCAATATCTGGAGTTATTTTCTTTCTCAAGATTAAACCTGGATGTTCCCACAGTGATACAAAGCTGGATGGTGCTGAAGAGCTAGGAATTGGGTCAGGACTGAGGAGCAAACCCTGCCTGTTGCAGGAAGAGCAACAAGTTTGCTTCCAGTTTTCAAAAGCAAAAGTTTTGCTTCAGTTTTCCAGTTCAGTTCTTCCTTTGCTCAGAAGACATTAGAAGTATTTTAATATCACTTGGGCATCCAGACACAGTGGAACCAGGGCAGTGCTTTATTATTAATAATATATTGACAGACTTCAACAGCCCTCGGGTGTCTCTCTACCATACCAAGTAAATCCTACACATAAAGGAAAAGTAAAAGCTTTAAACCTTTGTTTCCCTCCATACTACGTCAGCCTGTAGGAAGAATATCAAATCTAAGATCTCCACCAGGAAAATAAAAGTGGGGACTAATTGGGACTGATGGAAGAGGCATGTCCTTGGGAAGGAGGAAGGTGAGAGGATGCTGCCTATAGTCCTCTGCAACCTCAGATGAACTACAAGATCATAGAATGACTGGATCATAGAATGGTTGGACTCGATGATCCAGTGGATCTCTTCCAACCTGGTTGTTCTATGATTCTATGAATGGTTTGGAAGGGACCTCAAAGGCCATCCAGTTCCAACTTTGGAACACACCCACCTCCAAACCATACCCCCCTGCACCAAAATATATTCTGAGTGACCCACTTTTTGCTGTGAGTCACACCTGTTAACGGTGCCTTTTAACTGCCTCTGCCCTCCAGCTAGATGAAGCACCCGTCTAATTTTAGTCCTGTGAGTCACACCACAGAGTTCTGACAAGGAAATATTTATTGCCTATTAACGGGTGTAGACGTCCTCTCCATGCATCCCAAGGACCATCACAGCTCCTTCTGCTTCATTCATTAGTGGTGTCAGAGTAAATACACGAGCAGCTTTGGACTTGCAGGGCAGGACATTTAGCATTGTGTGACCACAGCCAACAGCTCCACTAATTAAAGTGCAGTGAAGGACTGGCTGCTAATGGAGTGCTAAGTGAAACACTTTTGTAGTAGGATTTTTTTTTTTCCTCCTTTTCCTTTCTGTACACAGAAAAAAAAGAAAAATATGAGTGGGCTTCTTGAACCTCCTCATTATAGGCTAGCGTGCTACTTATTTAAAAACCTGTCAGACTCAAGAGAAGAGAATAAGAATCTTGACGTTCAACTGTGTGATTTTTTTTTTTCCCCCTTTAAAATAAAGCATTGAGATTAAAATTCAAGATGAGTTTAAGAAAAGATAAAGAACTATTGAGATTGTTTTAATTCTGTTATCTTTGTGGGAGCAAGTGCAAATGAAATTAAAAAAAAACATTCAGGTACCTGTGGTGGTAGATAGCAGAAAACTAGAATTTAAACCTAAAAATCAACATTATTCCCATAGCTGTGATGTTTTTCTTTGTAGGACTTCACCTATGCTACTCAGGGAGATGAAGACATTACAGAAATGATGAGAAAAGAGAAATATCCTGCTTTATAGCAGATCCAGGTCTCTAGATCTGGAAGTACAGCTGCTTTTGAAGGCAGTTTGCAGAAGGAGAACTTAAGTCTGGTCTTTGCATTAGCTTGAAAACTCGATCTTGTAGGTATTTTCTGTAAATTTAGGTACCTAATGATCATAAGCAAGGGTCATTGTGCAGAAACGGATAAAAAAGCTTCTTTGAGATTTCATTTTGCAGTAGCTACTGGATTCCTTTTCAGTTAGAGAAAAGCAGCGAGTATTGCACTTTCCCTGGGTTTCCAAAATGAGTTCATAAGCTTTCAATAAGGGAAGCCATGTGAATCACTAAAATATAACATTTACTGATGAGTTTCCATTGTGAAGATCCCTCACAGGCTTCAAGGTGCACAGAGGTTTTGAAACAACATCTTCCCCCGACAGCTGTTACAAACGCAGAGATAATGAGACTCAACCTTATTGCTTTCTCTTCCCGCTGCTCGGACAGGCAGGGAGGATGTCCTGAGAAAGAACCTTTTAAATCTCATTCACAGCCAACAGGTTCAGGAGAGCTGCAACAGGTTGGTTCATGGTGGGGCATAAAATGACATTTCCTCAGCCCTGGAGTGGGAATCGGCCACGTGAGGGGCTGTGAGGTTGGTTCAGCAGCATCACAAGGTTTGTTCTGAAAGCCCCCCAAGGAGACTTTACAGTTCATCCCTAGATATTGCCAACAGTAAATGTTGTTGCCATCTCATCTTAGCCAAAAGCAAGCAGTAATAGAGTTCACTTTTCTGTCTAAATTTTCTACATTTTTATAATCATAGAATGGTTTGGGTTGGAAAGGACCTTAAAGCCCATCCAGTCCCACCCCCTGCTATGAGCAGGGAAACGTCCCTCTGGATCAGGGGCTCCAAGCCACATCCAACCTGGCCTTGAACCCCTCCAGGGATGGGACAGCCACCACTGCTCTGGGCAACCTGGGCCAGGGCCTCCCCACCCTCACAGCAAAACATTTCTTCCTAAGATCTCATCTCAATCTCCCTTTTTGCAGCTGAAAATCCTCACCTGCCCTGCTGGTTTCACCGCTTTGGATGCAGCTCAGGATACAGCTGTTTTCTAGGCTGCATACATTAACCTATATGAAGGTGAAGAAGCAAGAGGAGCAGAACAGGAGATGATGGGTGATAGGAACTTTTTCTGTCAGGACGTTTTTTTATTTCTTGCTTATTTTCAAGGAAGGACAGGATTCCCCTGTCAGAGCATTTTTATTTCTTGTTTATTTTCAAGAGTGGGCTGCTAGCCTGGTACAGTTTGGAGATAAGACCCGTCTGCCTCAGACTCTGGGAGGGAAGAAGAATGAAGGGGAGTTTCAAGAGACATCTCCCCTCAGGATGACCATAAATCCTTCTCCGAAGATATGAGTTAACACCACAATGTTACTACCTGGCTTGTAAAATTCCTGTATTAATTGCATGTCTTTGAAGTCTTTGGTTAACTGAAAGCTTGGCCCTATAAGAAGCCCTCGAATTCTCATTTCAGGTTCACTCCAAATTGGCCATGGGGTGACCACTGGTCGATCAGCTATGAATTTTTATGCACATTTATTTTTAAAATTGGTAAAAAACATTTTTGTTGCTAGCAACTCTGCCTCGTCATCTTAGCAAAATGTTTTGGACCCCAACAATGGGGAGGAGGACAGTAGTGAGCAGGCCGTGGTCTCCCTGCAACCATCTCCTAGCACTGTTTCCTTCCCCGTTCAAGCAATAGTGCAGGATCCATGCAGGCCAAGCTGGAAATCTCTCATTAGAATTATCTGACCATTTCTGTTAGTAAATGCTCTTTATAATTCAACAAATGCAGTCATTTTGGAGTTGCCTTCAGGCTAAATGAATGGTGAAATATTTGTTTTTGTCAGGTTTCTTAGCATTTTCTTTCAAATTGAAAAAAAACGAAGCTATTTAAAGATTAAAAGAGAATCCATAATCCACAAATTCTTACAAAATTAACCCGTGCGTTCCTTAACCTCATGTAAAAAGCACAGCTCCCTTTTGACAGACTTTGAAATATTTCATAACATTTGCAATATTCTCAGCTCCAGCTTTGAAGTTCTCCCCAAAGACTGTTTTTTCCTGTCTCCGCGCGGATTTATAATCACCTGCCAACATCTGCACAGAGCCTGAACTATTTGAGGGATTTCATGCTTTGAAGTGACAATGCATCAAAGCCAAAGCACGATCGATGCTGCCCCTACACCACCTCCAGTCAAATATTGACATGCAGGGAGACACCGTTTCCAGCTTGCTATAACAACATCTGTACACTGCATACAGAGAGTTTTATCTGCTTCTATCCCTTCCTAGGACAAGATGGGATTAAGAATAACACAAGAGGGGAAAAAAAAAAATACATCTGCCCTTCTTGCTTGATGCAAGGGCTCCAAGGGCTCTCCTTGAATTTGTTTGATGCAGTCAATAAATGCTCCTTCACATAAAACAAAGCTGTCATCACCAACAAACAAGGTCTCTGAACCAAGGTGATGAGATCAATATATCTTCCTCTCTGCTTCACAGGAACTAACTCTTTAGTAGCGCTTTTCCTCCCAGAGGAGAAACTGAGGCAGACAGCACACCCACATGTACCTTGAAGAGAGCCCTGGTCTCCAAAACTCCACTGCAGCTGCCTCATCTCAAAGTCCCACTACAAAAGGTACCATTCAGTAGCTTCTATGCAAGCCTCAAGTATTTATTTACCCTTTAACTGCCCTCAGCCACTCAGAGACGCGCTCATCCTCATTGCCTTAGGGACCATGCAGGGCTTTGGAGGAAAAGAGGAGATGAAGACTGAGTTCTAGAACCACAGCTGTTTAGATTTTCATCTCGAGTAATAGGTGCTGTCGTAATTACTAGTGCTGATTAAATGCAGCTACAAAATCCTCCAGCAGAAGCTACTCATATGTAGTCATTACCAGGTACTTATGCAATGAGATGGAAACACTGAGAGATGCAACAAGCCTCTCTGGTTCCTGCCCAGAGAGATGAGATCTTAAAAAACAAAAATCAAAGCACTTCCCTGGTTCCCCAAAAATCACCCTCCAACCCCTAAAACAAATGTTTTTCCTTTACTTCAGCTGAATAAAACCTCAGCGTGTCACGTCATAACTACTTTTGCTTCTTGGAAGTTATTTATCTCAGGACAGCATCACTTTAAATGGTGAAAATTATGCCCATGAACTACTGTTCTTCTCTTTTGCCCCAGCATTTAGGGAAGTAGTGGTGGTCAGAGATGGGAGCAAAGGAAAAGGGAGAGATTGAAATGGTGTATCTATCTTTTGGGGTCGTTTTGGGAGGATGGGGAATCATCCAGCCCTTCAGAGAAGGTGGGGATGAAAACAGGAGCCCAGGGAGCAGCCCAGCTTTGGGAAGAGCCCAAACAGCCATGCCCGGACAAGAGGAGGGTGGGCTCCAAGTCTCAGTTTCTCCTCACTGCTGCTAGCATGGATAACCTGAGGAATTCAGGCTTTCCTCTTTGGTTGAGGAGGGTGGGAGAAGTAGGTACCAGTCTCATCTGCAGTGAGGTTTTGGTACCTGGCAGCAGATAGGCAGGACCCTGGCTCTGGGCTGGATTTCCAGTAAGGCAAAGCCCAATATTCCTACAAAACTGAGGGAGTTACTTCAGTTTTTGTGCACAGGCAACTACTTCCTTGGCAACATCCACTTCCCTTTCTCCATCTGCTTACCAGACCCCAGCAAGCTTTCAAATGGGGCTGCACTACCAGAAGTTGGAAGGAAAGCCTTGATCAGTGGCTAGCTCACAGTTTTCTGCCCTGGACTTTGCCTTTCTTATCCCAAACAAGCCCAACTCTCACTCTGGGGAGCAGCTCACCTCTTCCCACTTCATCCAGAGTCACCCAACGCAGCTTCCTCAGCGCAGCCCCAAGGGCCCAACACATGAAACATCACTCATTGTGGAAGACCAAACACCCAAACTATTAAGGTTAAGAAAATAACCAAAAGGAAAAAACTTGCAGTTTTGGGGTGCAGGTCTCACAGCTGTTCATACCTGGGATACGGTCACACGTACACAGCAGCCAAGAAAGGGGAGCAAAGCACACCCTGGCCAGGCTTGCACATGGCAACAGTTCTTCCTCCAAGCAAAACAGCTCTGATCAGCCAGCAAACAACAAACAGCAACATCAGAGGCTGGAGCTAAAAAGCCTGCACTTCATTACCAGCAATAGGGAGCAGCTGGCTCTGAGCAGCAAGGGATGGGGGTTTGTTTTGGGGGATTTAGAAAAGGTTTTAAAAATAAGTAAAGCCCTTCACTTCTTTAGTCAATTTGTGGTATGCTCAGCAAGCACTTTGTGTCTGTGGGGAAAGCACAATATTTTATAGCAGCTTAATATGATTTAGAAGGGACACAGGTGTTTTCTTTTGCAGCCATAATATACAACGGCTTACAAAGAAGCCTAAGAGAAGAATGACGTTTTTGTACTTCATAAGGAAGGACTTATTGCTGTTTTCACTCTATTTTTGTACAAAAACCCCAGCTTAAAGTGAGTGATGGGTTTAAACAGGTGAAACCAAAAGCCAGTGTGAAGATCCAAGTACATTGTCACACACTCACCTTTAGCTATCCCATGGCAATTAAACAGTCTCATACTAATTCTGGAAGAAAGTACCATTGTTACCCTATTTTTCTACATAGTAAGTCCCATCTGTACAAACATACATGACATTTGCTTTGATTTTTCTCTCCTCAAACTTTCCATTAATTGAATTGTCAGGATCATTATACCACATTGTGTTGTAACCTGACTTTTTGGCTTCATTTTTGCTGCAAGATGAGTTGTGGCCATGACGCTGAATGCTTCCCAGCCCCAGCAGCTGAGCTGCAGGCACCACTCTGTTTGGTAGAGATGGGGATAATCAGGGCTCTAGCAGAGTTTTGGGGCCAGCTTGGGATGAGCTGAGTCCATACCACAGCCTGAAGATGTCCTTTCATTCCTGTTGCACCTAGAATCGTAGAAAGGTTTAGGTTAGATGGTTAGGAGAGGTGTTCAATAAAATCAGTCCCAGTTATCCCTGCCTTGATACCAGTTATCACCACGCAAAACCAGCCAGTGTTGCTAGCACATCATCAGTACCTGTTGCACAGGATGCCAGCTCATTTACTGTGTGCTAATTAACAACGCAAAGCCTCTGCCAGCGTTTATCTCATTTCTCAGAATTGGCAAGGCTCAGTCAAGCAGAGCTCAGCCCCTCAGTAACTCAACCCATGACTAAAAAGCTCATCAAAGCACTTAGGGAAAAAAGTGCCTTGCTTTGAGGGCAGCAGCTACAGAGGGTACAGGATGCCTGAGGAGGAGGCTGTGCTCCTGCAGAGCTCAGCATTGGTCTGGGACAAACACAACTCACCCTTGCAGCAGGAGTGATGGAGCACGGAATGGTTTGCCAGTACCACTCCTTGGAGCTGAATGGGGAAAAAGCTCCTGTGTTGGTTGGTGGAACCTCCAGCCTCCCAGCTCGAGCACAGAAACCCAGGGAAGCCACCAGCACTGGAGACTCTCAGATGTTCCTAGTTCACTATCAGTCTCTTTCTTTAATTAAATAAGTTTTAAACGAAATAATAGCTTTCTACTAGGAAAGTCTTATTCTTGCCTCTGGGGATGAAGGGCTCTTTCCTGTCTGGAGGCTGTTCTTAATGAGGAGAGCACTGGCAGCTTCCTTCTGTGAAGCCTGCAACCAGTGCAGCAGCTATGCTGCTCTGCTGAGAAGTCTATGCTGAACCCAGCCCAGCAGCAGCTGTTTGCCCTTGCAAAAAGAACGAAGAGAAAGAATTAATGAGCTTCTCTTCAATTCAGACAGTTGTTCTGACCTCCTTTTATGAAATGTGCCTATAAATAACCAGCTTCCTTCCAAAAAGTCCATTTGAATTTACATTGCACTCCCTAACAGCACGATCAGATGTTGTGATACTAGAGAAATCTTTTCATTTTTTTCCACAAACAATTATTTTATTTGAAATAATCTTGCATTCCAGAAGAGTTGCATGTTGATAGAGAAGGCATTTTCATTAACAAGCCCAGATGTTCCACCCCACAACGCTGATGAGCTCTAATCAAATGGCATTCAGACGCATTCCCTGGTAGGAATTAGCTGTAGCATCATTTGCTGGTGAATCCTCTCTCTGCACATTCAAAATCCTTGCAACTGGATTTTTCTCCTGGTTTCCAAAGGAGATGAGGTTTCTGCAACTGTGTGGGTTGATCAAGCCCCTTCTTATGTTGGGTTCACTGCTAGTGCTTAAAAATCACTCGGTTATGGGCGGAAGGATGCCTAGAAGAAAGGAGAGAAGGGTCTCAATACAAATACAAATATAGGCTTTGTGAAAAGTGCAATGTGAGGAAGGCAAATCATAGAATCATAGAACAACCAGGTTGGAAGAGACCCATCGGATCATCTAGTCCAACCATAATGCAATGAAACAAACCAGAACTTCTCATCCGTTACTCCTTCTGTTTGCACTGTGTTGCACATGCTCGTGGGTCAGTCTGCATCCCTGCAGCCAGAGAGCAGCCCTCCCACTGCCCTGTGGTGTCTGGACAGGACAGCTGAGGGGCAGGAGGCAGCGAAGGGGATGCTGGAATTAAAGGGGACAGACATAGGATAAAGGATGAAAACCTATGGGACATAAAAACTGGTTCAGTCCCCCACTGTATGAGATGCTGTAGAACGAATGTCAGAAAAGCAGAGCTTCTGGTAATGGGAGCGGGAAGCTATAAAACATGAATCACAGACTCCAAATGAGAGAGTGGAAGTCAGGACCACACGCTTCTAATGTTCTTTCCTGGCAGCAATAGGAACACTTAGGGGAAAAATTCAAGGAGCTCTTGTACTTGGAGCTCTGAGAAACACTACAGAGCTCTTCAGGGGTAATGCTAAACAGAATTGGTGTCATAAAAAACTTATGATATTAATACAGTAAACCCCATTGGAAGCAGGTCTGAATGGAGATGCCTATGCTTTGGAGGACAAGGAGGAGAGGAGAGAGGGTCCAGTGGTGTGTTTCAGGCTGAGAGAGTTAGGTTTCTTCAGCTTGTAGAAGAGGAGGCTCTGGGGAGACCTTAGAGCAGCTTCCGATATTGAAAGGGTCTCCAGGAAAGCTGGGGAGGGATTATTTAACAATACCTGTTGAGACAGGACAAGGAGTAATGGTTTTAAACTAAGAGAGGGGAGATTTAGACTGAATTTAGGAGGAAGTTTTTCACACAGAGGGTCATTGGGCATTGGAATAGACTGCCCAGGGAGGTGGTTGATTCACCTTCCCTGGAGGTGTTTAAGGCACAGGGGGATGAGGTCCTGAGGAACATGGTTTAGTGTTTGATAGGAATGGTTGGACTTGATGATCCAATGAGTCTCTTCCAACCTGGTTGTTCTATGATTCTATGGTTCTATGAATATAAGGGAGAAATTTTTTACAGTGATGATGGTGAGGCACTGGCACAGGTTGGCCAGGGAGGGGGTGGAGGTTCCAGCCCTAGAGGTTTTCAGTGTCAAGTTGGATACGGCTTTGAGCAACCTGATCAAGTTAAAGGTGTCCCCGCTCACTGCAGTGCAGCTGGACTGGAAGATCTGTGAATGCCTTTTCCAACCCAAAACATTCTGTGATTTCACAAGGGGGCTTCCCTTGGCCAGAGCTGGTCTCCTACATTAGCAGCTCTGTTCAAATAATACTGTCTCATAGATGAAAAAAGACATATTTAGAAGTTGGGGGTTGATGCATAGAAAGTTGCCAGGAAGCCCAAAGATTTGTCTTAAAAAATATTCCACTTGACCACTTCTAAAATGACAGAGAAGGTTATCTGTACCCTGAACTCACCTCTGGACCTCCCCCAACTCAAACCAGGTGGGAGTTAGTATTAGAGAAACCTCCCATGTAGTAGGGACACTGAAGCAACAGAGGCAGTGACATGGGGAACAGCAAATTCTCCAAGTTAATGAGATTCATGAAAACAGGACAGAAAATGATAAATCGGATATAGGTAGAGGGATGACTGGATTTCTGTGATGTCCTAATGCCTTTTCCCAGCCCTGTTTTCTAGGACTCTGTGGCTGTATTACTATGTATGTAAGAGCAACAGGGGAAATTCAGGCTGAAATCACTGCCCTGCCAAGCTCAGAGAGTTTTGCAATCAATTCAAACGCCTTCATTTTGATGAAGCTCTGCATTTTGATGAAGCTCTGCATTTTGATGAGTGCCACTCAGATTTGCCAAGTCAAGCTTCCGCTTGCGGGAAACCCTCTGCTATCCAACTGCTTCCCCAAGGAGCACTGAGCTAGGCCTGGCAAAGGGCAGCTGGTTCTGATGCTGTGTAAAGGTGTCTTTACCCAGGCAGTGCTCAGAGAGCCTGGAAACTGGGTATTCTGGCTTTTGCTGGCTGCTTTTGTAGTCCTGCACAGTGCCATTTGTCTCAAATTACCTGCACTGTATTCCATGAAGGGTAGAGTTGTTGCCATTGCTTTTTGGAGTCTCTCCTGCATTATAGTCTCAGTGTTAGGAACAGATAAAAGACAAAATCAAAAAACATTATTGCAGCACTATCAGCTAGCTTTGAAAACAACTCAAAGGAAGAGACTATGGAAATGATATGAGATTACATGGAATTTTGGGAAGAGAATTTTTTTTCAAGATCGGTTGTTTGAATCCTCCATAAAATCCACTAATGTATTGTCGTGCCTCAGAAATTGGTGGTAATTTAATTCCACTTACTCTTTCCCTCACCTGAAATGCTGTCCCTTCATGTTCTATTCTTCCCTTTCAGTCCACTGCTCTGTTTTCGTAGTTCATTAAGACCTACTTAACGCTCTAAGGATGAACAAACAAAGGCAGAAACAGGAGAGCGATTTTAAAAAACCAGAAACACTCAAAGGGAACATCAAGGCCCTCTGGGCTGCCACCCACTGCAAACAGCTAGCTAAGGGCACCAGCAGGACCAAGGAGGACCAAGCAGAAATGACCTGGTTTCATTAAGATCTTATTGAGCTCTAGATATTGCTGAGATTTTGCAGTAGTAAGTTCCTCAAGTTTTCTGTGTCCAAGACCAGCGCCCAGAGCTTCACCTTCAGTAGTCCTATTCTTACCAGAAGGGAGCAAGTGAGGTTCAAACAGAGAATTTGGCAGATCTGTTCATGTGAAGACACGGATAAATCATTGATGTCCACAACACAGGCTCTCTTGACTGCTAAACAAAAGGCACTTACCCTAAATGGTAATTTATAGTAATGGATGAGGTCCTGAGGGACATGGTTTAGTCTTTGATGGGAATGGTTGGACTTGATGATCCAATGGGTCTCTTCCAACCTGGTTGTTCTATGATTCTATGATAAATGGGAATCAATATCTTCACCAAGCCCACACTGAGATTCAAGGTGAATATTCCCATCTTCAGATCTGAAGAGCCCTTCGCTTAGCCTCATGCTCAAGCAGCCCTGTGCTGACAGCCAGGCAGAGTCCCCTGGCTTTGAAGGACGTGAGGACCTGAAATGCTGCTCAGTCTGAGACATCAGCTTCTGGACCCGTCTTTTCAAACACATCCCTGTTTCTTGGTTAGAGCAGACCTCTGAGCCATGTTGTGGGTCACATTATGAAAAGAACTTCTGCAGGAAGCTGGGAGACCTGGCAGCACTTCAGATTCATTTGCTCAGGGACGCTTTTCAAGTGATGATGCTCCCTCCAAGAGCGCAGCATGCACTCCCCTTGTGTAGTTTTCTTCAGCAGGCATGCACAATAATATTTACCCTTTTCTTGCTTACCCACTACAGAAAATTTCATTTCCTGAATTCACCCTCCCTATTTTATTCATTAAATTGTCTTTTCTTATTTACAGTGATGATGCTGTTAGGATGACACTTATGGATGTGTGCAGCTATTTGAAATGTACCCACTTCAAACACCACTCATACGAAGAGCAAGCAGTTACGTTCAGACACAGTATGAAAAATAATATGCCAGGCCCAAATGTCAAATATAATCATGGGTGATATTAACCTCCCCGGTGAAAGGAATACATCCCTTTGTGAAATAACCTGGCTTTAATGTTTGAGATTGCTACAACAGATTAAACGGCAGCCCCTGATAAGTTGCCTGCACTAAAAGCATCAAGGAAATTGAAAACATAATGTACCCCACTTAAGTGATTCACGCTATTAATATGTAGAGTTTTCTAAGCTATGGTTTTATCAAAGCTGAACAGTGGGAATAAGTGAGGATTTGTTGCCTCTTTTCTGAATAACAAAACAAAACAGATGCATTTATGTCCAGGGAAGAAAGAAGGTGTAAAATTGCTTCTGAGAAATAAAGATTGGCACCGTGAGCAAAATCTGTTCTGTTCTGGGTAGATGAAAAGGGAGAGTACTCGCCGTTGTCCTGCCCTTTCCCTGAAGAAAGGCTTTGCAGCAGCATTTCCCATCATATTTGCATGTGCAACACGTGTCTCCATTCTTTACGGAATTATTGTGCTCTCTCTCCATTGATCTCCTGTCCAGCTGGCAGCCAGCAGCTCAATTAGCCACTGGGGGCTGATTCCAGCTCTGTCTCTTCTGCTCATAGTTGTGGTTTCTCGTGGCTCTCAACACAAGCCACCAGAGCGTGCAGGGCTACAGGGCATCCAAAACCACTGCAGACAAGAAGGGCTGGAGTCTGCCTGTTAAACAGTGTGTGCAGCAGGGCTGGCACTTCCCCCAAACCTCTCGCACCTCAGTGTGAGTATTTGAATGTGCAGAGGCTGAACTAAACTGTAGAAGGTGCTGACCAAGGCCAGACTCCATATCTGGTAGAAGAGGATGGAGGAGACACTCCTCGGAGTGCAATTTCTCCTATTATAGGATGTTAAAGGTCATTGCCTGTAGCATGTAAGAACTCATTGCATGAAATAATAAAAACAATCACCAAGACCCCAGAGCAGGCACACACTCACCCTTCTCTACACAGGCAAATGGGTAAAGGAAAGTAGCTGCAATAAATAAGCTTATTCTAGATTCTGGTGCAAGTGCTAATTCCTGCGGTAACACTGAACAAGAGGAACCACGGATGCTTACAAGAAAGGTTAAGTTCATCGTAGGATGGACACGCACATGCCAGCAATGCACATCATCACCCAGTCTGCATTCACCTGCAGCTTTCAAACCTTGTGAGATTTAGAACTCTCAGATTTCCTTTCAATTATGATCTCTCATAAGCGGTGGCGAGCCTCAGGCTGGATATCTCAGCAAAAAGAGCTAGACCGTACTGTTTAATCTGCCTGTTGACTTTTCCGATTTAGTGCTGCCAGAGCTGCATCTTTGGTCTACGAAACTGTCTTGCAGCTGCTCTTGTTCCCTGAAAGGCTATTTAATATCCAGTGCTGCTATCTCCTCAGAAACAGTATGCTCTGGGTCTGGAAATCCTTCATGCCACCCACACCCTGCCTCCCAGCACAACCAGTGCCTCTGCGAGCTTGGAATTAAGCTCCCTTAAAAAGTCCTTCCAAACAGGCATGGTCAGTGAAGATATTTATTACACCTCGTCTGCATATTAGATAGTTCTCATTTTGGATTTGCAGTGCTGTGAAACACCTGCACCCAATGCCCTCATGAGATGCTGAAGGACAGAAGAAGCCCAAAGGATTTTCTCAATGCTAAAACAGGAAGGAAAAAAGCCAGGACTCAGTGATGACACCTCTGTTTCTCACTGCTTTGACAGCACTTATAGGAAAACCAGTTGCCCCAGTGGGTTTGAATCCTATTGTAAGTCCCTCGTGGGACTACAAAATCTGGGGACTTGAAGTAAGCAAAAGAAGCCAAAGGTTCTGCGAAAGAAACCCCTGGGTCTGTATGTATTCATGCCTGTGCCAGTGCAGTGGGGGCAACGAGGGGCATGTGGAGGACTTGCTATTTTGTACTGATCTGAATAGTTGGACTCGATGATCCAGTGGGTCTTTTCCAACCCGGTGATTCTATGATTCTATGAAAGGCAAGAGGATCACAGAAATTGTCTTCCCTCTTCTCCCCCTGTAGGATCAGTACAGCTGCTCCCTGCCACAGTGATGCAAATGCTGGGGATAACGTCACCACGTACAAACCATCATATTCACTAGAGCCTTGAGGAGCAGCTGGGGTTTACTCTACTGCAGACTCATCCCAGACAAATCATTCGGTACATCAGGGAGCCCTTCCCCTTTCTCCTGGCTGCATTCATGCCTCATCTACAACCACTTCAAAAGAAATATCCATTCCACAAATTCCAGAGATCTTTCCCTTGCCCAGAGCCAGACGCACCCACAGCAGCAGTGAGGAGGTTGCAAGGATGGAGCTGCAGAGCTGCATCAGACTCTCTTCACAATTCTTTTCACGCCACCTAACACACTCTTCACCCTCTTATGTTATAGACCTAAGCTTAGTGAGACACAGAAAGAAAAAACCTTGGCTGGTTCCCAACAACTCCTCAGTTTGGATGGAAAGTGTTGCCTTTTGGATTTGTGAGTTGTCATACATTAGGCAAAAGAGGGAGGGAGCAGTACTGCTCAACCCTAACATCCCTGGTAAGGGGGACAGGACCCACCTCTCAAAAGTGGATTCTGAGACAAGATAAAGGTCAGACTATTAAAGGATATCTAGCCACAACACTTCCGTGGTCTTTGTTCCCCTGCTGTGCAAGAAGCTCTTGCTACACCCAGTGAACGAGAGTCCCAATGCACCAAAGCAATTTTCAGCAGCAATAGCCTGTGAAAAATATCACAAAGCATTATCACTCATTAACATTACAAGACAGAAAAGACTCAGATAGGGAAAAGAGTTGAACCATCTTTGATTCTTTCTTTCCGTGGTGAAGTGGATCACTAAACAAGAAGTACACAGGGTGAATTTGCACATGAGCCAGAATAACATCTCACTGTTGCATTTAACCATAAGATCTGGGCTAGGTTATTCCACAAGGAACAAGGTTTGCTCATCTCATTTCCTTGCCCATGAATGCATCCAGCACAATTCAAGCAGAATTTCACCCTTTTGTTCTCCACAGGGAAGGTTTTAAAGTGAGCAAACAGCAGGAAAAATCCTATTTGCATTTTTCCTATAGATTGTTATGTTCAAATCGAAATCCAGGGACTGAAAGTTGAATCCTACTGATCTATGAGAATGAGTGTTTTAATTTTTCGGATCTGAACTTCTGATGGTTGAAGCTATTGAGCAAAGCTCACGCTGAATTCAACAATGCAAAGTGGATTTTGCACTGGCATCCTGTGAAAGAGATGGGAAGAGCTAACAGTTTGGCAGCAAAACAACATCCCAGTTTCCAACCTAGAAAATGAAAAAAAAATAATTCCTGTGCTCCTGAGTCTGTATGGAGGCCTCCTCTCCTATCTTTCTTTTCTCTTTAAAACTTTCTGGCATGTTGGCCCTAGGGACTATGAAACACAATATAACATAACCTGTAGCTAATTCTTAGTAACTGTCATCATTAGGCATTTAACTCCAACAGGCAATGTCAGGATAATGTCTATGCAGCTGGAAGTGCCTCCGTTTGCTGTCTTTCCTAATTGAAAATTAACTTATCTTTCCTTTCAACAGAGAACACAAGTTTCCTCCTTTCTCACTCCTCAGATCATTTGTCATTAAGTATCAGCCCAGATTTATGATAGAGGGGCAGGCAGGGTTAGTGGGTTATTTTTCCTAGAGAACAGCATGTAGATACATCTTTGAATTACTCTCTTTGTCCAGAGATTGAATCCATTTAAACTCTACCAGCAAAAGAGATTTAACATTACTAACATTGACTTTACCCAACTTTGCACCAGATCCAGGGGGAGCATCCAGGAGCTGCAAAGACCAAGGCAGCTCTTTTTCTTCACAGCACCTCTGAACATCAGCCTTCATCTGCAGAGAGTGTGGAAATAAACCTTCACCCGCGCAGCTGTCAGCAAACAAGGTTTTCCACTATTGATTGTTTCTTCTCCATCCCTTCTTACTCTCTACATTCACATAATGAACATGGGACTAGATCTGAGTCTGCTGCAAGTTCCAGCCAAAAGCAGATGAATTGGAACAGCAGAATCTGCAAATGATCATTTTCTTGTATCATCTGTGGACATGGCTCTCGAAACCAAGTGGTTTTCAAAATGATTTGAAAGCATATAAACCAATACAGAGAGGAGAAGTGAGCTTTGCAGGTGCTGCTTGGTCCCTACCCTGTTTCAGTGCTTTGGAAATGCCCACCTGACTCTGGTTTGTGTTGCTGGCTCTCAAGAGACCTTGAAAACATAGCCCTCCCAGCTGGGCAGGCACAAGAGAACGAGTCACAGCTCACAGAAACAACAGACATTATATAAGCTGGATATTCTCACCTCTCAAATCACTCACCAGAATCCATTTCTGCCTCGGGACTGCTGGGTCTCTCAGTAACAGCTTTCACTCCTAAAAATAAATGCTCCTAGCCCACTCCTCAAAGTATAAACTAAGTCAGCAATGTGTTTGTATAAGTAGGAGTTAGTTGAATCAGCAGCAAGTCTATAATAAGCTGCAAAATCCCTCTACCAAAACAACCCATTAAGCTGCCTGACTTCATTTTTCACCCTAATGGGCTCATTGCGAGGGTCATGAATACATTGATACTCATTCCTTCCACTCTAAGCCAAGAAACACAGAAACTTCTCCAAAGGGAGAGGCAGTACTTCTGTAGAGAGCAAATCAAACTTCTTGGCTCAGCTCAACGGAGGTTTAGGAAATACACTGCACAAAGACCCAAAAAGCAGAGAGCAGCTTCCACCTGCCTTTTGAACTGTGAGGCTACAGCAGAACTTTTCTGTGCGTGTTTTACAGCCAATTTTCCTTTTTATTTTCCAGGAGAGGAATGAGTTCTTTTACTCAGTGCATTTGTAGAACACAGTGAGTTACAAAGGAACACGCTTGAGTAATTTAAAAGTGTGATGGAGAGTGGGGGGTCCCACATCATGACAGTACTATAGTCTGTCTTGAAAAACCTCAAGGATGGGGAGATGTGTAACCTGCATAGGAGCAGGTCAACATGAAGGGGAATTCCTGACCAAGTTGTGAACACTGGATGGGTTTAACTGCCTGCCTTCTGCAAACTAAGTGCAAACAAACTCCTGAATTCAAGACACACAGAAAAGGGATTAAACCCTTTTCTAGCACCACTCCAGCGAGCTTGTTGAACATAAAATTACAGAATTATAGAATCATTTAGGTTGGAAAAGACCTTTAAAGATCATCAAGTCCAACTGCCAACTCCACCACTAAACCGTGTCCGTAAGCACCATATCTACACGTCTTTTTGAACATGTAACTGCAATGATGTTGCTCCACTGAAGTCAATGATTTTTATCCACCTTCTCATTGAAGAAATGATCGATTTTCTTATATTAGCAGGATAAAATTCTAACCTATGTGGATCATGAACCCATCTGTCTCCCCTTTTCGTGTCTCTGGACATGGTACAGCTAGAATTAGTGGTAATAATAATAAACTCCTTTGGAGTTTAATGACTATTCATTACCAGCAGTACATCGGTTCCACAGTCTCCTCTTCCCTCAGATGCCTGACACTCTGGACTACACTGATTAGATTTAAGAGAAACAATCAATAAGCAGTACACGGTCCTAGGCTTTGCAGGGTGCTAATTTCTCCGTTATTGAGTTAGGCACACAGTTCCCTCGGCTCCAACTAACTCCCTGTGCCAAGCAAGGAAATCCACTCAATAAAACATAGCACTAAAAGAAAGCACGTGTCCAAACCGCATCACATGAGGATGGTGCTGTCCTGGGAAGGTAGGTACATGCTGTCAGCAAGGGGACACTGAGGCTTTGCAAGGAAGATGAACTGGGGAATGTTCCTCACCAACCTTCATCTTCAGCATCAAGATGAAGAAGCCGAGAAACCATGTCCCTGTCCCAAACCCTTCCTTGGACACTAGGAGGATCAGAGTGAGGCAAGTACAGGGCTGAGAAGTCACTGCTCACCCAGAGTCCTTCCTCCACCATCAAGGGACTAGGGCAAGAATCAAAGTGATGGCAGAGACCTCAGGAGGTTGCAGAAAGAGCTCCATCAACCTCTATGGGATTAATATTTAATTGGGAGGGGCTTTAACTACCTGTGGATCTGGAAGTCAATGGTTTCATCAAGCCCTGGAGCTCACTTTCTAAGCAGAACATCACACCTGGTTCTGAACCTTTTATGGTGTGTTTTGATGTGCAATGAGAGCAGTCATCCTGCAGCTGGAAGGCTCTGAGCTTTCTCTTTTCACTCTTTTTGGCCTCTGAATATAATTCATTTAAGGTTTTACGAGGCAATTCATATCCAGATTTTATTAGAAGTGGAAGGCCCTTTTATTTCCTCGGTGTATTCAGCACTCAGAGGACTGGTGCTATGGTTAATTTTATTTCTGTGCTTTCTATGTTTTAGTAACAACCTCCTCAGTTCCATTTGACTCTGAATAGATAGGAAAGATAGAAAAAGAGTCGGAATAATGCAATCATGTACTGCAGAAAAATGCTGGCAGAAGTTATGTGCAATGAATATGTGACCGAAGCAGAGATATGGAAGTTTGCTTAAAGTTACAAAATCAGAAATATTTGTGCACTTACCAGGTATGTGAATGCACTATCAAAAAAAAAGGTCAGCAGTTACACTTTCAAGGAAAATGTAAAATGGTAAAAAAAATGACTTTTGTCAAAAAAGTATTCCAGAAGTTCAAACACAAAACACACACTCTGGGGCCACTTCTTTATGTGCTTTTTCTCTTTTGCTGTCTTTTTGAAGCCAAATAAGATAAAGACTTAGCAGAATAAATAAAAAAAAAATCTTCTTGTGACACAGAGTATTCACGTGTCCATAGGAAACGTTGAACACAGCTTCAAGCTCATACAGACCAAGGTTTATCTTTTCAGTGTCGCATTGATGCCCCTGCTGAGCTGTCTATAGGTTGCAACCCTGCTCCTCCAGCTGTGCAATGAGGATCTCAAACCAGACAAAGTCACAAGCACCACTAATTCCACATCAGAAGGTTTTTCCAAGAACATCCTGCAAGCTCAGAGCATTGGATGGCTTCAGCAGCAGCTCCCCAAGACAGTCAGTAAAGTAAAGGCAATCAGGCTTTGCAAGGCTTAATTAAAACCCAAGAAGGGATTTAGCCCCATTTTAACATTATCCCTTTAACGGATACAGGCTGTTCATTTTCATTAAACTGATATGTTACAGTTTCCAGGGGATGCACAGAGGGCAGACACTCAGACATCTAGTGGTGTGTATTTCTTATAAACCAGGAAACCAGGCAAATTAAAACCTACCTGTAAGGCTGGGATCCCCAGGGCAGAGTCAAGGAGATAAAATTGAAATAAATGAGGTTAAACACCAGAGAATTTTCCTCTTATTTTGGCTGGTGTTTTCCCACGTGGAGTCAGTGATCCCATCAGCACCACCTCTGCAACTGGAAATCGCTGGCATCTCACGCTGTGGCTCTGCTCAAGTGTAAATGCTGAGCCACAGAAGGCTGGGAAGGCTCCCATTTCTCCCCAGAACCCTGTGTATTGCTGCTACCGAGTAATGCAGAGCTTTCCTCTGGTTCCCAAGGAAACAAAAGGTGCAACCATGCAGTGGGTGGCAGTGCCCGTTGCAGAGTTTTGGGGCACAGGGGATCAAGAATCCACAGACAGCCCAGAGCCCTGGTGGATCATGCAAACCACCCAGGACACCATTGCTGCTCTGGTTCCTGCTGGAAGGAGGCAGGACTGGATGCTTCAGCTCCATGTTGTATTTACAAAAGCTGATGAGTGACATTTCTGCTTGCTTTTGAACCAAGTGCAAAACCTCCTTGAAGATCAGACTGGATTTTGAGCCACTTTTCACTGCCCACACCCTCCCACACCCAGAAGCTGAAGAGGAGCATCCGTTTAACAAGATGCTGTGTATTTGGCTGAGTAATTCATCTCAACAGAAAGACCTTTCCAGCTTTTCATAGAATCATAGAGTAACCAGGTTGGAAGAGACCCACCAGATCACAGAGTCCAACCATTCCTATCAAACACTAAACCATGTCCCTCAGTAACTCATCCACCCATCCCTTAAACACCTCCAGGGAAAGTAAGTCAACCACCTCCCTGGGCAGCCTGTTCCAGTGCCCAGTGACCCATTCTGTGAAAAATTTTTTCCTAATGTTGAGCCTGAACCTCCCCTGGTGGAGCTTGAGGCTACTCCCTCTCGTCCTGTCCCCTGTCACTTGGGAGAAGAGGCCAGCACCCTCCTTCCTACAACCTCCTTTCAGGTAGTTATAGAGAGCAATGAGGTCTCCCTTTTCCCAGTAATTCGTTTGTAGTGGAAGGTTAAAACAATCCACTGGAGCTGCTCTTCATCACTTAGAGAGAGACATAGGCTTTGAACCTCCTCAAGTGAAGTGGTTCTGGCATAAACCCTCCTCCTCCTCTATCATCCTTGACCCCTTCATCCCCAAAAGGATGCCACAATTCAGCGCTGTGTGATGTCCCTTCTCGACGCTGATTAGCCAGCCCTGGAGCTCAGGGAGGTGAGAGCATCAGCATCCTCACAGTGACGTTTGATCATCACTGTCAGCGAGTGCTCCCAATTAGCCTGGAAATGCTGCCTCCGGTTCACAAATACCTTAAAAATGAAGTTTAACAAAAAGCCGCCTGCGTTGCCTTTCTTCAGTCCTCTCCGCCATATCAAAGCCTTTGAGAGCAGCTGAGGACAATTCTTATTGCTGAGAACGACCCATCTGAGTATCAGCTTGTTAGTGCCAAGGCTGAGCCGTGCACAACTCCAGGCAGCATCGATCAGCCCATGCCACCAGCCCTGCTGCCTGGGAGCACTCACTGAATATCAGCAAGCGTGTTAAGCTGGGAAGTTTACCTCTAAGGGAGCCACCAAAGAGCCTTTCAAGCAGAAAGGTCACCCGGCTCATCTGCCTCCAGAGGAGCTGATTAGAGACAACTCGTTTCAGGAGCCGTTGTTCCCCATATCAAGTCCATCCTCTCAGTCTTTTTCTCCCTCCTTTTGCAGTAATGATCTGCAGCTCGTCAGAGGGGACTCAAGCAGGGGAGTATTTCAGTAAATACCATTTGTGAACTGGCTTTCAAGGCTGCGGCTTGGCAAGGGATCCAGTGGAGGAGGGAAGACTAAGGCAAAAATGAATTCCCAGGGAAATGGCTTGGCTGCAGCCCCAGCTATGCAGGTGCTGATGGTGGTTCCTCACATGAGTGGGTCTGAAGCATCCATCCTCTTCATCCCTCCCTGCTACTGACTGCAGGGTGCACGATGTCACTGGAGAAGTGAGAAACAGAGTGTGCAGGGGAAATACACACCAGCCTGAGGGGTTGATGCCAAACAAGTGCCCACAGAATAAGGCAATTTCTACCTCCTCAATCTTCTCTTTGAAAAGTCACTAAAAACATCTCTTGGATTACTTCCTTGAGCAGCGATACCAACCAAAGGTCTTGTCTGCAGCAGGAGGGTAACATTTCTGGCAAGGCAGCTATATTTTAAGGGATGTTTCACAGAATCACAGAACAACCAGGTTGGAAGAGACCCATCGGATCTTCTAGTCCAACCATTCCTATCAAACACTAAACCAAGTCCCTCAAGACCTCATCCACCCGTGCCTTAAACACCTCCAGGGAAGGTGAATCAACCACCTCCCTGGGCAGCCTGTTCCAATGCCCAATGACCCTCTGTGTGAAAAACCTCCTCCTAATATCCAGCCTAAATCTCCCCTGGCGGAGCTTGAGGCCATTCCCTCTCATCCTGTCCCCTGTCACTTGGGAGAAGAGCCCAGATCCCTCCTCTCCACAACCACCTTTCAGGTAGTTGTAGAGAGTAATGAGGTCTCCTCTCAGCCTCCTCTTCTCCAGGCTAAACACCCCCAGCTCTCTCAGCCGCTCCTCATAGGGTCTGTTCTCCAGCATTAAGGAGGTTTGAGGGGCAATTCTGCTCAGCTTGAGCATCTTTTCAAGGCCTGGCTGCACTCTTGGCTCTAAGGGATCGCAGTAGATCTGCTCCAGCTGCTGCTCCAGCCAAGGTCCATACAACCAGAAATCATCACTGGTATATTTGCATAATAGAGAGTTAGGAAAGGCATTTGCACTGGAAAAACAGAAAGAATATCTTTAGTTACTGGCTACAACAATTTAGCGTGACTGTTCAAACAACACCAGGAACATTGGCAAGCAGCTCTCCCACCAAAATCAAACTGCTTCATAACATTAACCCTACTTTAATGACTTTGTTTTCCAGCTAGAAATAAGGCAGAGAGGGAGGAGAATTCTGAAAATAACACATTTCCAGGGTTTGGGTGGGTTTTGTTTTTTTTTTTTTTGCTTTCAAAACACCCCCTCATTTTTCAAAACGTTTATTCCGCATTATTATTTTTCATGTAGCTGTGAAGAAATCAAATACTTGAAAACAGGACAAGATATATAAATTAAACCAAATGCTCTGATTAATGCAACACAACTGGCATTTCTTTTCATGAATAATTTAAAAATTAAACTCAGAAAACCAATTTCCTGCCCAAGAATCCTCTTTAAAATGGAACATTTGGTATTTTGAAGCACAGAAGTTAGGTGGACTGGTGTCAGCACCTTATTCTTTTGATGTTAAAAACACCTTCAATCCACCCAAACTCCAGCTCTGAACTATATAGGAAAAGGTATGTATTTCTTAGCTCTTTTGTGTAGCCTTTAACGCTGCAAAATCCCAGGTTGTACTTGGAATTTCTTAATTACAAGAGAAATACCATTTTTAAACTATGTGTTCATAATACGTCTGAATTTTGAAGGAAAGATGAAGCTACACTGGGCTGTATTTTGTCCTCCATCTCCCACTCTTATGTACAGGATTTCTCTATTAATATAGTTGGGTTTTGAAAGGCAAATTAATGTAATTTCCATGGGTGACCACTTCTCTTGTTCAGGTTTGAGTTAGTGAAGATGCTTCTCCCACACAGCTGCATTCACCAGAAGGAAAAATGAAATTATCTTTCTCCAAATGTTTTATAGTGTTGTCTTAAGGACTCTGCCTTTCTGTTACCGCAGGAAATTGTAAAACACATCCACTGGGAGCAAAGAGAACAAATATTGTCCCACAGGCTGCAGGGAGCAACCACAGGCATGCGGAGAGAAGCAGTGTTGGGTGACACAAAGCCCATCGGCAGCTGGAGCCTCTGCTTTTGGGGTTACACTCCTCATACCAGAGCCAATCTTTAGCCCCAATCCACTTCAAGGTGGAAGAAAGGTGGCTTCCTGACCCATACTTGGACCCAAGAAGGACCTTCAAGCTTTTGAGCATGTCCATCAAAAGACCCAGGATGGTTACATGCACCGCATGGTGAGGTTTGCACACAGACTGGGTGGAAACAAACTTGTAAAGTGCTAGCAGATGTGCAAGAACTTAGCCAAGCTGGGCAAACTTCCCAACTTTGCTCAATTAATGCAGGCAGAGGTTTGACAGTGAATGGTTTGTGATGTATTTAGCTTGTGGTTCACTTGGGTTAGGCTCCTTGGGGGGAACCAGCTGAGCAGCAGCAGATCAGATTCGTCTTTTCTGGGAGAGTTGCTCAGGTATTGATGAGCACGGTAGGAAGACACACCAAGTCCCTCATGCATCAGAGACATTCTGTCTTAAACTTCTGCCTCAGGGCTTTCTGCACATTTTGTATCTTCTCCGTGATCACTGTGTCACTGAGGTGATCTCCAAACTTCTGTTTCAACAGCACCCTGATGATTTTGATGCAGCGTTCATCCATCATGGGCTTCGCCTCTCGGAAAGTATTGCCCCTCCGCCCCGTGATGGAGTGGCTCTGGATGTAGTCAGATGTGAAGAGCTTATAGAGCAGAGTCTTGCAAGCAGTGCTGATTTTCTGATCAAAGCGGATGGTCTCTTTGAGCTGTTCCTTGGTGTAGCCGTTGAATAGCTCCACCACTTCACACGGCTGCCTGTGGGGCTCCTCCTGGAAGGACAGGGATTCCAGTCTCTGCACCTTCTTCTTCAGAGAGAGAACATCCCGCTGGAGATCAAACACCATCCTCTCCAGTTGCTCTATCTTCTCCACTCTGAAAGACAAAAATTACATGTGTAAAGGGCAAGAATCATAGAATCATAGAACAACCAGGTTGGAAGGGACCCATCAGATCATCGAGTCCAACCATTCCTATCAAACACTAAACCAAGTCCCTCAAGACCTCATCCACCCGTGCCTTAAACACATCCAGGGAAGGGGAATCAACCACCTCCCTGGGCAGTCTATTCCAATGCCCATTGACCCTTTCCATGAAAAACTTCCTCCTAATCTGCAGCCTAAATCTCCCCTGGTGGAGCTTGAGGCCATTCCCTCTTGTCCTGTCCCCTGGCATGTGGGAGAAGAGCCCAACTCCCTCCTCTCTACAACCTCCTTTCAGGTAGTTGTAGAGAGCAATGAGGTCTCCTCTCAGCCTCCTCTTCTCCAGGCTAAATACCCCCAGCTCTCTCAGCCATTCCTCCTAAGGCCTGTTCTCCAGCCCCTTCACCAGCTTTGTTGCTCTTCTCTGGACTTATTCCAGAGCCTCAACATCCTTCTTGTGCTGAGGGGCCCAGAACTGAACACAGGATTCAAGGAGCAGCCTCACCAGAGCTGAGTACAGAGGGAGAATAACCTCCCTGGACCTACTGGTCACAGAAGAAGACACCTTGGCTTCACCACAGATATTGCTAAAGACGTAGCACGTCCAACCAAGCAGTAATAAAATGCCACCTGCAAGCATGGACAGAACAACTTCTCTGCTCGAGAGTCAACCCATCCAGCTACACCTGGTTGAGGAGCTGCCATGGATGCCCCACACCTCCAGGTGTTCAAGGCTGGGTCAGGATTGGGCTTTGAGCAACCTGATCCAGTGGGAGGTGTCCCTGCCCATGGTAGGAGGTGGAACATGATGTGTTTGATGGAAATGGTTGGACTCGATGATCCAGTGGGTCTCTTCCAACCTGGTTATTCTATGATTCTATGATGATCTGTAAGGTCCCTCCCTTCCAACCCAAACCATTTTCTGATTCTATGATATAAACCCAGATCCACAAGTCCCATAAGGTACATACTTGTGGTATGAAAAACCAGACATGTGAGAAATGGCAATGCAAGTGCTGTAACATCATTTTTTTTGTCATCCATTTCTTTGTAGGAAAACTGTCCCTAACAGCTACTTCATCACTGGTTGTCATCAAAGCAACAGACAATAAAGCAAACAACATACAATTGTGTTCAGACACAATAGATGTCATTTTGATCATTACAGGCAAGGGCTTTGTGGTTTCTGCACTGGTTTAGAGCCTTCTTGCACCTCTAACTCCAAGCCCTACAATCAGAACAGAACACCTGCTTCTAATTATATAGAGATTCAGCTGCTTTTGGTTCCAAAATTGTGCCGTTTTGCCGCCTGTCTTTCTTGTGGTGAGTAGAAAAACACGTTTTAGAACAAGTGCCTTCTTTTGGTAATTACCTTTCCGTTTCACCAGGACCGAAATGTTTATGAGCTCTCTCAAAGTCATCCATCTCTTGCAAAGCATCAAGGTTTTGCTCTTCACAGCTGGAAGACACAAGCAAGCTAAAAACCACTGCCACAAGAAGGTTCATGTTCATATTCATCCCTGATGAGAATTACCTGTAATCCAGAGGTTGAAATTCAAAGCAAAGTCAATTCTGTTTTCACTTACAGCAGGAATAAAATGGATTGATAAGAAATATCAATGCTTTTTCATATGGACAACCTCCTGTGCACCCCTCTTTCCACACAGAGTAAGTCTTATCACATAAGTATAGTGGTTCTCCCCTCTTATCCATCAAGGACTCGGGACTCCAGAGCACAAGGGGCTCAATTTCTCTGCACTATGTACCCACACAAACTCCCAGTATCTCTTGCACTTTGGGTTTAAGTCTACGTTAACATCTATTCAAAGTGAACACCACCAGGGTATAGAGAGGGAGTGGACAAACTCCACACTAGGAAACAAATACACATGGTGTGAAACATTCAGGGTCCTCGCTGTGCATTCAAGTGTTACCTGTTCAGACAGATGTGTTGCTGGCACTGGGACAAGATACCATCTGATTTCCTCTTCATTGGCAGGGGAACGTAATCTACAGGCAGGAATGGGAGAGAAGCTGAACAAGCCAAGCTCCGTCTGGATGGGGCTCTGAGCAACTTTATCTACTTGAAGATATTCCTGCTTACTGCAGGGGGGTTGGACTGGATGACCTTCACTGTCCCTTCCAACCCAAACCATTCTATAAGCCACCTGTCAAAAATGTCCTGAATCGCTCTGCCTCCAGAACAGATTAGCTAAGCACTCCTTGCCCAACTCCTGCATGGCAACACATTATTCCATTTGCATAAGCAGTGATGCAGACGTGCTTTCCAGGACTGAACAAAAGGGATTCTGTTATTAGAAAAAGGTGATATCTCAAGGGCTTCTTCTGTTCCCATCACAAAAGATATTGTGGGCAAGGCAAGCAGAGCCAGCACGACTCTGGGCACTGCTGTTAGTCAGCAGGCAGACTGTACACTAGTGTCATTCTATGGACATTTAATGCATGTAGTAGTGGATGGAAAAATGGGGAACAGGCAAATCTGAGAAGGTTTCGCTAGCTGAGACACAAGGATCTAGGTATTTCACAGTTCTTCAGGCAGGTCAGATTGAGTTTTGGCTCTTTCCTGCTAGCCCAGGAAAAAGAGTTGGTGCCTGGTAAAACAGGCACTGTATGCTATCACACAGGTTTCTGCCCTCCTGGAGGAGATCTGCTAGGTGGAAAGGACCAGAAAATTTAACCTCTAAACTTCACAGCCCTGGAGGAAAGTAGAGGTCCCCATCCCAAACTGCTATTCAGGATGAGGCAGGAAAGAGCGTACAGTCAATGTCCTAATTCACAGCCACGATTACCTCTAGTAGCTGGACCAGTCCTGTCATTTTCACCCCGAGAAGTCCCCGGCATGGGCATGGTGACAAATGCAGAGGGGGGTGTGAAGGCGTTGGCTGGATGGGGTGGCCCTGCCAGTGAGCGAGGGCTTCCTGCTGAGTTGTCCAGGACACACCTCTCCTTGATGATCGAGGAGCTGCCAGCATCACAGGGTGGGTTGGCCTCAGCTACCCTCAGCAGCGGTTTGGCTGGATATGTCCTATCACTGGGGTATTTTCTGGATGCATTCCCCGAGGTCCATTTGGGGAAGGTTTTCCTAGATTTTTTTGGCTGGGCTGGCACCATGCTCTGGACAGCTGGTTCTTCTTCTGAAAGCAAGGCAGATACTTAAGGTGTGCAATGGGGTTTCAATGTTGTCTATCTCCCACCTCCCACTCAGTGCTTTTTACTCTGCTTATAGGGCTCTGGAATTTATGCCAGGATGCAACACATTCAGCAACATGGAATCATAGAACAACCAGGTTGGAAGAGACCCATCAGATCATCAAGTCCAACCATTCCTATCAAACACTAAACCATGTCCCTCAGGACCTCATCCACCTGTGCCTTAAACACCTCCAGGGAAGGTGAATCAACCACCTTCCTGGGCAGCCTATTCCAATGCCCAACGACCCTCCCACCCCAGGAGCCCAATAGAGGTAGAAAGATGCTACTTCAAAAGATGTTACTCACTTAACTTCTCCAGCAGCTGTCTGTCTTCCAGCAGCTTCTTCTCTAAGATATCTTTATGCTCTGCAGGAAGAGAAGACCTTTCAGCACTGAACTTATTCTCTAAACGTTACTGCTGAGCAGTCCCAAATTGCAAGGCCTGGACAGAGGGGTGTCACTCACCACTGATGCCTTCCACTATCCCCCAGTAGAGCCCACTGAAGCCAGGGCAGCGGGCCAGCACCTGCTCACCCACCGCGTAGAGGTGGAAGGGCTTGCGGGGCTCCTTGATATTCTCAATGTTGATCACTCGGCTGCCATCAGGCCAGCTGATGAGGACATAGAGCTTGGCTGACATCAGGGCTGCCCACCTGGTGCAGGAGCAGCAGAAGGGGAAGGTCATGGCATGGCTTTGTGTTCCCCCACGGCTGGGAAGATTAGTAAATAATGCTCTACCTGAGGCAGCACAGCCTGCAGATATAAAATACTTGACCCTCCACCTTTTCTACCAGTCATTTCTCATTTCCCATTCCTGCTTTTCTGTGCTTGCCTCATCCGAAACCTTTTCCCTGGGAGGCTGACCTGGGCCCAGCTCCACGTGCATTTGGAGTGTCTCAGCTCAATTTGAAGAGGAACTGTAGCTCCAGCAATGACGTTGGTCACCAGGGGTAGGGCAGGACCAGCTCTCACGCAGGATGCAATGAGCAGGTACTGGAGGAGCCACCAAGCACAGACAGGCTGGTTCCTCTGTCCGTGTTAACCAGCAGAGTTCAATGGGTTTCAGTGGGTCTACAGCACTTTGCTACAATGCAGGATCATCTTGGTACAGCACCGTGACAGCAGAGAAGAGACTAGAAAAGACCCAAGTGTATTCTAGGAAATGATCCTCCCTTCACCTGCAAAGATTTCCTCCAGAAAAAGGCAAATTGCTTTGATAAGGAAGGCAGTAAATTACCTCTCTTTCGCACAAATGGGAAACTGAGGCAGCCAAGCAGCAAAGCTGCAAGGATATGGTCTCCTGAGTCCTGGTCCACCACTACGCCCACTAGGATGCCCTGTTTCTCACCCTAGAGCTGCAGGCTTAAAACACGGGATAAATGGGAGTGGTAAGCACACAGCCAGGCTAGTGGCAACTGAAAACCTCCTGAGCCACAGGGGGAGGTGAGGAGCAAAGAGCTGCTTAGTTCAGGGAAGGTTTCTTTTTTGGTTTCAACCAACTCATCGTAGACAGGGACAAAATCACGCAGAAACCACCTCCCAGAAGCACCTAAGGGCCCTGGCAGAGCTTCACTCCAGACCATCCTGCTCTGCTGAGGGATTTGGCAGAAAGGTCTGGGGACTGGGACTGAGCCACCTGGAGAACAACCAGAATGTCCAAAGCCCATGGGAGGGAACTGGGGCAGGGAGAGAAGAGGTGGAGCAGGTACAAGCTGGCAGGAAAGGCAACTACAACCCGAGTTATTGCAGCCTCTTGCTTTGCCTCCACACCCCCATTAAAGTTAAGCTTAATTTTGATTCCTCTTACTTGGGCAGTTCAGTTCAACCTGGACAACTTTCTCCTTCCTCCCTTCTACCATTATCAGCTACAGCAAAACTCCTTGCAGGAGCCATAACTTTCCCCATACCTGCCAGCCTGCCCTGCTGCCACAGACTCACTCCTGGCTCACTCCAATCCTTTTCTCTTGGCCGAGACATACTGCAGGGTTTATTTTTATAAAGAAGCACTGTTAATTTATAAATTAACAGTGCGGCAACTGCCTGGCTCCCTGCATCCCCCTCACTGCTGCTGGATGCTCTGCAGCAGGCTGCTGCGCCCAGCTTCTCCTGAGCCCAGGGAAGGTGAGGGACCAAGAAACTGGGAAAAATGCCTAGCTGAGACTTCTGCCTTCCATAAACACTGCTCCGCTTTAAAGAGCTCTGTATTCAAACCAGCAAACAGCCCCAGCCCTAAAAAGCTCTCTAGAGGGTTTGTCCTTTCTTTAACATATAAAGAGAAAACACTGATCTTGAGACCTGCAGCTCCCTCCAGCCCCACTTACCAGTTGCTCATTTACCTTAACGAATGCAACAAAACTAGACAAATGCACAAACACGAGAAAGAGAGAGAAAGATATCACCATCCTGATAACAACAGAGCTCGATCCTTGCCTGGTTAGCACTGCTCCAGGTGTTGAGTGTTGCAAAATGTCTCCTGTCTATCCAGATCTCCGCTGCCTGCTCCAGGAGAGGAGGGGACCGGACACTTCTTTGCCTTGGGCTTGTCCCTTCACCACAGTTCCTTGTCAGGTCTCCTTTGTCTGGCTTAGAAAGCTCCCACCTGCCGTCCCCACTGCAAAGAAGGGGGGCAAAAAGACCCTTTGCTTTCTTTTTAGTCCTGGTTGTTCTGCTCCAGCATTATTATTCCTGTTATTTTTCCATCTGCATATATAATTCTTTTCCTTAGCTTGGTTCAGGTCTGTTTCTTACAGGGAGAGAGAGCAGAAAAGAAGAGAAAAAAGCCTTGGGTTTTTTGGAGCATGAATAAACCTTGCATTTCCATGAGTTATTCATGAATAATTCATGAAAATGCATGATTAATTCAGGTTCATGAATTATTCAGGAATAATTCTCGAACATTCCTGGTTAATTCATGCTCACACAGCAAGTGAGTCAGGCTCCAGGGCTTGGTGAATTCTTTTCTCCCCGAGACAGGAGAAGAGAGGCTTAGAGACGGCTGCATTGTGCGCTCCCCGTTTGCTGCATTTCTCTGAAGAAAACATATTTTTAGGCCCTTTTTGAAAGAAGGACTTGGAGAATTGAAATGCCCACAGCCTTCTGGCCACAGAGGAATAACACAGCACTGAAAGAAAGAAAGAGAATGAGAGAGAGATTGAGATTGAGATTGGAGGGAAGCCCAGCAGCAAGTTTTACTCCCTTTCAAAGCATCTTTCAAACTCACGGTGCACTTCTCTTTCTCCCAACCTCCAGATCTCTCCCTGCTTAAGACAGAGCTCATTTGCTTTGTTTTTTTACCTGTTGTGTAATAAAAAGGATCATACACACAGGCCTTTGCTTGAGGAATTAAAGGCACTTCCCAAGTCACGCACCCATTTGTCCCTGCACGCTTGTGTGCACAGTTCCTTGACTCAGGTCCCTGTGGTTTAATTGCACAAGTTTTTACTGCCTCAACCTTCCAGTTCTCAGAAGCCAAAGTTCAAATCCCACCGAACCACATCTCCAGCTAAAATACAAGGCATCAGCTATGTCAGAGCCCATCGTGAAGAGGTCCCTTGTGGCACTCAGCCTGCTGTGGTCTAGGCTGGACACCAACAGGCAACGGTGAAGCCTGCAGACCTGCCTGTCTAACCAAACATCCCACCCCAGCCACTGCACGAGACAGACACACTGCAAGCCAGGAAATCAAAGCAGCGCTTTCTCAGCCAAAAGCGGCTCTGGAGGTTGTTGGAAGAGCAGGAGATTCCAGATTTCCAGTGAGATAGTAGAAATGTAGATCAGATTCATAGGGTAAGAAAATTTCCATATCACTGATAGACAATATTTACAGCTCAAAGGATATATCCATCAGCCCAGGCAAACCCACATGTCAAACAGAGACCTAGCTGAGATAAGGCGTCACAGCAGATATGAGTATGAAAGAAGCACTATCTGAATTCTAAGTCGTTTCAAATTATGTTGCTGAAGAAGAATAACGGCATAGAAAAAAAAAAATCACAGAAAGGGTCATTGGGCACTGGCAGAGGCTGCCCAGGGAGGGGGTTGAGTCACCTTCCCTGGAGCTGTTTAAGTCACAGGTGCATATGATGCTAAGGGACATGGTTTAGTGTTTGATAGGAATGGTTGGACTTGATGATCCAGTGGGTCTCTTCCAACCTGGTTATTCTATGATTCTATGAAAGAAGAAATGGAAAAGCAATGATGAGAGGAAAAAGCAGAGACACACAACAACAGAAATGAGATTGGATTCTGGTTTTATGCAGCACATGGTCCAAATAAATTCTATTTGCAAGGTTGGTTTGATTAAGGAAGCGCTGTTGGTTTTCCTTTGAAGAACCAACAATATGCAAAGCGTAACAGCTGAATAGTCCTGGGGATAGGAGAGGAAATCACAGGAGAGGAGAGATTGCCGTTGCCACAGAGTAAGACAAATAGTAGTTTAATCAAACAACAGAAAAGTCAAGTGTCCACATATAAGCACACAGTGTTTGTGTTGAATTAGCCCACAAAAATGCAAGTCTGAAGTGAATCCCAAGTGTTTTACTTCATAAAAATTAGCAAATCCTGATTAGATTTCCCTCCCTGTGTTTGAGCATGAAATCCCTTGCCAGATTCCTCGTGGCGAGCTGTACACAGAAACCCTGTTTTCGGGAGCCTCTCTCGCTGCATTTCCCAATTCTTTGAAAACAATCCCATGCCAATACACGTTTCACCCTCCAAGCTGCACTTGCTGAGATTTAGATCTCAGCTACGACTGAGGAACAACAATAGCTTCCTTGTAATCTTATCTAGAGAAACACCAGAGGAACCGTGTTCAGCAGCTGCTCCAATGCTGCCTTTATGAGGACAATCACAACTGATGTTTGAGGGGATTTAAATAGCAAACTCAGATGTCTTTTCACCTCCCTTTGCATTTCACTTCTGCAACTTTAGTGTGGGCTGCAGCCCAGACATGCACTTCACCACTTCAGAACGCAGCCACAGTTCAATAATTGAGGGACGAGAGCTATATTTCTCATTAATTTTTATTGCCACGATGAAATGACGTGGGAACCATCAAGCACTGCAGCTCCGTGGGAGCAGACCTGAGGCCAGCTCTGCATCCCTCCCACACTGAGGGAAAAGGGGGTCAGGGCTGCGAGCTGTGCACGCAGGGAGGGATCAGCATCACCAGGATCCACAGCCAATCACAGAATCATAGAACAACCAGGTTGGAAGAGATACATGGATCATCGAGTCCAACCATTCCTATCGAACACTAAACCATGTCCCTCAGGACCTCATCCACCTGTGCCTTAAACACCTCCAGGGAAGGTGAATCAACCACCTCCCTGGGCAGCCTAGTCCAATGCCCAATGACCCTTTCTGTGAAAAACCTCCTCCTAATCTCCAGCCTAAATCTCCCCTGGAGGAGCTTAAGGTCATTCCCTCTTGTCCTGTCCCCTGGCACTTGGGAGAAGAGGTCAGCTCCCTCCTCTCCACAACCTCCTTTCAGGTAGTTGCAGAGAGTAATGAAGTCTCCTCTCAGCCTCCTCTTCTCCAGGCTAGACACCCCCAGCTCTCTCAGCCATTCCTCATAAGGCCTGTTCTCCAGCCCCTTCACCAGCTTCATTGCTCTTCTCTGGACTCGCTCCAGAGCCTCAGCATCCTTCTTGTGGTGAGGGACCCAGAACTGAACACAGGATTCAAGGAGTGGTCTCACCAGTGCTGAGTACAGAGGAAGAATCACCTCCCTGGACCTGCTGGTCACACCATTTCTGATCCAAGCCAGGATGCCATTGGCCTTCTTGGCTACCTGGGCACACTACTGGCTCATGTTCAGTCGGCTCATGTTCAATCTACAAGGGAGACGGAGACCCAGGCGGTTAGCCATATGCCTTTGTCACCAGTCCCACTTGGGATGACAGGTTGGGCTGATGGAGTCATTGGGATGGATCTGGGTCACGGTTTCGTGGCCGCCTGTGACAAAGGCTGGTGCGTAAGTCACTGCCTGTACCAGAGAGCGACCACCTGGTGGCATTTTGCATTTTTAATGAAATAAGAACAAGTCCCATCTCTGCCTACGGTACAAAGAACAGAGAAGCACAATCCAGGCTGGAATTAATTGCATTTTAATTAAAGATTTGTCTCTTTGCTAATAAGCAAGAGATACTGCTAAATTACTTGGAAATGGGGAGGAAAGCAAGGCTCCCAAGTCAGTAGCCAGCTAGACTGGTGCATGCAAATCCTACTTACTGCAGTTTGTTAATTGCTTTCCTAGACTGAAGCATTTCCACATCATTCCTTATGTGGCAGAGGCCATAAAACGGTGAAAAAAATCACGGACTAAATGTGCAACGTATGGTTTTTGCAGGGATGCAGAGGATGCACGTGCTCCCCCAGTAAGTCAACAAGGTCAGCAGGACTTTGCCTTTACCAAAACACAAGTTGTTATTCCTTCTCTTCGACTGCCCTGAATTCATAGGGATATTTTTTGGAGGCTAAGGTGGGATTTTTCTTGCAGAAAAGTGGTTTGCCCCTTGCAATCCCTTTCCAAAACCCCTTCCTTTTCACCTATTCGTCTCCTCACCGGTTTGCAAAGCTTTTTTTTTCCTGAGCTGTCTGTATTTATTTGACCTTTGTGCTGTACAGCACCTGTTTCCTTATCTGCTTGCCTGGTTGGTTTCTTTGGTTTCTATTGTGAGCTTGTCAGGGGGACAGGATAAGCACAGTTAGCAAAGAAAACCAGCCAAAAAGTAGAAAAAGCCTCAACGTTTCACACATTAAACCCCACTGGAAGTTACAGAGACATTCCTGACCTACAGACCAGTGTAATTAAAAAAAAAAAAAAAAAAAAAAAAGCATTTTTAGGTTCAGATTTCCAGAATGCAATGGGGAAGGAGCAAAAAAGAGAAAACATCCTATCATGTCACTTAGCAAGGGGAGGAATAAAGCAGTGAGAGAGGACCGATGTGGGAAATTCATTGCGTCACTTCTCAGCACCACATCCCTGGGGATTTGTCGCCCTTTTCCACACGATTCCTGGATGGAAAAGTGCTTCAGGAACAGGACGCCCGTGCTTGGGAGCACCAAATGTGAGCGCTCAGCCTCTGTGGAGATGCTGCTAGCCGCTCTCTGCACATCTTCTGAGTCATCGCCCCCCGTTACCGTGGCGAATGTAGCCCTGGGTACCATTAGAGATGCTCAAACACCAAGAGAACATGTTGTCTCGTGTTCCTCTGCAGCACAATTCTCATTCCAGAATCTCAACCTACTGCTAATTAATTAAATATAATCAGGAGCACGTTAATGGTTGTGGAAGGGACTCGCCAGGTGGCAAACGCTACACCAGGACTCGTCAGCACGGGGGAGCCTGGGCAGGGCTGCATCCAGCCCCCTCCACAGCATCTCTGCAGAACTGAGCTCTCGACCCCAGCATGGCTCAGCTGGGTTTTTTTTGCCCCATCTCCTCCTATTGCTGGCAGAAAACACAAAGAGCTGCTCTTTGCATAATGAGGGGATGGATTGTGGACTGATTTTTCATGGAAAGCTGTACCAAGTGGGACCAAGGTACCACAGGGGACCTCTCACTCCTCTCCACAATGTCCCCAGGTGCTGCACCCTGGAGGTTTTTGCAGCAGCACTTATTCCTCTGCCAAAAAGCAAGAAATCCTCCCTTTTCACCTTTCATAACCACATTCACTAATTATTTCCTCACAGAGCCTTTCGTGCCACTGAATAATTCATCAAAATCCCTCTAACCTGTCACAGCTTTGAATGAAATGAGACCAAGCCCTCACAGACATTGGCTCATCACGCAAGCCGCATTGGTGCCACCACACAGGCGTGTGGCAGGATGGACTCAGCAAGGATTCTGGCCACAGGGTTGCAAAGGTAACAGAAAACGCCACCAATTTTTGGCTTTGCGGAGCTAACATTGGCAAAAGGGCTCCTGTGTGAATAGATCTGTCAAAATCGATTGCTCCATTTAGCAGTGTGAGTGATTCCCACCCCAGCCTCACTTACTCAGTGACATTATTTTGGTACCTGACTACTTAAAAGGTGCAAGCATATTCTCTCTAATTTGCTAAATTGACAAATTCACTCCTCTCAAGAGACAACTTCGCCCTCTTCAGCCTTGTACACTTGGTTCAGAACATGAAAAGCTTTTTCCCTAATTTCTTCTCTAGGAAAAAGGGGAATTGATCTTTTATTTTTAGCAGCTTAAATTGACACATTGACTGCAAAAATCTGCTGCTCATCACACCGAAAGCTGATCCAATAGGGCCTATTACTCCAGTAATGGAGATCTTCTCAAGGATGAGCGGGTTAATATAAAGGGGGGCATGGGTGGGAGGGAGGAGGTGACTGGACTGAAACGGATAATTCATACTAGGAGCGTGCACCAGTGTGAGGAAGAAGCAGAAACTGAGAAGACAAGGCCATCTTAAATAGCCATATCTGCTCTACAGGGCAAGATAAGACATGGCATATTTCTCATCTTGTCAACGGATGCAATTCAACGCATTCATCTCCAGCTGTGGAAATGTGGTGCAGAGAGCCCAGTCCTCACTCATCTGGTAAAAGACACAGCCAATAGTAGTTCAGTCTGGAATCCCCTGCATTCACGGCACAGACTCATACAAGACGTAACTCGTGTTTGCAATGAGGACGTGTCACTGATGGCTGGTGGCAGGGGAAGGTTTGTCTCGTCATTCTCCTGCTCCAGGCACTGGCTAGTAAGATGCACTCTGCTCTGTGGAATGAAGTAGTAGAGATGTAAGGTTGTCTATACCCTAAAAAACAGCACCTGATTCATCTCAAGGCTCTGCTGCTCATGACCATCCGTTCTGCACAGCACATGCAGCAAATTCATCACTCTTTATCTTGCCTTCAGTTTTCAGAGTGGAAACCATAGATTGCTATTGAGCTTCAAGTATTTTCTAGTGCCAAGTGCTTCACATATTCCCATCCAGATTCTGGGGCTGGGTCAGTCCAACACGAAGCTTTAGGAGTGTCCATCAGTGCTCAGGTCAACAGGGTCTCATCAGCCTGGAGTGAGGGCTCTTGGCCTCCTCCCATCTGGCAGCACATCAAAAAAATGCACTAAGGTCACTACAAAAAATCCTGCACTAAGCCTTTTATTTAAACTCTCAACTCACAGTTCTGAATGTTAACTATAATTTAGGAAGATCAGATTGATCCAAAGCAGGACATTTTTCTAGACTTCTGTAAAAACAGTTTTTTGGATGTTCAAGATGAAGGAGAAATTTTCTCCAAACGCTTTTGCCTTTCTCACCATTTTGCCAGCATCCTGGGTTTTTTTGAAGTTTTTACTAACCTCCTGCCACCTTTCACCTGCCTGGAGGAACTCATTTTGCTGAGAGCTGTCACCTCCACGTACCATTTGCTGAGCACCAAGCTGCACAAAGACTGAGGTGTTCACTAAGGGAAAGCTCACTCCTTGCTTTTCAGTACCAAGGGAAGTCTTGCACGCTCAGTTGGGAAGCGAGATAGTTTGCTTCTCAGGCCTACTCCATATGGCATCACTGATGTGTTTCGACTCAAAGAAATCTGCTTATTGTTTTCTCTTAAATAAAAAGTAAGCGTCTCCTGTGAGTGACACCAGAGTGCAGAAAATGCAAATAGGCTGTTACCCAAACAGCAGTTCTGAAGGGATTGTGCTTTGCTTTTCAGATAAGATTAAGAGCTCAATTACAGTGCAGAAAGGGTCTTTCATTAAAAATTCTTTCATTAAATCACACATAGCACATAATAAGGACAAATTATAAAGCTTTTCAGAAGCACATCTGTGCCAGACTGCTAGGTAGGGAGGCCCATCGTGGGGAGCATCAGTTGTTTCTCCTGTCCTTCTGAAGTGAGCCCCACGTACCTCGTCTAACCACAATTTTTGAAGAAAATAAAGAACCAGATACCTGTGGAGCACTCAGTTCTTCAAATGCCCCTCTTCCAGCAGAAAGGACCTGTGTAACTATCCACTTGTGTTTATAATCAGCAAGATGAAGCCTTCTGTTGGTACTAATGTGCACAGCTGAGATATACAAGAGCATAATCATAGAATGATAATCATAAAACAACCAGGTTGGAAGAGACCCATCGGATCATCAAGTCCAACCATTCCTATCAAACTCTAAACCACGTCCCTCAGGACTTCATCTACCTGTACCAGAAAATCCCAGAAGCTCAGTGTTCCCAGTCCCAGACAGCTAATAGGAGGTCACCTGTAGAGTTGAGAGCCTAAGGTTTGAGGGATGAATCAACATCACACACATCACACCAAAAAGCAAACATCTTTCCTTCTAGCAATTCTGTTTTGCTTTCCTGTCTTCATAGGCTTCCACCCAGCACCCTTCAAAATGAAGGGCCAAGAAGGCCAGTGACATCCTGGCTTGTAACAGAAATGGTGTGACCAGCAAGTCCAGGGAGGTTATTCTCCCTCTGTACTCAGCACTGGTGAGGCCGCTCCTTGAATCCTGTGTCCAGTTCTGGGCCCCTCAGCACAAGAAGGATGTTGAGGCTCTGGAGCAAGTCCAGAGAAGAGCCATGAAGCTGGTGAAGGGGCTGGAGAACAGGCCTTATGAGGAGCAGCTGAGAGAGCTGGGGGTGTTTAGCCTAGAGAAGAGGAGGCTGAGAGGAGACCTCATTACTCTCTACAAGTACCTGAAAGGAGGTTGTAGAGAGGAGGGAGCTGGGCTCTTCAACCAAGTGACAGGGGACAGGACAAGAGGGAATGGCCTCAAGCTCCACCAGGGGAGATTTAGGCTGCAGATTAGGAGGAAGTTCTTCACACAGAGGGTCATTGGGCATTGGAATAGGCTGCCCAGGGAGGTGGTAGATTCACCTTCCCTGGAGGTGTTTAAGGCGCTGGTGGATGAGGTCTTGAGGGACATGGTTTAGTGTTTGATAGGAATGGTTGGACTGGATGATCCGACGGGTCTCTTCCAACCTGGTTGTTCTATGATTCTATGATTGTATGAGGCAGGAGAAACAGGTGAAGAAAGAACAGTTGCAAACACCTCTTGCAGAAGAGAGCACCCAAAGGTTCTCAGCTACAGAGCTCTGTGCAGCCAGGCTGACCAAATTCTCCAAAGAAAGTACACGGTGTGCAAAGCTCAAGTACATGAACCAGAGGTAGCTCATAATCTGTTGATGTCACTGGAAAGGAAAGAAACAGCATTTTTGAACAAGCTTCACAACTCAGGCAACTGGCAACCCCGTGAAGCATTAGGTTTTTCATTCCCACACCAGAAAAGCCTTCAAACACTCAAACCCTTCCTTGGGAAACAGTGCCAGCATGTGTAGACTTGACAAATCACCCATGAAGGCCTCATATTTCCATCAAGAACAGAATGAGATGAGTAGGAGGGCATGCCTGGGGCTCTTCAAAAGCCAGAGCTCAGAGCTGAGAGGGAATTAAATCCTGACATAGCTCTGATTATACAGAAGAAGGCTCAAGACATGAGAGAGAGCACTCAGAAAGCAAGAGTACTCCTAACAAAACATTAGCTTGCACGCTGAGAAAGGAAGAGAAAGTACGGCTGGATACATCCTGATGCTGTTCTTTGGGCTGACCTGATGTCTAGCACGTGGTGCAGTGAGTCACAGACATCAGATTGCAAACGTGGGTGGCACAACTGCGGAGTCCACCCATAGGAACAGAAATAATTAAAAGCTTATAGGAGTGAGCATAGTGATTAGGACTTGGAGAAGAAAGAACCTACAAAGGGCAGGCATCATATAATAATGTGTTTAATGAGGGTAAAATAGATGCTACTATTCAAAAGAATGACAGATTGTTTTCAAAGAAACTGAAAAAAACCCGATACATCAGCTACCAGGGGGAAAACTATATTGAAAGCAACACAGAATTAGAATCAAACCAGCAACTCACAGAGTATCTTTGATCTCAAGTGTTAGCAATGTAAAGGTAGAGGCTTACTTATAGGCAGCACAGAATCATAGAACAACCAGGTTGGAAGAGACCCATCAGATCATCGAGTCCAACCATTCCTATCAAACACTAATCCATGTCCCTCAGGACCTCATCTGCCTGTGCCTTAAACACCTCCAGGGAAGGTGAATCTACCACCTCCCTGGGCAACCTCTGCCAGTGCCCAATGACCCTTTCTGTGAAAAATTTCCTCCTAATCTCCAGCCTAAACTTCCCCCGGTGAAGCCTGAGGCCATTCCCTCTTGTCCTGTCCCCTGTCACTTGGGAGAGGAGCCCAGCTCCCTCTTCTCTACAACCTCCTTTCAGGTACTTGTAGAGAGCAATGAGGTCTCCTTTCAGCCTCCTCTTCTCCAGGCTAAACACCCCCAGCACTCTCAGCCGTTCCTCATAAGGCCTGTTCTCCAGACCCCTCACCAGCCTCGTTGCTCTTCTCTGGACTCGCTCCAGAGCCTCAACATCCTTCTTGTGCTGAGGGGCCCAGAACTGCGCACAGGATTCAAGGAGCGGTCTCACCAGTGCTGAGTACAGAGGGAGAATAACCTCCCTGGACCTGCTGGTCACACCATTTCTGATCCAAGCCAGGATGCCATTGGCCTTCTTGTCCACCTGGGCATACTGCTTGAGCTGGCACAGAGAAGGATGCAATTCTACACCTTCCAGGGTGCAACTAAGAGATGGACAAGAGAGCCCAAGCTCAACCCCGCGGTCCCTGCACAGCTCAGCTCAGCTAAGGCTCCTTCCTAAAGCAAGGTGTGGTGAGAACAAACACACCAGCACAAGCTGCAGCCTGCAAACCCAATTTGCTTCTGCATGGCCGCATCTCCTCAGCCCTGTCCAGCTAAAGTAATAGGTGCTAAAACCACTTGAAATATATAATTTTTGACACTAACTAATCAATTGTTAGTCATCAGACCACCTTCACCCAGCACGTTCTTTGCACACACTCAGCTGGGAGCTTTGATATCCTCAGCAGAGCTCAGAGTGGCTTGGAGGGATGGGGCAACACCTGCTCTCAAGGGGACAAGCGGCCCTCCCACATCCTGAACCCCTTTGCCAGTGCTGCATTGTGCCCTGGACAAGAAAATCAGAATCAGTCCCCCTGCCCAGAGCATCCTACAACCCTACACCCACTCACTGGCTGCCTGCCAGGCTGTGCTGCTTAATTACCCCCACACAGATGGCTGATGACTTTGTCCTCTCCTCATTGATGAGCTAGAGGAGGAGGAAGGTACAAGTCTGCTTGTTAGCAGCGTGACCCTTCGGGCTGCCTCATGCACAAGAAAAGAGGCTCTGAGCACTCCAGCAGTGCAAAAATAAGAGGTGGAATTATTCGAAAGACATCAATTTTGGGAGCAGCCAGGGCACAGTGAGTCTCCAGAGGTCATCATTTGGGCTCTGCATCCTCCTCCTGTTCATTAACACATCCCTTAGCCCTCGGCTGCCTTATTTGTGGTACAAATATGCTGTTTGGCACTGAGAAAAACACTAAAAAAGTTTTTATTTCCCCATCACTCTGATATACTTGCTCCGTGCTATCAGACATCTGCCTGCGCACCAGCTCCGGATGCAGGATAACCAGGGGCAGAAAAGGGACATCTCCACGGAGCAGCGGGTTGGTTTAAATTCTCATTAGGATGTTAACTGCTGGTTTCATTAGGCTGCCTACAGATAAAACATAATTGCTTGGTGGCTGCTGTGCGGTGAATAGCCATTTCGGTTTATTAATGTTCGCGTAGCTGTAAACCTGTCAGTGAAATTATTTTAAATATGCCTTGTAAAGTTTTTTTCCTTCTCAAGGAACATCTCAGGTTGATAGATTGGTGCTTGAAATTAACTCCCTCATAAAAAAAGGGCTTTAGTGTAGCCTAATGGCTCTTGAAAGTGTTTGCATCTGAGATCTCATCCCCAAAATCAAGATGGACCTTACGGAAATCTGTGAAAGTTAGAACTTCATCGTTCATCTTACAGCAGTGGTTACAGCCCAAGAGTCAAGATCAAGGCCATAACATTCTGCTCAAGCCCTGAGCTTTCTCAAACCATGGGAAAATTTGAATCTAAAACGCTGTTTGGAGCCCAGGCCTAAGTTCTCTTTAGCAGGTATCTGTTTTAAAGCTCAGCTTGCAATGTAGACAGACCCTGAGCTCAATTTAGTTAAACATTTCCCCTGAGCTGCCATAAATTATAATTGCTCTGCTAAAACTCATGGCTCATCTGCTCCTAATTTACTTTTCCTACTTATAGTTATCTTAGCCCTAAGCACCATCCTTACCCCTGCAACACTTTGATGGCTTCCACTTAACTCATCACTCTGCAGACACAGGTTGGATTAAAGTTTACCTGAACAAGAGCTTGATCTAGTCTCTGCTGGAGCTGATGGAGAAGGTATTTCAGTGTATTCAGTGTAGTTGTTATCTCAGAAAAGGGATCTTTCTTAAAGTAGAATAAAAGTTCTGCCAGAATCCCTAGCCCTTTAATTCACCCAGATATTTGCCCTCAGTCAAGACATTTTCATATCATTCCTGGCATTCACGTAGTCACTTATTTAAAGAGTTGTGGACCTGCTGTGCAGTTAATGATGGTCTCTGATGTGTTTTACATTGAAGCAAACATGCAGAAAAAAAAAACCAATAATAGCCAACCAGGTGCCCTCCCCTTTTTATCCCTCTTAATCCACTTCCTATCATCTTTCACAGTACAGCACACGATGTTTCTACAGCACCTCCTGTACATGAGTCTGCACCCACCACTATTCCATGATAAAAAGCCAGTCCCCAGCCTTTAGCACCCACCTCATCTTCCAGGCTGTGGAGGAGAGTCAAGGTCATCTGGATGCAAATGAGTTATTTGAAGCCAAAGCGTGACAGGGCAATGATTGCTTGAGCATACAAGGAGAAAAAGGTCTTGGTGGTGCCTCATTTATTAAATCACCATCAGCTGTAGAAGGAAAATGAAGGACAACAGTGATGCCCCTCTGACAGCTTCCCCATGTCATGTTTTCCATCACTAGGACAGAGACAAGCAGGTTATACTTATCCTATTACTCCAACTCCTGCTGTGATACAAACATTGGAAAGACAGAAAAAATAATAATCAATGATTTTCAACTAATGACCTCTGGATTTTCAGCTTCGCTTATAAAGGGGAGAAGATTTGGCAGGCAAGGAAAATAAGAAGGAGTCTCAAATTCTCCAAAATAACTTTAGAAGGTTTTTTTTTTTTCCTCTGCAAGTCTTAGTACACTCCATTTCCTCTCCAGGTTGGAAGAGACCAACTAGATCATCGAGTCCAACCATTCCCACCAATCTCTAAACCATGCCCCTCAGTACCTCACCCACCCGCACCTTAAACACCTCCAGGGAAGGTGAGTCAACCCCTTCCTGGGCAGACCTTTCCATTGCCTAAGGACCCTTTCTGTGAGGAATTTTTTCCTTATGTCGAGCCTGAACCTCCTCTGATGGAGCTTGAGGCCATTCCCTCTTGTCCCTCCAAGCCTCCCACTGGGCTGATCCAAACCAGTTCCTCCCCAAAAACGAGATGGCCAATTTATCCCTGAAAAAAACAGATAATAGTGTTCTTGTCCTCTCAAGAAGAGTCATTGCTTCACACCTATAATCTCAGCACCAAGACTTTATCCCCTTAAAGCCATCCAAGGGCAGAGACAGCATCAAGGAAGGCATTTAAGTACGATGAGTTTAACCCAAGTGAGTGACTCATATCCTTGTGAAAGCTAAGACAAGCAGTAAAGAAAAAATTAATACATACCTGGTACCTAACAACCACAAGGCAAATGAAAAGTTGAATTCAGAGAATGAAAGGAACACAAAAGAAGCACTAAGTATTAAAAGGTGAGAAAAATCCATCACTCCAACAGGTAAATAAAGGTAAACCATAAAGAATCATAGAACAACCAGGTTGGAAGAGACCCATCGGATCATTGAGTCCAACCATTCCTATCAGTCACTAAACCATGTCCCTCAGCACCTTGTCCACCTGTCCCTTAAACCCTCCAGGGAAGGTGAATCTACCACCTCCCTGGGCAACCTCTGCCAGTGCCCAATGACCCTTTCTGTGAAAAACTTCCTCCTAATCTCCAGCCTAAATCTCCCCTGGCGGAGCTTGAGGCCATTCCCTCTTGTCCTGTCCCCTGGCACTTGGAAGAAGAGCCCAGCTCCCTCTTCTCTACAACCTCCTTTCAGGTAGTTGTAGAGAGTAATGAGGTCTCCTCTCAGCCTCCTCTTCTCCAGGCTAAACAGCCCCAGCTCTCTCAACCGTTCCTCATAAGGCCTGTTCTCCAGCCCCTTCACCAGCTTTGTGGCTCTTCTCTGGACTCACTCCAGAGCCTCAACATCCTTGTTGTGGTGAGGGGCCCAGAACTGCACACAGGATTCAAGGAGCAGTCTCACCAGTGCTGAGTACAGAGGGAGAATAACCTCCCTGGACCTGCTGGTCACACCATTTCTGATACAAAAAGATGCCTCAGAGACATCTTTTTCAGAGAGATTGAGGAAGAAGGAAAGAGAAAGAAAAAGGCTCTCTGAGAGCACAACAGTTTTCCCTCTCACTCCTGCACGGACAATTCCAGCCCCATGTTTCCCACCAGCTCAGCTGCAATGACCCGGGACGGTTGTTGTGCTGCCAGTGGTTATGGCAGGTCAGGGACATGCTGTGTGCTGGGGAGCTGGAGAGAGCTGCTTCATTTGCAGACAGCGAGGCTAACAGAGCAAAAAATTACATGCAGCGCTCACTCTATAATCGCTGTTTTACCTCTTCCCAGGGAAGCCAAGTTGCCCTAGTTACTACAAGCAGTATTTTCTTCCTGCTCCCTGCCAAATAACAAGCCCCCCCCCCCCCCTTCCTTGACAAGCGCTCCCAGGGTTACCTAATGCTCATCACACCCGTGCTAAGGGGAAAGGAACAGGTTCATTTATCACTAATTACACTGATTAACGTCCCCAGCCGCTGAGTTCAAGATCCCTGGAGTGCCTCATGTTACAAACAATCACAGAAGGAAAAAGCTGCGCTGCATTAAGCTACGCACACAGCCATGCTCTGTGCACGTCGCACGCAGGCGGCTGTTCTTTCGCTGCCTGGTGAAAATCCCCCATTACCAAATCCCACATTACCAAATCCCTCAGCACTCCGGGGAGAGCACGGGAGATCCGTGCTTATGTCTACATTACAAAAGTACATGGGATATTTGTGATCTCCCCTTGCAGAGGCAACATCTGAGGGAAAAAGTGTTCACCTTGTTCTTCCCAGACCTGAAGTGACAGCAAACTTATCAATGGTCTCAGAAATAAGAGTTCTGTTAAGTAACTGCTTTTGTAAAGGAAAGGAATATAGAAGTATGGAATGGTTTGGGTTGGAAGGGACCTCAAAGATCATCCAATCCAACCCCCCGCTATGGGCAGGGACACCTCCCCCTGGCTCCAATTGCTCCAAGCCGTATCCAGCTTGGCCTTGAACCCCTTCAGGGATGGTTCAGCCACCACTGCTCTGGGAAAGAGGGTCAGAAAAGGTCAAAGAAGTCCCACAATAAATGCCAAACAGAAGAGTCGCAAAAGAGCAGCAGGAAATCTAGTACCATTAGCCGGCTGTCTCTGATCTGGCTTCAAGGGCAGAGTGAACCAACACCTGAGCTGCCTTAGATGTGACTGGGACATTCCCCCTCATCCTCTCCCTGCCCTCCCTGACCAAAAGCCCCTCCTCAGCTTTCCTGGAGCCCCTTTCAGTGCTGGAATCTGCTCTAAGCTCTCCCAGCAGCCTTCTCTCCTCCAGGCTGAACAATCCCAACTCTCTCAGCCTGCCCTTGTACAGGAGGTATGCCAGCCCTTGGATCAACTTTGTGGAAAATATAGCAAACCCTCTTTTGTTTGCACCCAGATCTTCAAAATCAATGTGAGCTGCCACCCCCCTATCTCATTTTCCCCCATTTGGTGGAACATCATCTTTCTGCTGTTGTTTGTAGCTGTATATTTATACATGTCAGGCTGAGACTGCTTAAAATAGTCCAATGAGATAGCAGGGGCTAGGGATGTAAAACTCTGCTTTTATGAACACAGTTTCTATTGTTGGAAGCCTTAAACTCCACCCCTCTCGTGGGATGAAATAGATGCTACTACTCAAATTTTTAAAATGCCAGGCACCAAGCTGACACTATTTTAAGACTAAAAAAAAAAAAAAAACAAAAAAAAAACCTATTTTAATCAAACCTCTGCTATTTTCATTTTTGTCTGTTCCACAGTTTACGACAGAAGGCAGCAGAGAGAGGTTGTTTTGGGAATAATATTTTCAAACCTCTAAAAATAGCATAAAGCTGCTGTGTCCCATTCTGGGCCATCACAGCCCCAAACACACGAGCTGTGTTTGCTCAAGTTGTTGCAGCAGTCGTGGTGGGACTCCTACTCAAAGACACCAACGTGCTAGCAGGCTGCTGCTTCCTAGGAGGCAGCAACTGTATTCCCACCTTTCCTACAGCATTAAGGGGAGAAAGAATTCCCTACTTATCATATTTCAACCCCAAAATCTCCCAGAGCCACATGAGGAGTCAAAAAACAACCTTCAAACCTTTTTACCTTGTGCCATAGACTCTCACTCCATCACCACCGTACTCCACGGCCACTGAATCACAGAACAACCAGGTTGGAAGGGACCCATCGGATCATCGAGTCCAACCATTCCTATCAAACACTAAACTATGTCCCTCAGGACCTCATCTACCTGTGCCTTAAACACCTCCAGGGAAGGTGAAGCCAAATCAGGTTCCTTCCTTCGTGTATCTGCAGAGACAGAACAGAGCAGGAAGTTAGGTAGAGTGGAAATAGAACAGAAAATAAATTGTGGGCTGCAAATAATTAATAGCTGGTTCCATCTCTGGCAATGGGAAAACCCAATGGGGCTCCTGGCGTGATAACCAGGACCTCTGCTGTACCTCACGTGGATACAAACGAGGCTGGAAGCAGCACAGCCACTGGTTCAAAAGAGCTAGGATTTGTCACAGCAAGGGTACAGAAGCAAAACCAATTAACTCAGGCAAGATATAAAGTCACAAGCCCCCGGCCCTTAAGCAGCCTTCAAAGCTGCCAGGGAGTCAAGCCTTGCACCCTCTGGCAGTGATCCATCAATATTCAGGTTGGAGCACACCTTTCCCTCCCATCAATTTATTTTTAAAGCCCTGTTGTTGTGTTGATGCTGGGCCACGTAACAAGGATGGGAGCAGATGGGGAGTGGTGCTGGGGGGTGCAGAGCCACACCATGTGGGACCATACAGCTGTGGGCAGTGGTCTGGAGCATTCCCATTCCAAAACATCAGCAGGGAAATAGAGCAGCCTCATGTGCAGCTGAGCGTAAGTGCCTCCTGACCTTTGCAGCTTTCAGGACTGGGAGTTGTATCTGAGACTCTAGAAGCAGAGTGGCCACTCTAGTAGTTTTTGCAAAGCAGGAAAGGTAACACCATCACCCTCAGTTCTTGGACTCCAGGGGATTGCGGGAAGATGTGCTGGGGAGGGTTAGGTTGGGCATGAGGACAAAGTTCTTCACCCAAAACATGGTGGAACCCTGTAACAGCTCCCCAGGCTGTTCCACTCATGGCAATAAGCCTGACAATATTCCAGAAGTGTTTGGCCAATGCCCTCAGACCCACAGGGTAAATGTTGGGGTTGTCCTGTGAAGGGACAGGAGCCAGACTCAATGATCCTTGGGGGTCCCTTCCACCTCAGGGAATTCTATGATTCTGTGAGTTCTGGGTGCACAGACAGGAGCCTGCACTGAGCTTTATCATCCCAAAGAGCTGCAACCTCAGGAGGGTGGCAAGTATCCGTGAAAATCAGGTGAAAGCACCTGTGGCAATTTATGTGATTACTTTGTTTGCATCCACTCCTTGAAGCAGCAAGCTGAGCTGTTAGTGAGGAAAAGCTTGCTTGGAAATAAGCTTTTCCAACAACAAAGAGCCAGATTTTGGGGGCTGGGTTGGGCTAGGGACCATACACTTATTGAGCAGGGAAAAGAATCAGGGACTTTAGTCTCAATTCTCACTCACCAGGACCCACTCTTACTGTGATCTACATCAGTTGACATTCACAGTCAGCTGGGCTCCTATTTGTCCCTAGAAGTCTCTGGTTCCCGTGTGACCACACAGGGTATATGTACATGGAGGCTACTAAAAGAGCTCCCTTGGGACACTCATTTATTGTCCTCGGTTGAATAACTGCAGTGCTTCTGTGTAGCAAAGCAAACACGAGCCCTTTTAATGGCCCTTGAAATTGGATGTGTGGGATGAGGTACATGAAACGAGAGGCTGACAGGATCCACGATCGGTGAACGCGTCTTCACCTTCCTCCCAGAAAGATAAATTGAAATCACTATTCTGCCAGTGAAACTGCATCAGCTGAGAATCTGGTTTAGAAAGTGCATTTTCTGCTCCTTGCCGAGCCAAAATTTGCCTAATTAGATGAGGACCACATTTGTCTGAGTGACAGTGAAATAAAAAGACAATTGAGGAATACATTTTTCTATACGCATTATCATCCATAAGCATGATTGATTACTCACGGGCTCACAGGAATAAGGGAAGGAACACAAATACATCAATGCACATAAAAAAACCCATCATGTTTGTTGAGGGAAGAAAATATCTTGCAGACAGACTGGAAGACCTAATTCAGGGGGAAGTTGAGCCGTTTCATGGTTCTGAGGATGAGGAGCCTCAGAACTTTCCACAGATACTCAGCAGTCAGCAGGATTGTGTCGAAATCCTGCTCTGGAAAAAAAACAGTAGCTCAGCCAAAAGATGGGGGAACGATTTATATCACAAAGAGAGGGGCCAAGGTGGCAAGAGAGGCTTTAATCAGGAGCAAGGGGCAGCCTGGGGAGTGTGGAGTGCTGGATCCAGCCCACCCCAGGCCCATCCTTCATCACCTTAATGTGGTGCTGCTGCAGCTGAAGTTACCGCTTACTCCTGAAGTCTGTGTATCACTTTCTATATTTCACTTATGTTTATTTTTGAGCAGCTGGTATGTATAGCTTTGAATGGTGATCTTGCAGGAAACAGCCATTCACAGGCTGTGACACCCACACAACTAATACCAACATCTGATTCCTTTTTTTTTTTTTAACTTTGTTTTTTAAAGAAAGGACTAGATGCAGTTTACAATGCTGGACTCAAGAAAATATAAACCAAGCCTGACTTACCAGAAAAAAACTTCTGACTGGGTTTAGTGGCATCTTCAGGTATATCCAGCTGAGGATCATCAATATATCTGTAGGGTTTGTGCTACATCCTCAGCCTGCCTGGGCTCTAGGTGCTTGGTGCTGCCCAAAGGGAGAGGAAGAGGCTGCACCGAGCTCCTTTTCAAATGGCAAAACTTGGGTCAGCACAACAGGTGAAAGCAGGATGGAAAATAAGACAAATGTTAATCAGCTCAGAGCAGAGAGGTCATCACACCATCTGCCCCTCTGCTTTTGTTAATTTTTAGACATATAGAGGCAAAGATAGGAATAGGAATGGTTGGACTCAATGATCCAGTGGGTCTTTTCCAACCTGATGATTTTATGACAAAACTAGGTCTAATGGTCTCATTTCTCCTTTCAGTTTCTGGTGTTATTTGCTATCCCACAGCTTTGTTTGCCACTGATCTAAGTCACTGCTGCTCAGATGGAATAGAGAGGAAAAGCATCACCAGTTCTTACACGGCCCAAGCTTCGCTTTGGGATCACCTCTGGCACTAGACACCAGTACAAGCAGAACATGATTTGATCCTCCTGGTTAAAGGTGTGAAGTTAATTGGGAAGAATTTGCTCCTTGGACTTTATAGCACAGCAAATGTCAGAGCTCGTAATCCCTGTTCTGCAGTCTCTGCTCAGACAGCAGAACAGATGAACCCCTGGCACGTCCTTAATTAGTGCCTCCCTGCAGGCAGCGACAGACAGAACGCACCACCAGCAACAACACTGAGAAATAAAGCACTTTGCCTTGATAGTCTGGGTCAGAGCTAACACCAAGGAGAGAGTTTTCTAAAGCGAAAGAGGGAGTTTAATGTTGAATTCACAGAATCACAGGTCAACAATAAACCTAATGAAATCTTTCAGTCATCTCACCACAACGAATGTGTGTTGCAAAGTTTGCTCCTGGATTAGGGCTGACTTTTATTAGACAGTTCAGGACTTTAATATCGCTCCTGGTTAAGAGGCAGAGATAGTATTTCAGAGCAAGAGACTCAACACAGCTTCTGCAACATGCAGCATGAATTTTAAGATCCAGACATTTAGGCCATGCAAACAGACACTTTTCCCCCTCTGAGTAAAGGTAATTATTAGGATGTCACTGATGTTCTGTTCAGTTCTCAGAGCTGTTCCTTCTGTCCAGTCCTCTCAAGCCCCTTGGCACTTCTCACTTCCAGTTATTGATAGCGTTAAGCAGCACATGGCATTTCACCTCAGCTTTCCTTCTCCTCCTCCCAAGCCCTCGTCAGACACGGTGTGTGGGCACTGCCTGACAAGCAGACAGCAGCAGCATTAAAGTGTCGCCTTGTTGACACCGAGGTGCATGTCACAACTCCACATCAAAAGCAGCGATCAGACGATTCGTGCCAGGTCCCACACAGCTAAACGGGGACCAGCACAAACCCTGGTGCAGGGCTGAAACCCAGCCTGGGACACCCAAGGGTCAGGGTGGGACCTGCCAGAGAGTGATGCCACTGGGATGAGGCTTCTTGCAGGTAACACAGGACCCTGCAGCACAGAACTAAAGGTCTCTTGGGGCAAAAAGCAGAAATGGGAGGCTCCAAGCTTGGCAGGACCTGCATCCTGTATGATTTTATATAGCTTTACCTCCCTTTTAGCAAACTATTAAACCAGCAAACAAAAACCATACAGAAAGTAAGTGAACAGTAATTGGATTTTGGAGAGACAAAGACACGTAGTTTGAAAATATGTTTCAAATTACCAGCTTTTCTTGGCACATGGACAAGGCCAAGAAGGTAATGAGTCTTTAAACACACCTGGCTCAGGAGATGCTGCTCCGTGCCAGCAGGATTTCACGCTTCTGCCAGGCTGGGAGCATCTGGTCCCAATCACCTTCAGACACAGAGCAGGGACGGGCTGTGCTGTTTCTGGGGCTCAAATCACCGCCTGCAACAACACATTCACATCCCACTGCCATTTACGTAGGAATTTCAGGAGGAGACAACACAGGAGTCATCAGTTCACAGAGTAACTCAATAATTTGCTCAGTCCTAACCCCACAGTAACCCAGACACTGCATTTACACCTTTGCCTGCATGTCTTATTTTCCCCCTCTCTAAGTCACCACAAGCTCTCCTCATGCTCAAATTCCCAAGATAATTAAAGGCAGCATTCAACGCGGGGATCAACAATATATGCAAGTCCAAATCTCAGCAAAATTTCTCTTCTCAGAGCTGTGTTTCCAGCCAAGGAAGGAGGAAAAACCTGCAAAAAAATAAGTGCAAAGCCAAAGCAATAATCAAATTTAGGCATAATGAGAGAAGCTGGAGAGTTTTTCCACATTCAGAACAAGATTAGCAGCTCCGTGCACAGAAGGAACACAATATTTCCTCTCACTTTAACAAATCTGTGGTGCAAATCTCATCCCAAATCCTTTTCCCCAGTTTTGAGGCCCATTCAGCTGCTGACATGATGCTGAATTTTTAAAGCAATTTGCAGGCTGGTAGGAGACATCTCAGCAACCAAGGTCCCAGACAACCAAGCAGTTGCATTTAAACCAGGCCAGGAATTGCTTCACCAATCTTTGGCTCCTTCCTCAGCCACCAAATTATTTATTTTCTAGGTGACCTCACTGTATGGAGAGCTCCCTTCCAACACACCAGATACTTTGCGCAGAGGGAGGTTTGTTCAACCCTCATGACATGCTGTTTTCTCCTTGATCCCTTGCCTTGCCAATAAACAGGAGGGAATCACAGAATCATAGAATCACCAGGTTGGAAGAGACCCATCGGATCATCCAGTCCAACCATTCCTATCAAACACTAAACCATGTCGCTCAGGACCCCATCTACCCATCCCTTAAACACCTCCAGGGAAGGGGAATCCACCACCTCTCTGGGCAGCCTATTCCAACGCCCAATGACCCTTTCTGTGAAAAACCTCCTCCTAATCTCTAGCCTAAATCTCCCCTGGTGGAGCTTGAGGCCATTCCCTCTTGTCCTGTCCCCTGGCACTTGGGAGAAGAGCCCAGCTCCCTCCTCTCCACAACCTCCTTTCAGGTAGTTGTAGAGAGTAATGAGGTCTCCTCTCAGCCTCCTATTGTCCAGGCTAAACACCCCCAGCTCTCTCAGCTGTTCCTCATAAGGCCTGTTCTCCAGCCCCTTCACCAACTTTGTTGCTCTTCTCTGGACTCACTCTAGAGCCTCAACATCCTTGTTGTGCTGAGGGGCCCAGAACTGCATACAATAGTGGCTATAATAGTTAAAAAAACAGCATCAAAAGATTTAAAAAGTCATTTACTTAAATTCCATCCACTCCAATAGCTCCTCCAAGGTGCTCTTCCCATAAGTATATCCATCTCTATCCCTTTCTTTAACACACTTGCTCCCTCATCCGTCCTCCATCCATGTCTCTTGGGCTAGAAAAGATATTTGGAGAAGGAGAAAACACAACTAAGACTGCCTGGCTTCTGGTCCTATGGCAGAAAGAAAAACAAATGAGTTATTTTACACCATACTTATTTCCCACATCATTTCCGCAGGGAAAGCCCAGAGAGATAAATGCCCACCCATAGGAGGAAAGTATCCATTCATCACTGAGCCCTGCAAGTCCCTTACCGAGAATAAATTAGAAGGCAAAGGTTTATAGCCTCAGAAGGGTTATGGGCAATGCCTCATCCTCAATCATTTTCCACCTTCAAAGTCTTCCGTTTGGTGTTTCTCTTCTCTGCCTGCTGTCTCTGAGCAGCTCGTTGTCTGCACGCTTCTGATGGGCACAAAGTTTTTCCTCATCTCCAGCCTGAATGGCAAGCTGTTTCCATTTTTTTTCTTCTGCAAATATTGGTGTTTTTCCACTTAATTTACGTTTCATATCCCTGGAGTGTATTTCTACTCAAAGGGTGCCAAGGTAAAGAGCCTTTCATTGCTTACATTATGCCATTTCTCCATGTTATTTTCTTTCCAGGTCCTTGCGTGAATTTAGTGCTGGCTCAACACTCAGGCCCTTGACACCACAAAGTCAACAGTTTTCCTACTGACCTCCCTTTGGATCAGGCTCTTAAAGAGGGAAACGCAGCAAAGCAGTTCTAGAGGCCCTAGAAAAGCTAATAAAATGCCACGTGCCTGCGGTTGCTGCAGGGAAGGATCAGCTTCCCTGTTTAGCGCTGCTTATTAAGTCATTACAAACAATTAAAGCAGCAGAAGGGAGGAGGACAGAGCTATCATTTCCAGCTCCCCAGCCTGCCTCTCTGCCCCCCAGCATAAATTTCATAAAGCACAAACCTCCCAGCGGGAATCCCTCAGCAATTGACTTCCTACTGGTGCAATACAGCAGGCAGACATCCTGGCAAGAAAGGGAGATGAAAGGGGAAATTTTCCTCAATATTTCTATCAAGCTGCATAGCTGTGATGTCGAATCTCCCCCTGGCAGGGGGTTCCTGCAGGAACATGCTTCCATGGAGTGACAATCCACTGCAGATACACTGAGAGCATCGTATGATTATCTGCATCCTGGCCTGTAGAAGAAACAGCAGGAGCAAGGAAGAAATTGTGCCCCTGGACTCAGCACTGGTGAGACCACATAGAACAACCGGGTTGGAAGAGACCCATTGGATCATCAAGTCCAACCATTCCTATCAAACGCTAAACCAAGTCCCTCAAGACCTCATCTACCCGTGCCTTAAACACCTCCAGGGAAGGTGAATCAATCACCTCCCTGGGCAGCCTATTCCAATGCCCAATGACCCTCTGTGTGAAAAACTGCCTCCTAAAAGAGGACACTTTCCTCCCCTATGCCCCCAGCCCAACAAACTGCTTCCTTTTCCCAAAAAATTCTCCTTTTCTTGCTCATAAATGCTGACATTCAGCAAAGCCCTTGCTGAGCAGGGCCTGCCTGAAAGCCTCTCCACAGCTTGTGGCACCTTCTTACCTGGGAATTCCTGGTTTCAGGAATCACTTGGACTTTCTTTTCTCTGTGAGAACAACAAAAAAAAAAAGTATTTTGCAGCCGGGGGAAAAGTTTTCCAGCAAAATGTTTGAGTCACTAACCGATCTTTGAAAAGGCAAAACCGTAAAATGGGATTGGCAAATAAAGAGCTGTGACATCTCAAATCCTGGGTTGAGTTTTGGGTCCCTCACTCCAAGAAGGACATTGAGGGGCTGGAGCATGTCCAGAGAAGGGCAACAAAAGTGAGGAAGGGGCTGAAGAACAAAGGTTATGAGAGGCAGCTGAGGGAGCAAGGGTCATCCAGCCTGTAGAAGAGGAGGTTGAGGGGAGACCTCATCACTGTGTACTACCCCCTGAAAGGTGGTTCTGAGGTGGGTGTTGGTCTCTTCTCCCAAGTGACAGTCAACAGAATGAGAGGAAACAGCCTCAAGTTGTTCCAAGGGAGGATCAGATTAGGCATCAGGAAAAATTTCTTCACCAAAAGTGTTCTTGGGCAGCGGCTGCCCAGGAGGTGGTGGGGTCACCATCCCTGGAAGGGCTTAAAAGACAGACAGATGAAGAGCTCAGGGATGGTTTAGTAGTGGACAGGTACAGTTGGGCTCAATCTCAAAGGTCTTTTTCAACGGAGAGATGCTATGATTCTGTGAGTACAAGTGACCCCCAGAAGCACAGATCCCCTGTTCAAGCACTGTCTTTGCTCACAAGCAGGTCCCAGAAGAAGCCTTGCAGTTTCCCTAGAACAAGTAATTTCCAAACCATTTTTCTCTTCAGCTATTCTGCCTTCCACAAAAGCAGGTACCTGGGATTGCTTCAAAGCAAATAGCTCCACTGCAGACAGGAGCACTAGGAAGCAGTGAAACACATTCCTGCCAAAACAATACAAACCCACTTATCAGCCCATCCCCGCATCTCCTGGACTCTCTTGAACGTTCAAGAGAGTTAAAAAAAAGGCAACTGTTTTTCCAAGTATCGTCTATGCAATCGAAACAGAAATAACAGGCACAATCGACCGCAATACAGGCTCCTCTCAGCAGGAAGAGGAGGAGGTGCAGTGACAGAGATCCCCACCAGTAGAGACTGGAGATGCTCCATTACTGGAAATGATGCCAGGTCGATTGATGCTTACTCATTATTTGGGTCATTTTTATTGTGTTTATGATAACGATGCATCTCACACCTCAATTGTGTTTTTCCTCCCTACAGCCACACGAAAAAGATCCACTGATCACTTGCCTTTCTTTCAACAGTTTCCACCCAGTATCATTTTTCCCTTCTATAAATGGGCAAAATAGAGCTTGGCTTTATGCTGGAAACAAGTCCATAAACTCTTCGACCCAATTCAATACAGACAATGAAACAACATACTAATTATTCAGATGCTCCAGGGCAGCAAGGAAGGGGAAAACTGAGAGCAGAAGTGGGAGAGGAGAAGTTAGGTTGGAGATTAGGAGGAAGTTTTTCACAGAAAGGGTCATTGGGCATTGGAATAGGCTGCCCAGGGAGGTGGTTGAGTCACCTTCCCTGGAGGTGTTTAAGGGATGGGTGGATGAGGTCTTGAGGGACTTGGTTTAGTGTTTGATAGGAATGGTTGGACTAGAAGATCCGATGGGTCCCTTCCAACCTGGTTGTTCTATGATTCTATGAACACCAGAAGTGCTGCTGAGCTGCACAGGGGAGATGCTACTACAGCCCCAAAGTTGTTCTAATCAAAAATCTGGCCAGGAAACAGGGAGATTCAAAATTCAAAGTCTCAAGAACAAAAAGCATTTCTGTTCCTGCTCAACCTGTCTGCTGAGCATGGAGTTATTCTGCTGAGCCCATAAACCTGCACCAGGCACTGCCAGTGCCCCATTGCAGATAAGGAGTTCTTCACTCCCTCCTTGTAAATTAGGATGTCTTAGTGATGTATAATTGATCAACGAGTAACCTGCAGGGGCACACAATGATTCTGCAGTTGTCTAGGACTCACTAAGAAGCATAAAAAGGTTATCAATGGAGTTGGGGGGTGTTTCTGCACAGCATGTTCTTTTGAACCTCCTGAGATACAAGGCAGGAAAACACATCACTTAACTTCTACAAGAAGAAAGCAATTCTTACATCAGAAAATCTACTTCCCAACACGGAGCTTCAGCAAGAGATTGCAAAAGTCAGTAGAAACAGGGCATTTACAAGGAATTTGAGTGGAATTGAGAAGCAGGTGGAGATGGAGAGGTCTCATACAGCCCAAGTATGCTCCTTACTGACAAAATGACACTGATATTACTGAGGATCACTGATACTATTTGTGGAAAGGCTTATTTGGTCAAAACTCAGTCTTCCAGTGCAAAACACCTTCTCCTGCTCGGTGAGTTTTGTGTGAAATTTCTCACCTTCCAGAGGTCCTGCATGGCCCAGGGAGTTCTGTGCTTCAGGAATTATTCCCAGTGAGGGTATATTTTTATTTCTTTTCTTTTTCTGCTTCTCCTCCACATGCATCTGAAGCATCTTCTCTGTAGCATGGTTGTCTCTAGTCAAATTTGTATCAACAGGATTTCTGATGGGGATCTTGGAAGTGTCGATCTGCTGGAGGGTAGGGAGGCTCTGCAAAGGGACCTAAACAGGCTGGACCACTGGGTCGAGTCCAATAGTATAAGGTTTAACACGGCCAAATGCCAGGTCCTGCACTTGGGGCACAACAACCCTATGCAGAGCTACAGACTGGGAGAAGCCTGGCTGGAAAACTGCCAGGAGGAGAGGGACCTGGGGGTGTTGGTCGACAGCTGACTGAACATGAGCCAGCAGTGTGCCCAGGTGGCCAAGAAGGCCAATGGCATCCTGGCTCGGATCAGAAATGGTATGACCAGCAGGTCCAGGTAGGTGATTCTCCCTCTGTACTCAACACTGGTGAGGCTGCTCCTTGAATACTGTGTCATCACAAGGATGTTGAGGCTCTGGAGTGAGTCCAGAGCAGAGCAACGAAGCTGGTGAAGGGGCTGGAGAACTGGCCTTATGAGGAGCGGCTGAGAGAGCTGGGGTTGTTTAGCCTGGAGAAGAGGAGGCTGAGAGGAGACATCATTACTCTACAACTACCTGAAAGGAGGTTGTGGAGAGGAGGGAGCTGGGCTCTTCTCCCAAGTGCCAGGGGACAGGACAAGAGGGAATGGCCTCAAGCTCCACCAGGGGAAATTTAGGCTAGAGATTAGGAGGAGGTTTTTCACGGAAAGGGTCATTGGGCATTGGAATAGGCTGCCCAGGGAGGTGGTTGATTCACCTTCCCTGGAGGTGTTTAAGGCACAGGTGGATGAGGTCTTGAGGGACATGGCTTAGTGTTTGATACGAATGGTTGGACTCGATGATCTGATGGGTCTCATCCAACCTGGTTGTTCTATGATTCTATGATTCTCATTTTCTCCATTATGCTGTGAAAACCCCAGCCTGGCTGCTTCAGTTCCCCAGGGAATGACATCTAGGGGCTTTGCTTTGAAGTCCTAATTAGATTTAGAAGAGAGAAGAGGGAGCTCCTACTGACCATTGCTGTTGGTTTAGCTACTTCCAGTGCACATATCAAATCTGCTTCCTCCCTCGCTTGCTCAGAGCAAAATATCCCCTCTATATCCATGACCACAGGGTTCAGATGAGTAGACAGCACCAGCCGTAACCCTCCCTTTGCAGCAATAACACTTTCTCTTCCCTTTTCCTTTCATGTTTCACTTGGTGTTTTTATAACACACCATTTCCTACAGAGTTCACCTCAGTTGTCCAACTTTGCTTCTCTCCATCGCATGGACACATCCAACAAAGATCACACTCTTCAAATTGAATTTCCATTAGCAGATATTTGACCCCATGAATGATAACAACCCGTTTAAGTAGGTCAGGCTGGTATTAATTGCAAAAATCAGCTGTAATAAGCGATTGTAGCTCAAAATCACAGAGTCAAGTTTCTCTAAGGCCAAATCAGGCCTCCTGCTTTTCCCTTTTTCCTTTGCAATAATCAACGGGATCACAAACCTTGTACTCCTGTTTGTTGGCCTGAAAAATATATGGGGAAAGGTGTCGGCTCTGTATAATGCACTGGAAAATGTGCTAGAAGGCAGATTTGACACAGGGTTCCTTTAAGCAATGAACATTGTACAAGTCATTAAAAAAATCTTCTAAAACATGATATTAAGGTGAAGATGAGTCATTTCACTGTCACAACACAGGCAGGGAGGGGAAACTAGAGTGAACATAGCAGCAAATTCATTCAGCAGCAATTTGCACTCCATAACCCTCTGATGATTGGGCTTTTAGACCAGAGGAGCTCTGCTGCTCAAGCAGAGGTGACACATTTAGCTGTTGCTTAGAGATATTGGAATATATTGCATAGAGCCTGCTCCTCAATAAGCAATCCCTGAAGGGCTCTGTACTGGTTTCCCAAGGTTGCACTACAATCCTATTACAATGTCATTGCTTGAAAATCCTCAAGGTTTACGAAGCAGGTTGAGCAGTGACAGAAAGGACAAGTTTTGAGAACCACCAGTTCAGATGTCGTTTAAAACTCAAAGTGACAACTCGTATCACCTACAAGTAGTACAGATACAAAGGGTTCTTAGCAAAAATGTAGGATAACCAGCTTAAGAGCAACTAAATAGTGGTTCCTGCATGGAATATCAGTGAGTTATAGTCTGTGTGTCCTACACAACCCTCATCTGCCAGCAGCACAGCACTAGGAAGCACAGAATGGACAGAGAACCAGGAGAAGAGCAAATCATAGAATCATAGAACAACCAGGTTGGAAGGGACCCATAGGATCATTGAGTCCAACCATTCCTATCAAACACTAGGCCATGTGCCTCAGGAATCAGATCTCTACCTGCAGACTCACTCTGGTTTCTTTTCCATCCAGTTAGGGCCACTAACATATTTCTGCTTCTCTTCTACTCTGATCCTTTTAAATTAGGATTCTTTCTTATGTCTCACTTGTTACCTCTGCAATCCAACAGCTGTGCTGGAGAATCCCCTTGGAGACACACCCCCCCATATCCTAAAGGCAACCACTAGAAAAATAGAATCCTGTTAGCATTTCAATGGTCATTGATAGTCTCAAGAGTTTACAGCATTCTTAGATAGCTCCAAAAGCAAGCAATTAGCTGTAAACTAGACTGAAGAAGCACAAGCTACTGACACATACCATGCAAAGGAGGTGAGTGGCATTGAAAACGGTGACAGCCCTTCCAGAAATCTTCCTCTCAGGGCAGAAAAACCAAAAGATAGACTCACTTCCAACCCTAGGGGAAAGCAGGAAAAAGTGCTGGTGAATAAAAGCACACTGGAATGGAAAACTGTTCTGATTTCTCTCTGGAACAAGGTTGTTTGGAGCCAGCCCTGGGGGAAGAGGGCATGGAATGAAGGCTTTTAAAGAAGCCGCATATTGTTCTGCCTGCAGTCTTTAAATTCTCTCAGACAGGTATAAATTGCAGCAAGAATGGCACAGTGTCCTTGCTCACAAGGCCATGGGTGCACTGCCAGAGCTCTATTAGTTAACCCACCACTGCCAGAGCGACAGGGACACTCTGACAGCACAGGCTCCTTGCTGGGAGCCACTCACCCTCTGCAGCTGCATCGCTTCTCTCTGAACATGCCCGAGCCAGCACTGTACCAGCAGGAGAGCCACAGGCTCCAAAAGCTGCTGGGAATGAGGGCTGACCAATTGCAGGAGTTTCACAGCCTCCTTCCTAGCTAGCAGCTACAGTTTTTATTCCCCATCACCTCTAGTCTGAAGAAATTACTCACACAGCATTTGTCTTGATTGCTCCCCTGCAGCAGTGGACATGGGGCAATTATTGATACATCCTTTGCCTGACAAAAATAGGCCACTTATAAGTAAGACTCATTACTCTTACTTTCTATAAGACATCTCCAGTACCAGTTTGCCTTCACTGCAGCTTGCAGTGGATTGGATGTGTCACCAGCTGCTGAATCCATTGCAATTATTCCCATTCAAAGACACTTTCTTCATCCATAATATGCCAGTTCATCAAGAGACATCTGCGTCATCCTCACGCTCCTGAGAAATCAGCATCTACATCCCAGGTTGATTTTTCAGGGAGTCCCACAAGGTGAACATCACCATCTGCCTAAGCCAACACGGCTCAATTGGGCTGGGAAGGTTAGGAAGCTTGGGGCAAAGGGTGGGCACCCAGCACAGGGGTGATGAATAAGCTCAAGTTTCTCCTTTCCAGCTCACCTCAACATCCACCAAGTGCTCCTTTTCAGAGCCAGCACCACAGTAAGGAGAAACAGGTAGTTCCCAGGGGTTACAGTTGCCAACATCTATGCATCCAACCCAGCCTCTGAGAGTGGGGTTCAAGGCCAGGTTGGATGGGGCTTGGAGCACCTGATCCAGTGGGAGGTGTCCCTGTCCAGGGCAGGGGTGGAACTGGATGGGCTTTGAGATCCCTTCCAACCCAAACCATTCCATGATTCTGTGATCCCCAGACTGGGACCAGAGCAAACTGGGAAGGTTCAGCCCCAAGACAGAGGCTACAGCACAGTGGCAGTTGTCCTACAATAAATAGCCTGACCAGGCACACTGGCTTTATTTGCCAAAAGCCATCACTTGTAGACCGTTTGTCATAATTGGTTCTGGATATTAACCTGCAGTGCTGGACCATCTTTTGAAAAGCCTGAACACCTCATACCAATAAATTATCTTGATAACCAGGGACTGCAAAACAGTCAGCCGAGAACATTTTGTTTTGGTGAGCAAAGAGTATTGATTGTTTATCTGTGTCCTTGAGATGAACTTGACTCTTTGACAACAGCCGGGAGCCCAAGGAAACAGGATTATCTCCCCTGCTAAAACCTGGAGGAGCAGAAGTGGAAAGTAAAGCAGCCTTATCCAACAGGACCCAGTCACAAGACTTCTCTGGGGTTGCAAGAACTGCAGGGTCATGCTCAGGCCACTGTGTCCTGGCTTAGCTGTTGGGGAGGGATGCTGAGCCCAAGAGTGCACAACACCTTCCTCCAACACAGGGAGGTGAAATAAAGGAGAAACAAAGCATTTCAGACAGCATCACTCACACTGTTGGTAAGGAAATGGGTGGCATTTGCTTGGAGTTAGGTGCACATGAACTTTATGAAGCACCAGTGATTTAACATCACAGAGGATTCCCCCCCTCCCTAATTTTCAGCCTTTCTGTTTGCACAGCTGGCTTGAGCTGCATGGGGTGAATGTGGGTTCCAAGAAGATAAGTCTGTCTCTGTGAGATGGATTTGCCAGGGACAGAAGCTCTGTCCATCTTGCACAGTGGAGCTGCCCACACAAGAATAAGTCCAAGTTGCTCAGAGGGAAAATACACCTCATGTTCTTCCCAAAAGCAACTTAAGTAGAACTTAATTTTCAGGGCTTTGTGCCACTCTAACTTTTATAATCAAGTGACAGTAACACCCAGACAGAGAAAACCAGATGAATTAAACACCTTCTCAGCCCTCCCTGTGGGCACTGCCCATTTCACGTCACTCTGGTCCACACCATGTGCCTCCTCTGGGTTCAGAACCATTGCATCCAGTGCCAACACAAGGGAAAGACATTTCCCTTCGTTGATGGAGATATTTCCCTTCATTGCTTCTGCTATAATACAATTCCATGCACAAATTTACATCCGTTTGCAATTATCTTCCCCAAAACAGGTGAGTTTTAGTGCAAATCGGTTTGAAGAGGGAGGCAAGGAGTAGAGCTGAGAAAAGCAGGCACCGTGCATTTGTCTTGGGGATAGAAAACAAACATCCCCTCTACTCACACCAGACAATGAGATTAAATTTTTAGTCTCTCTCTCATCTGGCACGAGGTTGTTTTAATCAAACAAATCCTAAGCAAGGCACGCAGGAGACCATGTTCACTGCGGATAATGAGAAGGGAGGCAGCCCAGGCAGGGATGCAGCCCAAACGTGATCTGCAGGTGCACAACCCACTCCGCAGCCCTCTGACTCCCATCCCCCTAGGATTATGTCCCAAAACACACAGCACTGGGGCACCCAACCACTACCCAGCAGGACAACCAGGTTCCAAGGTAACAGAGTCTGGGGAGAGAAAGGACAGGTTTAAAACTCCCCCAGAGCACTTCTCCAAAGTGCTTTATGCTGGAAGACAGTCACCAGTGGAAGACATTGCAATGCAAAATGCTTTTACACCTTTCTGCCCTGAGGAAGAGTTGCTGATCAATCAATTTAACATTGCATTTTCCTGAAATTTTGTACCTTCCAGTGCTTCTTCCCCTGTGGCAAAGGCAGTGAGTGATTCCTGGAAAACTACCTTCCCCCCATACTCATCAACCTCCTTCCCCTTCCTTACAAGTAATTACAAGTTGTGCCAACTTTTCCAGAACAAGCAGGAGGAGGAATCTGGAGGTGTTTCACCTGGAGTAATATCACCTGTATCACTCCTGTGGGTCATCTTGGGCAATCTTTAATCTCTGTTTCATTTTGTTTCGGCCTGGTGGCTGAGACACAGAAAATAACAGTAAGAGTTGTACAGTAGGCATAAAAAAAAATTACCCATGGCCTTAAGGAATGACCTCCCTGAGCTCAATGATGCGTTTTGTTTCCACCCAGTTACCGGTGCACAATAATATTGCCAGAAAAGGGTAAACAGTCCCAGAAGAGAAGCAAAGTCAAACAGAGCTCTGAGCTACACGGTTCATTTAAACGAGGTGACCCGCTTGGTTAAATGACACCGCACGCTGCCAGGCAGAGCACTGAGGGACACCCGCATTTTCTCTTGCTTGGTGTTGAAATAAAGGTCAGGCAATCTGCAGCTGGGGGATACACTGAAAAGACCAAAGGAAAATCAAAAGACTCTTGATTTCCTTCCCCCTCACACTTTTTTTATAGGGACATGAAGGCAAAGTGATCTTGTGTTGTTGCTACATAACCTGGGGGGGGGGGGTGTTTCTGCTGAGCTTCACAGGGCTCCTGCATCTCATGATGCGCTTCTGAAGTGTTTAGCTGCATTCCTAAAGCTGGACCAGAGACCCAGCTAGGGAAAACCAGCTGAGCTCCCCTGGAACAGCCAAAACCAGCACCCATCTGGCAAGATCTCTTTATTTGCTCATTTTGAGTGCTGTGCTGTTGTGCACCAGCCCCCCCCCGCTCCCCTCCTCTATGTTTGTGCATCTTCCTTTGTTAAAATCAGTCAATGTTTCTTATTGAAGCAGTTTAACACACAGACCCATCCTTCCTTTCTCATATTCCCCATTCAGCCAGCCACAGGCTGCCTGTGCACCTCAACATCTCCCTCATTCCTGAGGAGAGGCAGCTCTGGAGCATCAGCTGCTCACCAGCATCCACCTCATTTACCATTTAAACGGCCCTGCAGGGAGAAAACTTCCCCCCCTCCTCCTTGGTGTGAACAAGAGCTAATTTCTCAGACACGCAGCACACACACACAGAGCCACGATGTCGATATGATTGCAAAGCTGGGTAACGTCAGCATCCCAGAGACCCTCCTCCAACTCAGATTTGAGAGAAGAGGCTCAACAGTGCAGAGCAGCAGGTGCTGGAGGAGGCAGCCGGAGCTGCTCACCAGGTAAGGGGCACTTCAACCCTCCGTTCCCAGTGCTGAATTCCTGCTCACTTTATTGCTCTCTGACAACAAAATGCGCTTCTCAAGGCAGAGCGTGGGGACTTGCTCTAAATCTTTAATATTTATGGGGGTCGGTTGATCGTTTGCTTCCCTGCAGAGAAATTCTTGGAAGTGTGGATCAGGCAATAGTGATGGCTGTGGCACATCGTTAGAGATGCAAACAGCTGGGGGAATTCTTGTTTTGACTGTAGTCAAGTAGAGAGAAGGGGATTTGTTTCATGATACTTTTCTCTCTCCCTTCCCTGTACAATCTTGGACTTTAGAGATTTACAGGTCTGTCCGTCCGTCCGTGTCAAGTTTTCGATGCCACAGTTGTTTGCAATGGGAATGGTCTTCATATTGACCAAGATCATAACCTACCCTTGGTTAAGGAGTTACTTTAATTGTGCATTAAAAACCTCTAACCCATAGTTTTGGAACTGCTCCTTGAACTCTATTATCCTTCCCTCCCTCCTTTTCCTAGGGGACCCTGGGAGTGGAGAGTTATTCATTGGAAACTTCTTCATTGTCTGTGACATCCCAGTCAATGAAAAGAGCCTGAACTATGACACAAAGGCACTAATTAAATGTTGCAATTCTTCTGCTCCGGCACGGAAAAGCGAGCGCTGTGGGACTGAGATGGCAGCCATCCCTCAGGTCCTCAGAGGGATCTGAATAGGTGGCCTCACAGAAAGCTTCCCTGTTCCTTCCAGCCTCGAGAAGGACTCTCACTGCAGAGAGCTGAACAGGAGCAGCTTGTCTTCCCAAGCAGAGAGAAGCCGCAGCTCCCCGGCATGCTTTCAGAGAGGAGAGTTCTCTGACTTACACAGGGTGTTATGATTCTTGTTTGTTTTGTTCATGGAGACTTATGTCTTTCAAACTTCTTTTTTTTCCCCCCTCTTATCACTTCTAAAATCTAACTTCTCCAACTATGGGGGACAAGAGAGGTGAGTTAGATGCTCCGCGCTGCTCACAACCCACTCTTTCGAAGTGATCTACTTCTAAATGATATAGAAACTGCTTCTCAAAGAGAAAAAAGGCTCTCCCTCCTGGGCTAGCAAGGCTTTCAATGACATCTGAAGGCAGTCTGTGATCAGCAGGCATGGGAAACGTCTCTCTTTGGGATGATCTGAACAGCACCTGCAGCAATGCAGGCAACAGCTGCTACCCAGACAGCGCTATGAGGTTCAACTTAACCTTCCAAGAGCAGGCAGCTGATTTCTATGTTGTCCTCCCTGTGATCTACTCTGTGATCTGCGCTGTTGGGCTCACAGGCAACACTGCTGTCATCTACGTCATCCTCAAGGCCCCCAAGATGAAGACTGTGACAAACATGTTCATCCTGAACCTTGCTATCGCAGATGACTTGTTCACACTTGTCTTGCCCATTAATATTGCTGAACACCTCCTCCACTACTGGCCCTTTGGAGAAGTCCTCTGCAAAGTTATCTTGTCCATAGACCACTACAATATCTTCTCCAGCATTTATTTCCTGACGGTGATGAGCATAGACAGATATCTGGTAGTACTGGCTACAGTCAGGTCCAAGAGGATGCCACACCGTACATACCGAGCAGCCAGGATTGTCAGTTTGTGCATCTGGATCCTCGTCACCATCATAGTTCTCCCTTTTGTCATCTTTGCCAACGTCTACATAGATGACCTAAAGATCAAGAGTTGTGGACTCAATTTCCCCAAGCCTGAAAGGTTTTGGTTCAAAGCCAGCAGGATCTATACCCTTATTCTTGGCTTCGCCATTCCAGTGTCTACCATCTGCATCCTCTACACCATGATGCTCTACAAGCTAAGGAACATGCACTTGAACTCTAACGCTAAAGCCCTGGACAAAGCCAAGAAGAAAGTCACGATTATGGTCTTCATAGTCCTAGCGGTGTGTCTGTTCTGTTGGACCCCCTTCCACTTGGCCACCATTGTGGCTTTGACCACGGACTTGCCCCAGACCTCCATGGTCATCGGGATATCCTACTTCATCACCAGCCTAAGCTACGCCAATTCGTGCTTGAATCCTTTCTTGTATGCTTTCCTGGATGACAGCTTTCGGAAAAGTTTCCGCAAGATGCTGGAATGCAGAACTTCCTGAACTGTGGGATGGGGCTCCCAGATCCCTTCCTTCCCATGGCTTTGCGGGGCCACCTTTGCAGACTGAAGGGGTGGCTAAAGAATGCACAACGTTCTTTTAACTGTAACGTATGTTTCTGGTTATCATTATAATATGGTTTGTCCTGCTTACTCACAAGTTTTGTATTTTCCCTCTCTGCTCCTCCCACGAAGTTGCATTTCTATATTCTTGTTTTTAATCACACACCTTGAAGTATTAGGACGACAAACTTCCTTTTCAGAGGTGACTTCTGCTACACATGGTCCTTTATTGCCACCTGCTGTACAGCAGAGGTGAGCTGGAGACCAGCTCCCACATCAATGCAATGCTCAGTTCTTAGCAGCTGTTATTTGGAGGAGTGTTTCATGGAGCAAAAATAACAAACTCTTTCAATGATATATCAATAAAATAGGCAGAGGATGCAAGATGAGTATTCAGAAGAGGAAACTAATCCTTTTCATGTCCATGTATATGCATACGTGTGTTACGGCTCTGGTTTTGATTTTGAGGGATATCTATTTTCCACCCCCCAACCTCAAATTCCCTCTTTCCTGAGCTGTTAATGCAAGTGAAATTTAAACCAAAATCAAGATTTGAGTCTTAAATACAGTATGAAACTGTAGGAACAACTGAGAGACCTAGGGTTGTTTAGCCTGGAGAAGAGGAGGCTGAGAGGAGACCTCATTACTCTCTACAACTACCTGAAAGGAGGTTGTAGAGAGGAGGGAGCTGACCTCTTCTCCCAAGTGACAGGGACAGGACAAGAGGGAATGGCCTCAAGCTCTGCCAGGGGAGATTTAGGCTGGAGATTAGGAGGAGGTTTTTCACAGAAAGGGTCATTGGGCATTGGAATAGGCTGCCCAGAGAGGTAGTTGATTCACCTTCCCTGGAGGTGTTTAAGGGACGGATGGACAAGGTGCCGAGGGACATGGTTTAGTGTTTGATAGGAATGGTTGGACTCAATGATCCGGTGGGTCTCTTCCAACCTGATGATTCTCTGATTCTAAACATCACACCATGCAAGTACTATGGCAACTGTGGCAAATTTGTGCTAGAGATTATTTTTAATTGTTCCTGCTAAGTGTCAAATATATATTTATTTAAGAGTGATTAATGAAATAAACCTCATGTGAATAAAGAGACTGGTCCTTCTTTCACCAGAGAAGACTTATACCCTTTGCCCCCTCTCTTTGCTGTATACATTGCATTTTACCTGCTCTAAAACTCAACATTGCAAATTTTTAACAAAATTTAGGTGTTTTGTGACCCACGAGAAAAACCCAAGCAAGCATTGCAGACAAAGTTCCTTCTTTGACAGGTAAAGAGTAAAAACACTTCAACAGAATCTCTCAGGCAGGAAAGAAAGAGTCTGGAGATCTGAGACACCATATTGAAAGATTCAAGAAGTCATGGCATGATTTGGGTTGGAGAAGTCCTCAAAGCTCATCCAGTTTCACCCCTGCAATGGGCAGGGACACCTCCCACTGAATCTGGTTGCTCCAAGCCCCACCCAACCTGACCTTGAACCCCTCCAGGGATGGGGCAGCTATCACTGCTCTGGGCAACCTGGGCCAGGGCCTCCCCACCCTCACAGGAAAACATTTCTTCCTAAGATCTTGTCTCACCCTCCCCTTTCAGCCAAAACCAGTTTCTCCTCATCCTATCCCTGCCCTCCCCAAAATACCAAAACATGTTGAAACTCCATTCTCCCTCTCCTAACAAGGGAGCCTCTCCCTTACTGATAAGCACATCACATCTTCCAGCTTTCAGAATCTTAGAGAAGCCTCACCTCCTCCATCCACATGCTGAGGTGAGTAGGGCTTGTTGCCGCATTCAACCCTTAGTAGCCACCTACCACAGCCAAGACAGTGCACACCCCACAGCTTGGTTATTTTGGTTCTATGGTTGCACCAAAGCACCATGTTAAATGGGAGTGGACTTTTTTGGCCAAAGCAATAACAAAGACCGACTCACCTCAGTACTTCTGCAAAAACCATACTACCCCAGCCCTTGTCCAAGACAGTGACACCAGGCTGAGTCGAGCAGTAAGCATTCTTGTAGGGCTGCAGAAAGTGACAGGACTATGAAAAGCTTATTCTCATGCACTTTAGCCTAGTAAAGTACATAAATTATTGGTTTAAGGAAGGCTTTCTCACCTATAATGCTTATCTCCAGCTTTCAGCAGTTACCAAGCTGAGCCGAACTCCACCAAGAAAGCGCAGGATGGGTGAAGATCAGACTATAGACCAGCTGTATTGCACATACCAGAAAAGAGGACTTGAAACAAGGCTGCAACACAACTCTGACATCCACACAGGAGGCAGGGCTAGAAACAAGTACCCTCCAAAAACCAGGAGCCTGTAGCTCTCAGTCTAAATAAGCTCCTGGAGCAATGGGTGAAGCGTAATTGGAGTACCCAGGTGAGGCCACTCAGGATAATCCTGTGCCCTCAAAGCCCGGACACTAACATTCACAGCCTTCAATACATCCTGAAGGCAATTTCATGTTTTCCTTTTCAGAAGCCTGAAAGAGGTTTGTGAACACAAGATTACTTGTGTTACCTTTTCCACATTAAAGGTGTTAACTTGGGAAGAACAATGGAGGGAAACATTCTTTCAGGTGCAACTTCTCTAGGGATTTTATTTTTTATATCATGTGTAAAATTAACTTGCTATAAAGATCAAAAGGTGCCTGTCTCAACCAGCCTCCCGAGGAACAGACTACAGAAGTGGGACCATCATCCCAGTCCTGCACCTCTAGACTTGGTGTCCAAAGGGTTCCCAGCACCAAGTTTCATGGTTTGTCTCTAATTCTCATGATCTGCATCTTACAGCTATCAGAAAACACAAGGATTTTAGCAAAGCTGTTCCTGGCAGCTTATGAGTTGGCACACACAGTTTTGGAAAGGGGGTGGTGTGTGATCTATCAGCAAGCCCAAGCCACAATAGGAGGAACAGGGAGGCACCTGGAGAAGAATTCAGGTCCACTTAGAAGGTGCTAATAGCTTTCAAGAGGTATCAAATGACTCAACGCTTTTGGAAAAGAGAAGGAACACCTGGCAGGTGAAGGAGCAACAAAGCTGGTGAAGGGGCTGGAGAACAGGCCTTATGAGGAACGGTTGAGAGTGCTGGGGGTGTTTAACCTGGAGAAGAGGAGGCTGAGGGGAGACCTCATTACTCTCCACAACTACCTGAAAGGAGGTTGTGGAGAGGAGGGAGCTGGGCAAGTGACAGGGGACAGGACAAGAAGAAACGGCCTCAAGCTCCACCAGGGGAGATTTAGGCTGGAGATTAGGAGGAAGTTTTTAACGGAAAGGGTCATTGGGCATTGGAATAGGCTGCCCAGCGAAGCGGTTGATTCCCTTTCCCTGGAGGTGTTTAAGGCACGGGTAGATGAGGTGCTGAGGGACATGGTTTAGTGTTGGATAGGAATGGTTGGACTCGATGATCTGATGGGTCTCTTCCAACCTGGTTGTTCTGTGGTTCTATGATTCTAAGGACTTGGAACCCTAATGGTGGCTGATTTTGGAAGGAAAGCTAGATGCTGTGGTCCTGACCAACCTTTACAGGGAAGGAGGCAGGAACCACCAGCAGATGTGGGAGTGCAGAGGATGTGACCCCTTGGAGCAGCACAGGGAGCAGAGCCACTCTGTGCAGGTGGGCATCACCAGCACCCACTGCTTTGGCATGGTTGCCACCTACTGGCAATGGGCTTCCAGGTGGAAAAACCTCTCTGAGTGCAGACAACTGACTCAAACTATGCCACTTCATGCCAAAATTCCCTAGGTAGCTCCCACGCCACTCTTCATTGCCCTTGGGACTGGAAGAAAGGCAATATATTTCATGAGGTGGAAAACCTAGTGTATTTAATTAGGTAGGAAAGATCTTTCAAGTGTAAATCATTCCCTTCCAGACTTGACAGTGTTATTGCTGGAGCTTTTCCCTTTTGAATCAAACACAGAGTGGCTGAGGCTGAAGGCACCTCTGGAAATGCCCCAGTCCAACCCCAGTGCTCAAGCAGAGTCACCTACAGCAGGTTACCCAGGACCATCTATGTCCACTTGGGTTTGTCTCCAAGGATGGAGATGCCAAAACGTCTTTGAGCAAGCTGTTCAGTACATCACCACTCCTACAATAAAAGTTCCTTCTTCAATTTGAATTGAATTTCCTGTATTTAAACTTGTGCCTCCTATTCTGCCACTGGACAACACAGAGCAGAGCCTGGCTTCCTCTTTTCTACACCCTCCATCAGGCACTTGCAGACATTGTTCTGAGACCTCTCTCCCCAAGGATGAGCAGTCCTATCTCTCAGCATCTTCCTACTGCAGCATCCTACCTACATCTGTGCTTATCTCTCTATAAAAGACTTAAGACAGGAATGTTGACTCCTTGTTACTCTTCTGGGGTGCAGCCAAGAAGGGGTTTGCACTGCTCAAGGTTTCCTCCTGTGTTTCGGAGGGATTCTGGCTCCCATCAGTGCACCAAGCTGTCCAATGTGCCAGTCGGAGGAACATCCAGCAGGGTCCTGTGTTTCAGCTCAGTGGCACTAAGCGGCACTCTCTGCTTTCTGCTCAGCATCACTGAATCTCCCGTAGCAGCTGCTCAGCCTCCCACGCAGGCTGGTACCTAGGAAGGCAGCAAAGTCAGGTTCTCCATGCCCGGGCTGATCACAGCACCCCGGCCAGGCTGCTGCCTTTGTTTCTGGGAGAGCACAAGCCACCTTTGAGGAGACACCTGCCCACTCGTTGCACAAGTTCACCCTGGAGGAAACCTACACGCCTGCGCATTTGCTTGACTTTCAGGCTGTTGGGGAGGCCTGGCTGCAGATCCCACCAGCCTGCATTAGCCACAAATTCAAGCTGGAAGTGGGTAAATGAATCCACTTAATAATTCAGTGAATAAATCCCGTATTTCTTTTCTAAACTCTTCCCTTCAGGGGTCTGCAGGGTCACAGAAGGCTGAATCAGTGACCTACACAGCTCCCTTCTATCCTAACCCCCTTCCCAGCCTGTCATGCATGGAACAGGGAAGCCAGCTCAGCCCTGAAGCCAAGGAAGTTCCTTTCTGGACAGTCCAGGTTGTCTCTATGAGTGCAAAGGTGCCAGGTAACCTCGCAGCTGCTTGGATACGGCAGGAGATAGAGGTTTTCCACTTGCAGCAGCAGCAGCAGGGTCCTGCCTGCCTCCTCCCCAGAGAGGACATCTTCCCCTCTCCTGCTGCACTAAGGAGGACAGACAGCCCTGAAAGATTCTGCTTCATCATCCCTGGGAGAGGGTGAAAAAGCCATTTTCCACCCCCAAACTGGGAATCGGGGCTCATATTCCCACCGCAGGCTTTAAAACGAGGCATCTGAGATAAGAAGTGGAAATTACCATTGCGTTTTAAGTCTTCCAGCTGGATCAAGTAATGACGGCTGTTTCAATCAATTGTCCTCATCTGAGCTGTGCTGCAACTTGTTCCCTTGTGAAGATTTAATCCCCTGGTACTTACAGAGTCTCACCCTGTCTCCTACTGCTGGTCATGATTTCGGGTGGAAAAAGAAACAGCACCCCACAGGGGATGAAGGCCAGGCTCTCAGAAGCATCTTTAGGTGGGAAAAAAAATATGAAAAGAGAGATTAAAAATGGATGAGCAACAACTTGGAATAGAGAAGATGTGAAGCAGAAGCATCTCTAGAGGATACTGTTCAAAGCAATCCAAGAGATAGAATTTGTCCTTTTTCTGTACAGCCTGACTCATCACCTCTCTGCCTTGTCACCTACGGAAAGCTGAGAGCCCCTGGGTGTCATCTCAGTTAGGGACAACCAGGTGCTAATGTGCCACTGGTGTTCCCACTGCAGACCTGTGGAAGCAGTGATCCTCCAGCTTTACTGCTCCAAATGAGCCTTCAGAGGGTCTCAGCACCTCAAAGGTTAACATTCCCACCTGCTGGTGGAGAGAAGTAGACTCTCCAGGCTAGGGTCCCTTTCATGGTGACCTAAATCTCCTGAGAACCCTCTGTGGGCTGTGACGACACAGCACTGGCAGCTTCTTGTCCCATGCCCAAAGAAGACCATGATGGGTCTTACCTTATCTACACCACCACTGCAGCCAAGGCTGTGCCTGGAGCTGGTTTTGGGGTGATAAACCCTTGATCCACGACAGATGTGAGGCCTCCAGAGGAGCTCCACTTCATGGAATGACAGGAAACCAGTTGCCCTTTGAAATAAAAGAGCTTTCCATAGAAAATTCCCTTGAAAAGCAATATCTGCCACCTCCGTTTTAGTGGCAGAAGGGGAAAGGAGTTAATTTAAAGGCAAATGCCAAGAATAGTGACAGCAAACGTTGCCAAGAGCTTCTTGCTGGCATTTGGGTTTGGAAAGTGAAGATGCAGAGGGAAAGATCAAAGCTGCCTGAATAGCTTTTAATTACGAGCCTCAATTACTCTATTTTTGCTCAGAAAAGTATTACAATTATCTAACAAAGCTCTTTGAATGGATTTAGACACTTGCTTAAGCCTCAAGGGCTGTTTACTGGCTATTTTCCCTTTAAAAAGAAAATCTGATGTCTAGATAAAAAACAAGCAATCTAGTAAGTGCCAACAGCCAGGTTGGGTGCTCATAGACTAAATAGAGATGCGGGAAAGCTTTTCCCAAGAAGGAGGGGAGCAGCCCCAGCTGCACCAAAGCCTGCTGGTGGCTCTGCTGACACCCTCTACTGCTGTGTCCCCTCACCACCGGCATCCACATAGAACCATATCATAGATTCATAGAATGGTTTGAGTGGGAAGGTACCTCAAAGCCCACCCAGTCCCACCCCTGCCATGGGCAGGGACACCTCCCACTAGATCAGGTTGCTCCAAGCCCCATCCAACCTGACCTTGAACACCTCCAGGGATGGGGCAGCCACCACTGTTCCAGTGCCTCCCCACCCTCACAATGGGAAGCAGGAATTCCTGGTAAGGGGAAAAGATAATTTATTTTAGGAGTAAGATCTTTGACAGGGGGTAACTGTCCCTGTTTTCCATTTTCCTGAGCTGTAATTTCTTTCTCTGTCTCTCACCAGGACTTCTGTGTGTCTCCATCATCTCCTCCTGCACAGCTCATGTCTGAAGAACCAGATATCATGAGAGTTTCTAAGATCCAGACCATCCGCTGTACAAAACTCAATAAAGCAGCTGAATAAGGAAAGTGGAGAAATAAAGATTCAGTTTCATAAACTTAACCCTCAAATGAGATCAGAGACTGGTAATTAATAAAGTCAGATTGCGACGCAATGAAAATCCTCCCCTGAGACTCAGCCTACTGCTGCTTGGTATTGATGGAAACGCTGCGGCTGTAATTACATTTCTCTTAGCCGTGCGATGGAGGCAGCAGGCTCCTCAGTGCCATGAGCTGCTGCTCTTGGCCAAGCTTCTTCCTTGCCAGGGAGATGAGGCTGAGCAGCAGGTCAGAGCAGGGCAGCTCATCCTCCACCAGCCTGGCAGACAGCTGCAGGGCAAAGGGCTCAGTGGCATCACTAACAGACACTCATGGAAAGCCATCAGGCAGTTTTCCAGCTGAGCACATTCAAACGAAACCCCAGTGCAGATGCCAAAGCAAATTACGGAGAAAGCAGCCTTGGTTGGCTTTCCTTACTCATCTCTGAGCCACCGTAGGAATGCAAGGAGCAAGGATAAACAGCAGCACCAGAGGCTGGGCTCATTTTCTGTTTTTTTTATACTTAATCCCTGGAGGCAGGTAATTATCTCCAAGAATTTTCTCTGTGGTTAAGCAAAGCAAGAGCAACACAAGGCTGAGACAAGGGAAAATCCAAAATATGTGAACAAGCAACCGGTGAATGCAGAGAAATTGCTATTAATTCCTAATATTGAATAAATTTAACTAGCCATATCACATCACAGGATTTGTTTCACACAGAGGAAATCAAGCTGCAAAGCCATTAATCTTGGTTTCATATTGACTACATAGCTTGTGTTTTTATTGCCCGTCACTGAATGAATGAACCAGCATGGTATGAGCTTTTTGGAACACTCACCACACATGGCAGCTGGAAAACCGACAGAGAAATCAATGTTTGTAGAAAGGACGGAGACAGTTCAAATTTGGCTTGGTCTCCTCTCTGTGGCCAGGAGAAATGTGATCTGACTCAACCAAAGCCAGACTGTGGGAAGATGTTAATTCTGTCAGTGGTTTCCTTGGTAAAAATCAAGTTTCCTGCTTAGTTCATTGCAGATTCATCCTTCTCTACACTGAAAACCTGCTCTTTGGCTGGGCTGGTGCTGCTCAGCTCTTGGCTCCAGCTCCTGCTGCCTGGCTGCAAGCCCGGAGAGGAGAGACGAGGCGGATGCTCTCCCTGACCAGTGCAGGCAGGCAGGAGGACTTCATCAGCACAGGAGCTATATCTGCTCACAGCAACAACATAAACTGGAGGAAAAAACGGCTTTTGTGGCAAGAGCAGACTGGTTGCATAGGTTACAAGACCTCCCCTTAACAGCTGCCTGCATGGGCTCTGCAGGTAGGATTTCTCTCCCAGAACTTATAAACTGCAGAAGGCACAAGGATTTGAGAGCAAAGCAGGAACAAGAGGCAAGGACATGTGCAACTGATGCTAGAAGGACCCGCGGATGATCCAACTTGCTCATTAGTCAGGAAGATCCCAAGTGATGCCATGGGCCAGCAGGAAGCGATGGGGTTTGCTCTTCCAGAAGCTTAACCATAGGAAGACCAAATTCCCAAGAATCTGAACAAGAGAGATGCTCTCCAGGGGATGAAGGTGATCCCAGCTTATATTGGATATTACTGTGCGCTTCCTACCCCAGGGAGAATTTAGTGATGTTTTTCGGTTGCTGAAGTAACAACCTCGTGTTGTTGGAGATGCGGCAGGTAAGGGGAAGGGCTGCCTGGGTTCCCCAGCACTGCAGAGCCAGCATCACTCCTTTACTGCAGACAGCTGGGATTTCACTGCATTAAGGGAGAAAGAGAGAGCAAAGTCAGTTTACATGGTTGATTAGCATCATCGTTGCCAAGATACGTAACCATGTTGCTGTGTTTATTGATGATTTCATTCTGCCGCGCAATTTATCCAGGCTTCAGGGTACTGTAAAAAGAACAAAGGGAGTTTGTAAACCATGGGGCTCTGTCCTGAAGTGCACCCACCCCAAAGGCAGACCCTTTGCTTCAAAGAATATTCTAAAACTCCCCTTCTCAAAATGATTCATGACTTTAGCTCATCTGTTATCATGTTTGGAGCAAAAGTGGAATGTTGCTCTGAGCTAAAAGGGCAAGAGGGCAGGTGTGTGCAGCCACTGTGGGACACTCAAAACAGATGTGCCTCAAGTCACCTATGGTAAGGAGGGGTTACAGATCCTGTCACATCACATCCCCGCCCCCCAAATCCCTACACCAAACACCCATTGGCATCACGCACCATATGCTCTACTTTCTCACAGTCCATCTCTACTCCTCAGGCAACAACATGACTCTTGGTTTATGGGCTGGTTCTGAAGACTCTTGTCCATTTTCTCTTCCTTCTTCCAGCCTCACCCCCTCCCAAGCCTTTTTCACCACAAAGATGAGATGGTTTTCCTTTCTGCAACATTCCATCCCTCCCAGCTCAGCTGTGTGGTTCTCTTCAAGGTAGGAGAAAGCCAGGGAGTAAGAACTGATCCTTCAGAAAGACCTGGGGAGGGCTTGAGAGGTGAGGATGAAGGATGCGAGTTACCAACTGATTCTGCAAAGTCACAGGGCTGAAGCTCTTCTGCCACAGAGATTCACATGGAAACACGGCATGAAGCCATGAATGCACAATCAGTACTGCAGCTCAGGAGCTGCCCGAAGGAGATTCTCCTTGTTGAAGAAAGGGGAAATTTGTTTATGCATAAATATGCACAAAAATAGCTGAAGGAAAGCTCAGGGAAACAAGCAGGAAAGCAAACTGGAGGATTTTTGGCAGAAACAGCTTTGCTTCCAGTGAGGGTTCCATTTCTGAGCAGGTACCAAAGGCTGCACCAGTTTCATCTGCTTTTGGAGATCCTTTTCATTTAAGCAAAGAGGCTGTGACTATGGAGGGCACTCACCTTCCCTGTAGAGCATTGCAGGGTGGGAGGCATCCCTCTTGGGACACACAGTGTCCCATCCAGCAATCATAGAATCACCTACCAGATCATCGAGTCCAACCATTGCCACCAATCTCTAAAACATGTCCCTCAGTACCTCATCCATCCACACCTTAAACACCTCCAGGGAAGGCAAGTCAACCACTTCCCTGGGCAATGACACCCCAGAAGACCCAGATGGAGGTCAGAGCCTGGTTACAGCACTTTAAAGAGTTCAGAAATCTTCTTCTAGGGAGAAAAGTTTAAAAAGGCAAATTTTCAGTCTAGCTCCTCATGAATATGCCTTGGAAATAGAGACACGGCAACTGCTCAGCATCCAACACAGCATCTTTGTGAGATCAAGCCCTGAGCTGCAAAGCAACAAGCACCACATAGGGCAAACATAGTTTTGCCTTCCTGCAGTTGGGTTTTCTTTCTTCTGGTGAAATTGCCTTCAGCGCCAGGGAAGTTTGAAAGAGGTGGAGGGCTTTGTGGCTCCTAGAGGAAGGAGGAGGGTGATTTCGACTAGGTACTCACCTCAGACTGACCTGTAGCTCAATAGAGGATGACTCTGCAACACACTGGGTAGGTTCTTCCCATGGCATAAAAGCATCCGGGCCTCAGTGAAGGTGGAAATCCTGCACCTTATTTCTGCTGTTACAAATTGTGAATTGTGCTGGAGGAGAGTTGTCGCCTTAGCAGCCTTCACAGGAGCAAAGGGAGGGAGATGCGACACCCACAGAGAAAAGCATCCTCCGAAAGGCAGAGCTCTGCCCAGAGGTGTCAGGAGCCATGCAAGGGAGAGCTCAGCCCCCAGCCCACCCATTCTCCAGCCTTTCCAACAGTTGATTCAGTGCAGCAGCAGCAGGGAGAACACTTAGTACATTAATAAATCTCATAATACCTAATAAAGCACTTTGGTTTATGGCTTCCCTATAAGAACTCACCTCTGGGGACTTATAATTAACTGAACTAGAAAAAGAAATAAAGATTTCAATTTTTTTCTCATCAATTTTCTTTACTTTCTCAAAAAGAATAAAAAGTACCAGTGTTAATAAAAACACCCCTCCTGCTATTTACCTGCCCTGGTAGCAATATTGATCTCTGTGCAGAGAAGGCACTTTATTACACTTCTCACTGGCTAATCCATCTTTCTTGGCTACAGAATATTGCTTTGCCTTTGTTTTCAGAGCAGCTCTGCAATTCATTGTTCCCTGCAATCACGCCTAGCCCTATAAACTCTTGGGAAGTGTTCAGGGAAGAGCTTGTTGTGGTCCTGGATCTGAACTCGCATCTGCCAGAAGGCAACCACCGGCACTACTGCCCTGCCTGCGGCCAGACCCAGAGCCGCTGCAGAGGCTGACAGGGTGCCGGCAGCTCACTCCCCTCTCCAACCACCCATTTTTCTATCATTTTCACCTCTTTCACTTCCATGCTGCCTGCAGAGAAAGTTGCCTTCATGACAAAAGTTCCCGCTACCCTCAATAAAAGGAAAACGGATGCTTCAGCATTACGACATGTGCTCAGGGATGGAAAAATAAACGCACATGCAAAGATTCCAGCAGCACCAGGGTTGAGACACCTCACATCAACACAACTGTGTCTTTCAGACGCTACATCATTCAAAGCACAGGGGGGTGTTATTTTCCTTTATTAAAGCACACAAGTAGCCAGCTAGGAAATGGTCATTTGCACTGCGATAACAGTAAAATCATACCAACACAATCATTTCAGAGGAGAATTAAAGAGCCTGCGCTTCAGCCGATCGCAAGCCTTTAACTCCAGAGGCACAATACAATAAAGCTTTTGCTTTCAGGTTTTTGTTGCTCTTCTTAAAACAAACTCCACTGAGCATTGAACAGAATGCCTGAACACATCCACTGCGAGGGCCACGGAATTACCCAAAAGCTTAGTAAACACACATTTATTGAGTACTTGATTATGTGAGATCGCTGCAGCATAGTCATTATAACAAAATTCTTATTAAAAAAAAAAAGTCAAACGCTATTTTCTTTTTCCAGAGGACATGGATCTATTTAAAAACCCAACCAAGAACTGCGAAGGGAGGGTGGCTGTTGCTTAGCCAGCCGCTAACAAATGCTCTCCTGCTCCCTAATGGCACTGCAAGAAGAGCCCAGCAGAGGTTCCCGGCTTTGTGCACAAGTACCCAGCACTCTGGCAAACCACACGACAGCTGATGGGCTGAGGACACTCAAGGTTTTTCACTTACCCTCTACAGATACAACAACTCACCAAACTCATCTTTCACAAGGGCATAGATGCCGCTTGCCAGCAGCACAGCTCTCGGGGAGTTCTTCGCATGCTTGGGGGCTGTAGGAGATTTCCTGGTGAGTGCTTGGGGAGGAACATCCATTGCAAAGTGCTTAAAGTGCCCAGATTTCCTCCTCCCCTTTCATTATTCAGGGGAAGCACTATTTGCTAAGTTTGCTCTGGTATCCCTCCAGATTCCCAATAAGATGCTAATCAGCATAAAATTCCTCCCAGCTTGAGCAGTTTACAAGGAATCTGGGTCCTACACTTGAGGCACTGGAATTGCATCTATATTTCAAGCCCAGCCAGAAGGGAAACACTCCACATAGAAATATAACATCAGATTCTTTTATACAGCATATATAAAGAACATGATAGCATTAGAGTCTTGGCAAATCAATACATTGAAAATACAGAATCTCAGACCAGAGCACAGGAAAGATATTCACATGAAATCTGTACAATCTGGATGACTCAACTGGATCTCACATCAGAGTTGACCTCCCATCTGCAAATGGAGGTCATTGCTTGGCTTCCCCATCAGCACCACTGGCCACCACCACCACCCAGATTTCCCTCGTTTATTGTGCTAAAGGGAGAATACAAACCTGCTGTCCTTGCCAGTACAGAGGGCACTCAGTGGCTGAACTTATTCTCATAGTAAATGGCAGAACATTGCATTATACACAAAGCTCTGGCCTACTGGGAGAGGAAAAAATTCTACCTTTAGTCAGTCAGCCACCCAAGCTCTGTCAGCATCCTGGATCTCATTTCGTTAAAAATATAAACCACCTTTTGCGTGGCTTGTGCACCGCTTATCCCATGTGAAGCAGGTGAAGCTGTTTCAAGCTGCCCCTTGTACCAGAAATGTCCACATCTTCTGGAGGAGCTGCTGTTCCCATTTCTCCGAAATGGCTTTCCTTTATACATAAATACACATGTATATAGGCCACTTCCCTCCCCCACTGAGGAGGATCCCCAAGGCAAGCTTGGCAAGATGAAATCCTACAGTACAGCCATACTTATAGTGCTATAGAGAAGTCTATATACAGACACATTCTGTTCGTTATTACAATGGAAATACAGGCTTAAAAAGCGATAGCAGCATGTAAACAAGGATTTGTGTCCGTTTCATCCATCTTTTCTTCCTCCTCTTCTGAGCTACATTCATCAGTTTCGACAATCCTTTCTCACCACCCTGCTCCTCTCTCAAGGTTTCGCTGCAGATCCCATCTGCAGGAGCTGGTATTGTCCCTCTCCAGGCTCTCAGTTTGAATTTCCCTTTTCACCAGCTCCCTCCTCACATCCTTCCTTTTGTGATGACTCATCCTGGAGATGATCTTGGGTTTTTGTCTAACAGCTGCTGCCCACTTTGGCTTCGGCAAAGTCTCGTTTCAGGGTGATGCCACGGATCTAAAACCTGCACACCAGCGCCTGGTGAGCCACGTGAGCTGTTAGCGCCTTAAACAACCCAGGCAGGAAAAAAGAAATGGAATAGTTTGCATTATGTCTGTCTCCCAGAAGCAAAAGTGTACATCCCAGGAGCAATGCACGTTATAAACTCTTCACTCCTGAATTCTCAATAATGTTCCAAACCACCAGGGTTTCACAGGAATCAAAGGGATTCAAGTCTGTTCCTCAGTGCAGAGCGCACTGGAATTAAAAATGAATCAACTGGGCTGATTTTCTGCATGCTCTTCCAGCATCCGGTTTTCCCAGCCCCCAAAATTGTTTCCTCTGTTTCTCGCCTCTCAGCACCGAGGTCCTGCTAAAGAGCTGTTATCTGAGTTAGCTCTGACGTGGGGGTGGTTGGGCTCTGCTGGGCAACAGCCACCATGGGAATTTCCATGCCTAGTCAGGCTGGATTGTTAGTCCCCTCCGAGTTCTTGCAGGCATAAGCCACATCCTTGGCGATGCTGCACATCCTGTTGGACATCTGGAGCTCGGTCCTGAAGGCAGTGGGGAAGCAGAACTTCTTGAAGCACGCCTTGAAGTTCTCATCTAAGAAGGCATAGAGCACGGGGTTCAGGCTGCTGTTGGCATAGCCCAACGCGGTGCAGAAGCAGGAGATTGCCAGCTCCAGCTCGCTTTCTGCCTTGGCACCCAAGCACTGGACCAGCACAAAAATCTGGATGGGAGTCCAGCAAATGATGAAGACTGCCACCACTACCAGGACCATGCGGGTGATGCGTCTCAAGTTTCTATCTTTCTCTTTGGAACCTGAGAGGACACGGACGTTCTTCAGTCTTCTAATCATGAGACTGTAGCAAATGGTGATTATCAACACGGGGATCATAAAGGAGAAGAGAAAGACACAGATGCCAAACACTGGATCCCAGTAGTCCACAGGTGAAGGGAGTTTAATTAGACAATCAATTTCTGCAAGTCAAAAAATGAAAAGGAAAGGAAGATCAGCAAACCCTCATCAAGGTAAAAAGCATCTGCACAATCAGTTTAGTTCTAGAAAAGCAGTAGGAGCAATGCTGAGAGGCAAGGGCAGAGAGAGAAGAGTTGAAATTGCTGTACAGCAGAGAGCCCACCCACTGGGAAGCTGGTACCCCTCTCCCATGGCTTTCCTGGCCACCAACACCTCCCACCCTGTGGATGCACTTTCACTGACCATTGTTTTCATTCTCTGCAGACCCCATCACCATCGCTGGGATGCCAAAGACAGACGCCAGGGCCCAGATGCAGACATTCACCACTTTGGCCTTGTGGGGGGTGCGGATGTCTAGTGCTTTGATAGGGTGGCAGATAGCAATGTAGCGGTCCACGCTCATCATCGTCAGGGTGAAGGTGCTTGTGAACATGTTGTAGTAGTCTATAGAGATGGCAATCTTGCAGAGGACATTGCCAAAGGGCCAGAAGCCCAGGAACGTGTCTGTACCCTGGAAGGGTAAGGTCATCAGACACAAGGTATCAGCCAGAGCGAGGTTAAAGATGTAAATGTTGGTTGCTGTCTTCATCTTGGTGAATCTGAAATGTCACAATGAGTAACGGTTAGAGCTTCACTTGACCACGATGTGCAAGACACCAGACTCTACTGGAGAGAACTTCTGCTACTTTAAAAAGGAGACACTGTATTTCTCTCACCTAACAGGAGACTGAACACCACTCCCTCCTTTCTGCCTCCCACAAGCTTATCAACACACAGTTCAGCCCAGTTCCTACAAAGATACAGTTTCACAGGCAGAAGCTTATTCCCAAAGACTGCAAGTGAGGACCACGAAAGCCTAAGGCTGTCAAGTTTTTGAAAAACTACTTCAGCCAGGCTAATCTAGGAGTTCATCACATATAGTTTTGTTATTTTAAGTATTGGTGAGTGTTTTACCTGGTAAGCTGACTTAAAAGGTATTATGTGGTCCAAGGGTAAGTTGATCAGCTGTTATATATGGCTCATAGCCAAAGTCTATGACTGATGTGAGCTACCAAATCACAACAGACACAATGGCCAACCTTGGCCAGTAGAAGCTAAAAACCACCGAGAAGCAAAGTTTGTATCACAAATAAATATATCACAATGAAATGTTCTAAAGAAAGTGTTAGTTTGGGTTAGTTCATAGAATCATAGAATCACCAGGTTGGAAGAGACCCATCAGATCATAGAGTCCAACCATTCCTATCAAACACTAAACCATGTTAGTTTGAAGCCATGAATCAGTTCCACTTCAAGAGGTTTTAGTCATTTCTCTATTACTTTTATAACATGAACCAATTGCCGCAAAAGAAGATTCACCTTACTTTAATGGCAATCATCTCCTTTTCACACATGGGAAATGATGCAAAGAAAGAGGTGATCACCTACCCAAAGATACATGCAGAGTGTGCAGAAACAAAGTCAACTGTGACTCTGACCAAACATTTCAGCTCCAGGATGTTCTTCTCATGGGCAAAATCAAATCAGTATCATTTTCCCGTTAGAGCTCATCTATCATTTACTTACTAACAGCTCTGGCAGAGATGGCAGACAATGATGTGTTATTAGCAGAGGGCAAGTTCATCTGAGGGTACCACTGAAACCCATAAACCACTGCACTCTTCACAGTTTGATGTGTGGTGGAATACCACGGGGTCTGATTTGACCTAAAGAACACTTTTTGTCAGATTGATTCAGAATAGCAACCCCCAGCTGCATTCCTCAGCTCTGTATCCTCCCTCGATGATCCGAGTTTCATATCTTGATGGATTATTTGAATGCTTGGAGGAACATTATCACTGCCACCCTCTGAACTCTGCCGAGACACGTGGTGACCTAGCCATGGGACTGCAAGAGTAAGAGGCAGGGAATTCACAACCCAGGATATAGTCTGGGGTTTTAACCCCTCAGAGCCCATAGACCTTATGAGGAACAGCTGAGAGAGCTGGGGGTCTTTAGCCTAGAGAAGGGGAGGCTGAGAGGAGACCTCATTGCTCTCTACAACTACCTGAAAGGAGGTTGTAGAGAGGAGGGAGCTGGGCTCTTCTCCCAAGTGACAGGGGACAGCACAAGAGGGAATGACCTCAAGCTCTGCCACAGGAGATTTAGGCTAGAGATTAGGAAGAAGTTTTTCACAGAAAGGGTCATTGGGTATTGGAATAGGTTGCCCAGGGAGGTGGTTGATTCACCTTCCCTGGAGGTGTTTAAGGCACAGGTAGATGAGGTGCTGAGGGACATGGTTTAGTGCTTGATTGGAATGGTTGGACTTGATGATCCAATGGGTCTCTTCCAACCTGGTTGTTCTATGATTGATAGTGACTTCAGAAAGCAAGAACAAACGATGCTGCATTTGACCTTGAAAGCCAAGGGAGGCTCTTGGAGCAGGTAAATGCTGTTACAAGCTCTTAAAGGCCCCACGTAAGCCTGAGTCAGGCTCCTTCTGGGCCAGAAATCAGAGCAGACAAGCGAGACAGTAGGTTCTTAGAAAGCCAGCCCAGATCAGATAAACTTACATAACCAAAGGCAGTAAAGGAAAAATACCAGCGACTGTCTTATTGTGGAGGGATGAACGAGCAAAACACCTCACAAATCCAACACAATTAGGCAGCTTTGAAGCTTTGGAACTTCCTATAAGCAGAATGGCACAGACAGACAGACTCTGGTGCTGTGAACCCTGGGGTTCCCAGGATGGGTGAGCATTCCTTTCTTGTTTGGATTCTTGCAACTGGCATAAACGAGGCAATGAACACAGGAAGCATGAGATGGGTCTGGGATAGGATTCACTCCTCCTCTAGGTCAGCAGGATGAGCAATTAAAAGTAAGAAATTAAATTGCCATTCTTTATCAGGCAACACCCAAAAAAGTATTGACAGTTTAGGCTTCCTGAAATTATTCAGTCACCCAAGACTATGTCTGTAAAAGATCTGGGAGCTGTAGCCTTCCTTTGTATCTCACAGGCCAAGCTTCCCAAAGGTCAAGGTTGCTCCAGATCATCCTCCCAGGAGGACTGGACTGAAAGCTATTCATCAACACAACTCTGACCCTGAGTGCCTTTACTGATATTAAAACTTGAGGGAATAACTGCATTGTTAAACCATGATGGACAACTTCGCCACCATGAAACAGAAAAAAAAGCATCTACAGGGGACAACATCGCCTCCATGCATGCTGTGGTAGCCCCAGAACAGGGAGAAGTTTGGGGTATTTCAGCTAACCCTGAGCTTGGGCTGTGCAGATTGCAAGCCTTCAGCTCTATATTGCTACCCTGAACAGCAGGGGATCTTACTGGTCCCCTCCCTCCAAGAGATTTCGCAGCAAGAATTCAGAGTCCAGATACAATTTCTCAGCCTGGCCCTGCAGAGTCAGCTCTGCCTCAATGCACGGATCCTCTCTGCAAAGTGTCAGCAGAGCCACCTTCCCTAACTCCCTCCACCAGAGACACGCTCAGGTGGCTGGGCCATGACTTATCTCCTTCAACCCACCTTCAAGTGGATTTTAAGGCTGATTTTGTGCTCTTGAAAGGTAGCAAAAATAATTTACACCTAATTAATTACTTTTAGCTCCACTTCCTCCACACACTGAGAGCCAGCAGACGTTATTCCAACCAACCAATGTTCCCAAACATTTCCAGAATGTTCTGTACAAACAAAAATCAATTAATCACTTCTCTGTGGATTAACCTCTTTTTCTTCTCCTCTGGGAACTGAGAGTGTTCTTTCTTAATCTGCACAAAAAAAAAAAAGACAAATTAACCTCCCAGGCTTCAGGAGGCACCTAAGTCCCCCTGCCCCCTCCACTGCACAGCTCCGACGTGGATAAGCCGTGGCTTCCACGGAGGAATTGCCTCCCCATTGAGCCACTTTCTTGCACTCGGTTACAGAGGCAATTTCCTAATGGAGCATCTCCCACAGGGTGATTTTCAGCTCTCCATCCAGCTCCACCTTTGTCACAAATGTAATCACTTTGCTCTCCTGGCTGTCGAAGCCCAAGAGGGGAAAACGTCTGAACATCAGCTCAGCAATCTGCTTCCCTCCCCTTTTTACTGCATGGACTTCAAGCAGCGTTACCTGGGGCAAAGCTGCACTTCAGCGAGGGGAATCCACAGTCTGGGATCAGAGGAGATAAGTAGGAAACCGCTCTACACCATACTGGTAGAGCAGTCCTGATTTTCCTAAGGAGGGACTGTCTGAGCCTCAGAAAGAATAGAATCATAGAATTACCAGGTTGGAAGAGACCCATCAGATCATGGAGTCCAACCATTCCTGCTGCAAACCATTTGTTTTAGCACCAGCCCCTCCTTCCTACTCAGCCATCATAAAGCTGCAAGACAGTGAGCAGCTCCAGACGCTCCAGGGCTGAGGACCAGCGGCTGCAGCAAACCTACATCCTGAAAGGGGGCTGCAGACGCCAGGGGCAAAGGGACCAGAGAAAAGCCTGCAACCCTGGGGAACCGCAAGCATTATCTCCAGGAGCAATTTGCCTCTTGATTTTCATATTCATAGCTCCAGCTAATTGGGATGCAGACAGTGCTGTTCACCTTGAGCAGCTCCCTCCATTCCCACCCCTCGCCCCGGCATCAGCAACAGCCTTTGCTGCCCTCCCCAGACACATAAGGCAGGCAAAACGGAGCAGAAAAGGCTCAGGGAGGCTTTTTGCCAAGCTGCTTCCACCCTCTGACAGAGAAAATCAGCACCGGTTCACTGACACCTCTGCTCCCAACCTGCTCTTAGCCTGTGGTTGTATGAAGCTGATATTTGATCTGACACGTAGCATCATGATTTGTGTCCTCCCAGTCATACACCCACACTGTGCTCTCCACATCCCTGCTGCTCTGAGCACCATTTCAGAGCCCCCTCATCCTGAAATTATCCAATTCAAGCCAGTTTATTCTTAAAGGTTCAATAGGCCAGAAAAAAAAAGAGAATATAAAAATAATTTAAGTCACTTTAGACTACAAAGCCAGATGCTACAGAAAAGCTGCCAGCAATACTGGAACATGAAAGCCCATTAATTACCTGGCAGGACAATGACTGACTAGCAGGGGTTAAGGAGTCTGCGACCAGCCAGGGTGAGCAGCAGCCCCTTGGGACAGATTATTTTCTTGCTCCTTCAGTCTCACTACCATGTCTGGGTGACACTGGTGCCCTCCCTCCTCAAGGCATCTCTGGGGACCAGCACAGACAGGAACACTGTGTGCCCCTGGTTGTTGCCATGCAGAGGCACGGGGGCTGCTGCAAAGGCTTCTGCAACTCTCCCAGGGACTTGCAGGATTGATCATGCAACCCCAAGTGGACTTGTGACCACCAGGAATGGTGCTTCTGTCTATGGAGGCATTCAGCAGCATCCATCCTGCAGCAAGATGCTCTCATCCCTGTCCATGTGCTGGATCTGCCTCTGCTGAACTGGCTCACATCCCAAATGCTGTTGGTATTGCCCAGTCGCTGGAAAAGCACTAGGAACCAGGAGTTCAACATCAAACATCACAGATCTACTACTGCACATGGGTAATCCATAGAATCCTGAAATGTTTTGGGTTGGAAGGGACCTCCAGCCCATCCAGTCCCACCCCTGCCATGAGCAGGGACACCTCCCACTGGATCAGGGGTTCCAAGTCCCATCCAACCTGCCCTTGAACACCTCCCAGGATGGGGCAGCCACCACTGGCTCCAATCACTCTGCATTTCACAGAGACCTTGGTATGGGTTTGCCTTTTCTGCACATTGCAACAATTGGCACTTTTTTTTGGGAAAAACTTGAAGAGCCTAAGCTGGAGAGACCTGAGCTCACAGGTGGCCCTGCTGGTGTCTGCTGGGCCCACGCTACACTAAACACTCACTCAATTCCAGCTCTGAGAAGCACAGCTGGTCGAGGCTCTTCCCTTGGAAAGATTTCTATTAAGAAACCAGCATCTCTGCAATGCCACAATTAACTTCATTTCCCCTGTCTCATTACAGGCAGCTGCCCTCACCCATATTCTCAGGGACTGATGCAGTTTTCAAGCAGAACAACAGCTGGCACAGCCATCCCCAGGCAGGCAGCCAGCACAGGCACCTCCCTACCACATCCCTTCTCCTGAAGCTTCACCTGGAAGCAGCAAATGGAAGCGTAAAAGCCTGACAGCCTAGATCTCCCTAAAAAGCTGCTTAAAATGCTCTGAAACACTGTTCCTCAACAGGGAGAGCTGAGCATCCCCAGTACTTTTGCTGGGCTCCCAACAGAGAGCTGCTGTGACAAAGAGAAGTGCCCAAGAAATGAGGCATCATTCCCACAGGGCCCTGATGCAGGTGAGCAGAGCTGACCCCATGGAAGGAAGACCTCCATATCGTCACTGCTGAGCTTCATATGATGGAGCTGGGGATAACAGAGCTGGACCAGAAGCTGCATGTTGTCCATGGTCCCTAGTACACCAGGGGAGGCTTGGGGCTCTGCCACCCCTCACGCAGCAGCACTATGGTTGCTCTCATGTATGGGTCAGCATCCCCTACAACCCCATGGGTCATCCAGAAATGGAAGAACACAAACACCCTTTGCCTTTTCTTTCTAAAAACAAAGCTCTTGGGCATCCAGCCTTTCAGAATTCAATTACTAGCTAAAAGGGACCTCAGCAGCCTGGTTTCTCCCCATAAACCCTCTCTGCCTCATACTCTTCAACTCCTTGTGCCACATTCATTAAAAAGCAGTTCAGGAAAAACACACAGGAGAGAGCAAACAGCAGAAGGAAGGACAGGAGGCATCATCCCCACTGGCAAAGAACTCCACAATGAGCAAGCAGAACGAAGCCACAGACAAGGCAGATTTCCACAACAGGCCCTTTCTGTCCAGAAAATCGTGTTCTCAACAAAAGCCCTTCTGGGTCTTATCCAATTAGCACAACTCAGCACTAGAAGGGGATTGATAGTCACATGATGACCGGCTCCCTAAATTAATCGTCCCAAATGTTAAATCACTCCAAATACAATAGAGTGGTAGGCTGGCTTCTCCAACACAGGGGAAAATCCAGAGGAGACTTTGAATTTGCATTTGTGTGTGAAATACTGGGACATTTTAAAATTCTCCCTTGGTGCTGAAAAAAAAACTGGAAGAGGAACGAGAAACAAGCCAGCCTAATGCCTCCAGTTTCCTCAAGTGCTGATATTAGTCTTCGTATTTCCCATCTCCTTCAACAACAGGAAACAATCGCTGTCACTGGGCCATTCTTTTCCTGGACAATAAAAATGTTTGCTTATAGGTTACATCCTTGAAGACTGGTTATCCCTGGTGAAACACAAGCATGGAAAGAAAAGACAGCTTCTATGGGGTACACCATACCTGCAGATGATAGGGCTGCAGCACAGGGCATTTGTCAGTATTTTATACGTCAATGGAACAGATAGAGAATTTAAACCCCTCAATGCAACTTACCGGCAACCAACCTTAAACCTACTGAAAAAGAGGCTATTTAAGGCACGAAGCCCAGAAGCGCCAAGGCTCCAGTCTGGGAAGAAAAACTTTTGAGAAGTGATAGAATCATAAAGTGGTTTGAGTTGGAAGGGATCTCAAAGCCCAACCACCCAGTCCCACCCCCTGCCATGGGCAGGGACACCTCCCACTGGATCCAGTTGCTCCAAGCCCCATCCAACCTGGCCTTGAACACCCCCAGGGATTGGGCAGCCTGGGCCTCCCCACCCTCACAGGAAAATATTTCCCCCTAAGATCTCATTCTAAAGGGTCTTTCCCTGAGTACAACTCACCTTTAGCCAAAGCCAGTACTGAGCTTTCAGGGAACACCAATGGGGAGAACCAGGGGCAACAGCAGATTTTTCAACACACACTATGGTTCAGTCACAACGTTCCCCAGCATATATTATTCAAGGGGTCCCTCCAGGCTCAGAGCAGTTTTTTTGGGGAAAGCCAGAAATTAATCCACTCAAAGGGATACCCAATTAACACTTCTTTTAGCTCTTTTATATATATGGAAAGTGATTTACTGGACAAGGGGGAAACCAAAGAAATGGAAGAGGCCTGGGGGAGATAAGGATGACAATCTTCAGTTTTCAGCTGCTTAAAACAGGTTAAATACCAGGGGTAACTCCAGTGCTAAATCCCATTTTGTTTTCTTGGGTTCCATTTACCCAACTGGAAAGTATCAAGGCCAAAAAGAAGCAGAACAGAAGGCAGCATTTTGAAAGTGTTGCACCTCATAGCCACGCCACATGTCCACCCTTGACCAGGATGCTGGTCTGGGACACCATGTACTTGGCAATACATCAGCCACAGCCCCAGGAGGTTCCTGCTGTCCACATCCCACAAGATGCTGGCGGACAGAGAGAAAATTTCTACTCGGGTTTCTCCCTCTGATCATAGAACAACCAGGTTGGAAGGGACCCATCGGATCATCGAGTCCAACCATTCCTATCAAACACTAAACCATGTCCCTCAGGACCTTGTCCACCTGTGCCTTAAACACCTCCAGGAAAGGTGAATCAACCACCTCCCTGGGCAGCCTATTCCAATGCCCAATGACCCTCTGTGTGAAAAACTTCCTCCTAATCTCTAGCCTAAATCTCCCCTGGTGGATCTTGAGGCCGTTCCCTCTTGTCCTGTCCCCTGGTACTTGGGAGAAGAGTCCAGCTCCCGCCTCTCTACAATCTCCTTTCAGGTAGTTGGAGAGAGTAATGAGGTCTCCTCTCAGCCTCCTCTTCCTCTGATGCACCCTTAAGGTTCATCAGCCTGGGATATGGACTCCTTTCCCCTACCTGCACACCAGCTCAGTCATTCCCAGTGGGAACACATCACCACAGGACAGGGACTTCTCACTCAGATTCACTACTCACTGCTTGCTCTTACACCCACAAACATCGTGCCTGCTCGAATGATTGCTACTACACCAAACAGCAACACGAGCTCTCCAAACGTGGCACTGCTGCACTGCACTCCTCTCTCCATCTCCAGACTCTCCAGGGCTACCACGACCTCTTCTCCCTGTCACAAACTCCTCAGCAGGGAGAGCACGGACAGGCTGCCTGACGAACAGCTGTGTCACTTTGCCCTTCCAGCAGGGATTTAGCCACCGTTCACTGGTCTGTAACACCAAAGGCTTCATTTTGAAGCATATCCCCCTGCCGAGCTATTGCTTATCCAAAGGAACGATGCTCTGGAAGCAGCAAGCCTCCTGCCATGAGCAAGAAAATACCATGAATACCTGCTAAATATTTTTGTCCTCCATTGGAGGAGAAAACAAATTCACTCTGTCTGTGCTGGCAGCATCCACCAGCTCCAAGACATGTATAAAATGGAAGCTCACTCCTTAGCATATAGGGTAAGGACATCGGAAGGGGGTTGCTGGCACTTGACATAGAAGTTTATGCAACCTTTAGGGCTGTGATTCTTTTTTACTTATAGGGGGAACAGGGGCTCTGATCACAGGAAAGAAGGGGGGGGTTAATCACACCAGAACCAGACAGGGACACTTAAAATGCCAGCAATATGCAGGGAGGTTGGACTCTGTTGCTGGGTCGGTGCGTGCTCCATGCTCCGTCCCTCTGCAAAGGTCCTCCTGCCCTCCCAGCTTCAGTGTGAGGAGCTGCAGAAGCTGCCCTCATCCCTACAGCACCCTAGCATATCATAATCATATCTATTGTTTCCAAAGGGTTGGAAGGGCTCCATTTGTGGGGTTCCTCCCCCCAAAAAAGGAAGACTGAGCCTCCCAGCAGGCACTCTGGAAAGAACCAGCTCCCATACAGAGCAGCACCTACAGCTGGGGTGGAGGACAGAGCACAGGTCCTGTTAAAGGTCCAGCACACCCTGACAGTGGAAAACTTGCCCTCCCCAGGGACATCCAGCTCCCTGCCTGGCAGTTTGCAGAAGCCCCTTTTTTTTTTTTTTTTTTTTTTTTTTGAGCATCTCTGATCGCTCTAGTTCCATTCTCTGGGTTAAACTTTAGGAGGCACCAGAGGGCAGCTGAAAGCTGGTAGGAAACCTTCATCAGAGCCTAGGAAGGGAGAAAAACAAATAAAACCAAAACAATAAAACGAATGCCACATCTAAAACGCGTCACAGTGACCAGGGAGGCACCTGCCTGGTTCACTCGTAGCAGCGATTTAGGGGCAGAAGGTCTGTCCCATTCCCAGCCCTCCCCAGAGCCCTCCTGGCGAGCTGCCCGCGTGTCCTACCTGACGATGACATACATGACGGAGCAATTGCCCACCAGCCCCACGATGCACACAATGGAGTAGACAACCACGATGGTGATCTTGATGCTCAGAGGCAAGAAGCTGTCCCCGGTGCCGTTGTTGAACCAGTTACTGGGGAGAAAGCTCAGGTTGAGCATGGAGGAGTCATTCAGCAGCTTCCGCACGTCCGGGTCTTCCAAAATATGGGCAGGGAAGAGAGGGTCCATCCTGAAGCATCAAACTGTGACAAAGACCTGGGGCACCAAAGAGACAGTTTGAAGATCTGTCGTCAATCAGGTAGCACAGGACCGTAAGCAAAGCACGTGTGCGAGAAACGCTGAGGAATAGGGATGACTTATTGCTGGGGAAAGCACAGATCCTTCCTCAAACCTCTCCCCAAAAAGCATTTTAATGGGACGCAAGCCTGGTGGATCCCGAGCACGCAGGGAGCTCAGGCACAGCTCCACATCACCAGTGTCAGCAACATAGAATCATAGGATCATATAGAATCATAGGACCATACAGAATCATAGGACAACCAGGTTGGAAGGGACCCATCGGATCTTCTAGTCCAGCCATTCACAAGGCCACCCCCCCACCCCCAAGCCTTGGATGCTCCTACCTGCCCCTGCCAGCCCCGCAGGCTCAGTGCATCCCCACAGCTTTGTGTCCCCGAATCTCCCCTCTCCTCCCCTCCTGTGCCTCCCCCCAACCTCCAAGCGGGGCCGGGGGCTTGTCATCCCAGCATCCCAGCCCCGACAATACAGCAGGAAAAGCCTAAAGTTGGAAAGGAGCCCCCCAAAAACCCACCGGGCGCTTACCTGGCTGCGGGTGTCGCTCCCAGCGCAGCATCCAGACACCCCTGGTTCTGGGGGGGGACACACAAAGCCGAGAGGCTCCGCTTGGGGAGGGGGGGGGCAGCAGGGAAAAGGGCTGCTCCAGGCACAGGGCAGGGATGCTACCAGAGCAAGGGGCTGCAGCAGCCCGGAGCCCACGTTTTTAAGGAAAAGGGAGGGATGATGAAGAAGAGGGAGGGAGGATGGAGAGCGGCTGCCTGGCTTCGCCGGCTGCGTAAGAGAGAAGCGGGAGGGGGGAGAGAGAAGGAGAGGAGGGAGGGGTGGGGGGGAAGAAAGAACTAAATGCATCCAAGAGAAAGCCAACCCGCACCTGCCAGCCCAAGGGCAGCGTCCCCCGCCCTCCCGCAGATGCCACCCCCTGTCGCTCCAGCACCACCCCCTAAACTCCCCTGCAGGGCACCCGCAGCCCCCCCGGGCTGGGGAGAAGGGGCTCAGGAGAGAGAATTCCTCCCCTCCTCTGCAAGCACACAACCTGAAGGCTCCGCTAGCGCAGGAGAAAGGGAATGAGGTATTTGACCTAGAAACTGGCAATGAAAAAATGCAAAGAGAGCTGAGAACTAAAGGGAGAAAAACTGTTATTGTTCGATGTTCTTCCAGTGGCATTCGCTAAAGGTCGTTTCTGGAACCCAGAACATCCTGCACTTAAGATCAGAGTGAGACTAGCACATTTATTTCAAGAGGCTGCAGTGGTAAATTCATTACCTCAGGGTGGGGTGAGCTATGCAGACCCCACAGGTCCTTGTTGTTCCCAAGGTGGCTGTGGGACATTGACCCAACAAAGTCAGCCTCCAGGAGCTGCAGAGCCTCTCAGGTGTGTCAACCCTCCACACAGGTTGCAAAGAGGTCATTGAGGACCATCTCCTGTTTGATGCCAGGTCAGGGGTATGTTGACTGCAGAGAGCTAGAGCCTTATAGATTCCTTATAGACTTCTTATAGACTTGGTGCCTCCAACCACTCCTCATCAGGCCATGGAGATGATCCAAGGACTGGAGCACCTAATGTACAAGGACAAGTTGGGAGTGTTGGGTTTGTTCAGCCTGGAGAAGAGAAGGCTGCAGGAAGACCTTAGAGCAGCTTCTAGTATGGAAAGGGGCTGCAGGGAAAGTGAGGAAGGGCTCTTGATCAGGGAGGGCAGGGACAGGATGATGTGGAACAGTTTTTAAAAGAAAGAGGGGAGATCGAGGTGAGATCTTAGGAAGAAATATAGAATCATAGAACAACCAGGTTGGAAGAGACCCACTGGATCATCCAGTCCAACCATTCCTATCAAACACTAAACCATGTCCCTCAGCACCTTGCCCACCCGTGGCTTAAACACCTCCAGGGAAGGTGAATCAACCACCTCCCTGGGCAGCCTATTCCAATGCCCAATGACCCTTTCCGTGAAAACCTTCCTCCTAATCTCTAGCCTAAATCTCCCCTGGTGGAGCTTGAGGCCATTCCCTCTTGACCTGTCACTTGGGAGAAGAGGCCAGCTTCCTCCTCTCCACAACCTCCTTTCAGGTAGTTGTAGAGAGTAATGAGGTCTCCTCTCAGCCTCCTCTTCTCCAGGCTAAACACCCCCAGCTCTCTCAGCTGCTCCTCATAGGGCCTGTTCTCCAGCCCCTTCACCAGCCTAGTCGCTCTTCTCTGGACTCACTCCAGAGCCTCAACATCCTTCTTGTGGTGAGGGGTTCTTTCTTGTGGTTCTTTTGCTGTGAGGGTGGGGAGGCCCTGGCCCAGGTTGCCCAGAGCAGTGGTGGCTGTTCCATCCCGGGAGGTATTCAAAGCCAGGTTGGATGTGGCTTGGAGCCCCTGATCCACTAGGTGGGACTGGGTGATCTTTAAGGTCCCTTCCAGCACAAACCATTCCATGACTATGATCCATAGCATTCCTGTAAAGAAGCTATTTCCCAACAGTTTCTGTTGGGGGCACAAGCAGAGACACATGGGTCAGATCTAACTCAGGTTGCATCACTATTGCCCAGGAGATGAAGAAAAGGAAAATCAACTAGGGAGCTGACCTCTTCTCCCAAGTGACAGGTCAAGAGGGAATGGCCTCAAGCTCCACCAGGGGAGATTTAGGCTAGAGATTAGGAGGGAGTTTTTCACGGAAAGGGTCATTGGGCACTGGAACAGGCTGCCCAGGGAGGTGGTTGATTCACCTTCCCTGGAGGTGTTTAAGGCACAGGTGGATGAGGTCTTGAGGGACATGGTTTAGTGTTTGATAGGAATGGTTGGACTAGATGATCCGGTGGGTCCCTTCCAACCTGGTTGTTCTATGATTCTATGAAATATTTCTCCTCTTCCAGAGCCCAAGACAGAGCTCCATGGACCCAGTAGACATATGCAAGGCTGGCCCTTTCTTCTCTAATTCTGCTTTAATGGATGCCTGGGGATATTTAGCACAGAAGCTGCTCCTTCTTTAAAAGAATGGTAATTTTCCTGAATGCTACCGTAAGAGCAGATTTCAGCTCTATCGGGGTACAAGGAGAAAGCATGACCAGAGATGAAACCCTCTTGTGAAATATAACAGCCCTCCCGCTCGGACAATTTTTTTTTTTTTTTTGGTCAGTCCATTATCGAAAGAGCGTGAAGTAAATACTAGACCAGACATTACTTTAATTGTTAATGGATTGATTTTCAAAGGCTGAAGGAAGGACAGCAGTAAATCAGTGCGAGAGCGCCAGGCTGGACAGCCCAGGAGCCTGCAAGAAAAGTGCATTTGCAAATTCAGCTGTGCTCCTCTCTGCTGGCTCTCACCTCCAGAAACGCTCTTAGCCCTTCACATACCTACTTTATGTTAATTTGGGGCAGCAAATACAGCATGATCACCTATTTATCTTGTTGTGATGCTTGTTTTGACTCAGTTTAGTGGTTTGGAATGACTGCTGTAAAAAAGGAATCAGGGTTGCCGCCTTGAACTGACAGCCAAGACTTCTGCGTCTGGAAAAAAAGCTCTTCCAAAAATTCTTCCTACCCGTCCACCAACCGTTCCATGTTTCAGTGTATCTTGGCAGAGGCAGGACAAAGGGCTTCAACCCACTTACCCCCAGTAGCTGTATCTCCAAATTCCTAGAGCATTGGTACAGTCTATCCAGCTGTGGATGAAAAAACATTGTCTATTTCAAGCTAGTTTAGTTCTAACACCAATAATCCCACCTACTGGTGTTTTAACTGGGTTAACTTCACAGACACTGCTCCTAAATGTGAAGAATTTTTGCTGCTTTTGCAGAAAACATCCCACAGCCACCTGCATTTCCCAATAGCAACAGCCCACTGGGTTTACCTTTCCTTTCAGGAGGGGAAGATGTTTACACATGGAAGTGTTTTGCCACCTTTAGCACAGATTTCCAGTCTGTTTAATCAAGACCATTGTGAGCAGAGAATTAAGTTTGTGAGATGTGAAATCGTTTCTCACGCTGGGAACAAACCCCTGGGCTAGAGATGAGAGGGAGGAAGGCTGGGGGGATGCAGAGCGCCTAGAAAGGCTGGAAAGCTAAGATACAGGCAGAGAAAATGATGTCTAGGGTGGGCAGGTTATGGCAAAGCACAGGGAGATCTCTTCTCCCAAGTGACAGGGGACAGGACAAGAGGGAACGGCCTCAAGATCCACCAGGGGAGATTTAGGCTAGAGATTAGGAGGAAGTTCTTCACACAGAGGGTCATTGGCCATTGGAATAGGCTGCCCAGGGAGGTGGTTGATTCACCTTCCCTGGAGGTGTTTAAGGCACAGGTAGATGAGGTCCTGAGGGACATGGTTTAGAGTTTAGTGTTTGATAGGAGTGGTTGGACTCAATGATCCGATGGGTCCCTTCCAACCTGGTTGTTCTATGATTCTATGAGATCACTGCTCCACTCAGCACCAGCCAGAAGAGCAAGACTTGTGGGGTTCAGTATATGAACACCCTGATCACTTTACACAGTATCCCAGCTCTATGGTGAGCAACCAGAGCCTCAGAGAAACTGGGAAGTAGCAATGAATGGAAAGTCATAACAAAATGAAAAAAAGATTGCTTTCAGCCTCCAGGCCTGCTTCCCTAGAGCCTCCTCTGCAAGGAGAGCCCACAGTCCTTTGTGGAGGTGGTGGGGACCAATTCTGTTCCTGTGTGATGTTATAAATCACGTAGCAGCAAAAGGCAAGAGAGGTTCCAAAAGCGGATTATCTGCCTTTCATTGCCAGTGGACTTGTTTAAAGAATGAGAAATAACACCTATTAAAGAAGATATTTGCTCCTTCAATATTTGCAATAATACATATTCATTGTAGCTTCTGTGTTTGCCCCATCAGGCACCTGTTACAGATGGCAGAAATCTCTGCAGAACCTCTTTTGCAATGCTTGGCATCAGAACAAAGGAAAACAGAATAACTGTTCTCAAGGAGCAATCAGGGGACTGGGAACAAACACACTGTAGGCAGAATCCTGCTGCCTCCAGCTTGGGTTGGGACACTGCTGACAACCCAGGCCCAGTAGTGGGATCAGCAGGATGTCACAGGCAGTGTCTCCATCCCTTTCAAAGTCCCCATCCCTTTCAAAGTCCCCATTATCCCTTCTACAATCAGAGAACTTGTCAGGAAGAGCACATTTGAGATGAGATTTTGGGACATGTAGCAGGGTGATGGTGAGAGACCAGTCCATATAGCAGGCGACTGATCCCATCCTCTCTTGGGCCTAACCCCAAATAAAAGCCCAGACGCTTGCACATAGATTTCAGCTCAAGTCCAGTGATCTCATCCAACCCCACATCCCTCAAAGACATCTCCACCTGCCTGCTCCCAGCACTTGCTGGTGCCAGAGCCACGGGGTCAGTGCCAACTTCTCTCTGTACCCAACATTGCAATTTCAGGAGCTGGCAGGGAGGTACCAGCCAGAAACAAAGAACTGATCCATAGGAACAGGCATATTAGACAATAAAACTATTTCATGCAAGAGACAGCTGATCCCCAGGGGCACCTAAGCTAACAGTGCTGGAGTCGATTGATTCCTCTTTTGAAAACAGCAGGACAGCAAAACAAGTATAATTCATGCCCATTCCAAGCACAAATACAAAGGAAACCTCTCCTCTCATCTTCTGTATATCTTTTTTTCCTTCCATTTGGTGTCCAGCTCCCAAAGACATGGCGTTACAATACCAAAAAATACCTCAGCTCCTGCTACATGTTTTTGGGACTGTGCAACCATGAAATGGTTCAGGTTGAAAGGGACCCCAAAGCCCATCCATTTCCAACCACCTGCCATGAGTACTGACACCTTCCACTGGATTGAGGGACTCAATGATAGGAATGATTGGACTAGATGATCCAATGGGTCCCTTCCAACCTGGTTGTTCTATGATTCTATGACTCCAAGCCCCATCCAGCCTGTCCTTGAACACCTCCAGGGGTGGGGCAGCCACCACTGCTCTGGGGAACCTGGGCCAGGGCCTCCCCACCCTCCCAGGGGAACATTTCTTCCTCACCTCAATCTACCTTCTTTCAGCTGAAAACCATTTCCCCTCATCCTATCTCTGCCCTCCCTGATCAAGAGCTCCTCCCCAACTTTCCTGGAGCCACTTTCTGTGCTGGAAGCTGCTCTAAGACCTCCTTGGAGCCTTCTCTTCTCCAGGCTGAGCAACCCCAACTCTCTCAGCCTGTTCTTACATTGGAGGGTACTCCAGCCCTCAGACCCTCTTTGTGGCTTCTTCTGGGCTCACTCTTACAAATCCACACCCTTTCTGTGCTGAAGAAAGGGCCATTTAGCTTCCAAAACCCAAGCACGATGGAAGAGTTGCTTCGGTCCAACCTCTCCCATGTTTTCAGCAGGCCTTGGTCATACCCTTTGATCACATCCAAGATGAGAGGCCCCATGCCCCTTTAAACCACCAAGCCTGTGGTAAGGAGAATAACTGGATCCACTTAACAACAGGAGCTGCCTGCATTTTGAAAAATACTTATAGCCTGATCACCATTACTCAAATTATTAGAGTGGATCGTGCTTTCACCAAAAATTCATTTAGAGCAAAAATCCCTCCTGCTGTAAGAGGAAAGAGAGTACACGATGCTACCCACTTCACTGATATTTTATTGTTTGCCATCATTATTTGCAATTTTCCAGGGACTGATCATTTCAGGTGATTGTGGTTGAAGCCATTAACAATCCTCTCTGCAACATTCGACCCTTTTTTTTACTGTCTTATTTCTCTCTGCATTTCAAACACATCGACTTTAAAGGGAGCAAGTCCCTCCATTCTTGCAAGACAGGATCCCTTCTTCCTCTCCATTGTCGTCTCAACTAGGACACTGATTTTTTTTTTAACCCTTATTGTTTTGGGAATGAACATCCAGCATCCCAGGTTCACTATTTAAGGGTCCTCACAGCCCAGATGATGAGAGAGGGAGGGTCTCTGATTTAGGGAAAGGAAACAATAATTGCACGATTTACACAGCTTCTTGGTAAGAAACAGAAGTAGATCCTGAGTTCAGATCCTCTAGGCTCCATCCCAGCACTTTAACCTCTTACACCTTAGGGAGGAAAACACTTCTGTGCTCAGATGGTGGTTTTTACAGAAGGCCTTCAAAGCAAAGATCTGCTTATCACCTCTGGACTGAAGTCATTTTACATAGCAAACAGCTCTGAAAGCAACAAATCCACTGCAAAAAAAGCCTGGCAACAAGGTGTTCAGCGTCCATTTGCTGTTTGCTTCCCTCCGAGCTTGCTTTCCCTAAAGAGGTGTCAATCAAGATCTTGCTGCTATTTGGATCGATAGCAGCTGATGCCAGATAACTCTCTTTTGGGCAGGTTTGGGGCTGGATTTCTCCATCTCAACCCACCTGAATGTAGTCTCGGAAGAATTCTCTTGTTCCATTTTCTAGCAAGAGGGAACAATACATGTTTACTGAAAGTATCAAGCTTCTCAAGAGAGAAATATATTCCTATTCATTTTCAAGGGCCTGAATATCTGCCTTGAAAAGCCTCCAGTCTCTAACAAACCTATCTCTAGATCTTGAGCCATCAGCTAGGTAGAGGATATGTATGTAAATAATATGCAACAAGCAGCAGACACGCAATGTCTCCTCACATATGCTGTTTACGCAGCTGTCATGCTCACTCCGAAGACATCATGCAAAAAGCCCTGCCAGGAGCGCTGCGCATACGCTCCAGCTCCCCATAATTTTATGAGGGATTGAGAGTCAATGGCCCCGCTAGGATAAGTTGGTTCCAACAAAGCTGTGCTGCTTCAGAGGAGCCAAAACCCACCGCCTGAAGGGTTGACAGAATAGGAAAGCTCTGCTAAATTCATGTTGCAGAGATGTCAGTGACTACACTAGGGTTTCCGCTGCCGAGAGGGGGACAGGAGGGAAGGGCTGGGATTGAGGATGGGGCTGAGACAGGGACACAGGTGAGGGGCAGAGGGAGCTGAGGACAAGGGCTGGGAACAGGGACAGGAGAAGGGGCTGGAGCTGGGGACAAGGACTGGGAATGGAGGCAGGGGTCTCGGGATAGAGGCAGAGTCAAGGGCCAAAGTAAGGATGAGACAGGCTGGGGACAGGGCCAAGGAGCAGAGGCAGGAGAAGGGACTAGAGTTGGGGACAGGGAGCTGGAGCAGGAGAAGGGGAGGGGGCAGGACAAGAGGGTATGGCCTCAAGCTCCGCCAGGGGAGGGTCAGGCTGAACATTAGGAAAAGATTTTTCACAGAAAGGGTCATTGGGCACTGGCAGAGGCTGCCCAGGGAGGGGGTTGATTCACCTTCCCTGGAGGTGTTTAAGGGACGGGTAGATGAGGTCCTGAGGGACATGGATTAGTGTTTAATAGGAATGGTTGGACTCGATGATCCGATGGGTCTCTTCCAACCTGGTTGTTCTATGATTCTATACACAGCCATGCCCACCCATAGGATCACTAGCACACATGCACCAAGCATGCAGAGGTGCCCATGAGAGTGGCTATCCAACACCCTGGGCTGCTCAGATGTCCCCCCAACTAGGGAAATTGTACCATTCCTCTACAAAAATAATATTTAACCACCATCAAGAACCTCTCCCACCTCATCCTGAGCCAAAACCTTACCAAGAAGTTGCTTCTTGATACCAGAGCTGATCTCCTTCTACACATACCTCACCTTCCATACCACCAAATGCTTTCTTCTGCCCCACACAGCCTTCTTATCCCTAGCCCACCAAACTCACATCACCTGCAGTCCTCACAGAACAAAACGGTGCCACCTGAGCATGCTTCTCTCCATGGGCTCTTCCAGCCTTAGCAAAGCTCGGTGCACAAATGGTGCAATGGTGGCCTGGAACTTCGAGAGTTTTTCAGACCTGTTTCAGCAGGCTCAGTCCTATTTTCCCCCAGCTCAGTCCCATTTTCTGAACCTCTCATTACTTTCTCCAAATTGCCCTCAAGACCATTTTGCTTCACATCATCTGCTTTTTCCAGACTTGTGTCCTCTGTCACCTTCGCTGAGGCAGTGTCGGGTCGAGTCCATCTCCCAGAGCACAGTGAGCTCAGTGCTGGAGGCAGGATCTGCCAGCTACACTAATCACAGAAATAAGGATTGACTTTTTTACACTGTGCTCCTCCTGCAGAAACTCAGACAGTGCTGCAAACTCATTTGTGAGATGGATGGAAGAGGAGAGACACCAGGAGACTCAGGCTAAAATGCAGGAGGTGAGAGTAAATGAGCGTCACCGAGAGGTAAAAATGTTCCAGGCTTGCAAAGTTCTGTTGCTGTGCCAGAAGACCTACAGTCAAGAGTCACTCAAAGCAAGGGCATCACCACCTGAAAGCTGCATCCCACCAGTGCATTGGGTAGACAAGGCACACACCACAATGGTTTTCCCACTTATCCCCTCACCAGCACCAACCCAGATGCAAGAGTCCCCACTCCCTTTACCATTTATCACATCCTCTACTCAGTTCTCATCACAGCCTCTCAAGGTATTTTTAATTGTTCTGTTCCAAACAGTCCAACTTGAATACAAACCAGATCAGTATCCCCCTGGAAACCATCCCAGATTTCTGAGAACATCTGCAGGTGCTAAAGGTTTCTGAGACTGTAGACGTATCCAGATATTGCATTGCTCAGATCTCGACAACATCAGAGGGTGGAACAGCTGTGACACATGAAACTGGGAAATTCCACAGGCTTTTGTGAAATCATACTATTAATTTGGGGAGGGGGGTTGCTCTATCCAGAAGCATCTCAAATTCAATCCAATCGGTAAGAGAGGTTTCCTAATCACTGGCATGCTCTATGGGACAGGAAGCCTATTCCTTCCCCAAGTCTCATCCAGTCACCTGAGCACTAGATCTGCACCTTTTGGAGTGATAAAGTAGTGACAGAGCTGCCTTGGAGAACTCAGAAACAGTCTTTGCCATCTAATTCCTCCTGGAGCTCATTGAATTCATTTCTGAGGTTACTTAGGAGACCTTTGCCACATATACTTTATTTATTATTATTATTATTATTATTATTATTATTATTATTATTATTATTATTATTATTATTATTATTATTATTATTATATATGTTGAACATTTCCAGCTACCACCCCTGATGTATGATTGAAGCTTTCTAGTTCTGACATAATGAAAAAGCTACACAGGTCAAGGACAATCCTGGGAGCAATTTTCCCTCCCTGTCTCAACACCTTCTGCCTCATGACTTCTAGATCAGGCACCATGCTGCCTGAGCTTTCACTGCATGATCCTATACCACTATTTCCCCAGGATTGGCTGTTCCAGAAAGATGTTCCGACAGGTTCTTCCCAGCTTTTCCCCATGGCTGAGGTTTGCTGCAGATGAATTAGGTCCCCATTCTGCATTGAGGGTCTATTGAGCAGAGAACACAGACTCAAGAGTTAAAAAACCCTCCCAGAGCTTTCAAGAATCATAGAATGGTTTGGGTTGGAAGGAACCATGAAGGGTCATCCAGTCTAACCCCATCTGCAGTGAGCAGGGACATTTTCAACTAGATCAAGTTGCTCCAAGCCCCGTCTAACCTGACCTTGAACACCTCCAGGGATGGGGCAGTCACCACTGCTCTGGGGAACCTGAGACAGGACCTCCCTACCCTTAATGTTAAAAGTGAAAAAAAAAAAAGTCCAAACACTACCCTAAGGCAGGGTTGTTGGAACTAGATGATCTTTAAGGTCCCTTCCAACCCAAACCATTCTATACTGGTGTTTGAGCGGAATGGTTGGACTCAATGATCTGGTGGGTCTCTTCCAACCTGGTGATTCTATGATTCTATGATAATTCTAGGATTATAAAGCTCAATCGAAATCTTATCCTTGTATGCGCCCACCCTACGAACTAGAGCATGAACTCATGCTATCAATTGGTTTCATGGAAGTCTGAATGAGGGCTGGTGAAGCAAAAGGAAAAAAGAAGGAAAATTTCAGTTTTAATATTGCTCCTGGAGCTCTGGGCAATTATACATTCAGAGGCTTGGATCTGTGCTTTCTTGCAGACTTTGATCTTTCAGACAAGATGGGTTAGATTTTACAATACACTTGGAGTTCCTTCTACTAACTTTAAACTGGATACTAAACCAGATCAGTGCCAGAGCCACCAAGGGTGGTTGTTAAATTTTGCCCAAGGTTGCCTCCTCATTGTGAACCTCAGTAAAATTTAAGTGATTTAATGAGCCTGGCTTATTGCTATCCTTCTTGCCGTTATTTTCTTCATTGAAGCCTTCAGGTACTGAGCCCTTACAGAGTAGCACCCACGCATCCCATTAAAAATCCTAAAACCTGTGAAATGAACTACTTCGCACCTCCTGCCTGATACCTCCTGAGCTCCTTCATGGGTTTGCAAATCCCATCGAAACCAGCAGGTGATGCTGAAACAGAAAACATGGAGTTCATTCCACCTCTATTAGGCTTTTCTTTTCCTTCCAAAAAATTCATAAGTGAGAAAAATACTGTGATCTTGGTGGGGGATTTAGAAAATGCAGGATATAAATGATGACACGTAGCATATGGCTTTGTTCTCACTGTCTAGTCAGCTCTTCAGCCCCAGTGAATACACGTGGGCTTTTTCACACGTAGGATGGAGTGAGATCACCTAAAAGAAGATAGGAATGTTTCTCCAGTGGAAGGCTAGTGGGGTCTAAGCTTTCCTTGAGCTGACCTTCTCGCAGTGCTGGCAAAGCCCTTAATCTGCACTTTGCTGACCTGACTTTGCCATCCCCGGTGTGTGCGGACACCACACTTCCCACAATCTGCAGGTGTTGGAGCAAACAGTGCTGGAAGCAGCTGTGTAGGGAGAGGAGACTCGTGGTCAGCATCCTACTGACTTCTAGTGTGCTCCTCTGCAAAGACAAGGCAGTGCAGCAAATGACTCTGTCTAAAGGAAGAAGAGAAGGCTTTTTCATTTCCAAGACTTCATCAGCAGTTTATGAGGGTCACAGTGGTTAGCAACTCTCCAAGCAAATCACCTTGATGGTCTTCCCTTGAAGCCTGAACATTGCAAGGCTCCAGAACTGAACACAGGGCTCCAGGTGAGAGTAAAAAGAGTTCTTTTTTCTTTCCTCCCCCTGAAGATTTGTCTCAACTGATGTGCCCTGATTTCCCTGAAAGCAGATGCATCACAAGGATCCAAACAGAACAAATGAAGACCACAAGTTCAAGGTAAACTTTCATACCCCCTTTTTATTCCTAGCTCAATCCTAGATGAATTTCACACAAATTTTCCTGTTTCAGTCAAGCTCGCGTGGTGTTTTTCCCAGAAAGAAATGATGCCACTGACATTTTCTTGAGAGCTCCATCGTTCGTGAGAGCCAACCCCTGGCTAAGAGATACAGTGACCTTGATAGAAAATAAACAAATGAAACATGAAACAGAAGAACTCTAAGTCCTTCATGGTGTCCTCTCATCACATCAGCTACCTCAGCTAAGGAAAATGTCACCTTTGGCAACCCGATGGAGTGACTGAAAATTAATTTCCAGGAAAAAGGAAGAAACAAATAAAGGAAAATATTTGCTTTCATTCTGTCAAATACTAGGTGCAGCTGCCCTCCTCAAGGAGAGCAGTGAAAAATCATTTCTAAGTTTCCTGGGGGTTGTTTGGGGTTTTTGCTCCCTAACAATGAGGCACAGCAAAACCTGGAGAGGGAGTTGGATGAGGCTCTTGAAGGCAGAGGAGAGCTCTGCTTTCTCAGCCCTTGAGAAGCAGGGCCGGCAGCTGTGGCTCTTGGAGAATGCCTGTGTCCATGCGATGCAGCAAAGGGCTCTTGAGAGCCAGACGTGAGTTGGGGAGAGCTGGAACTCTTTATGGCAGCTGCAGAAGCCTGCACTAAACACGTGCTGCTATAAACATGAGCCCTGCTAGTACGGCTGTAAACACACACAGCAGGGACTTCCAGCTTCTTCCCCCTGCAACTCTGCGCTTATCTATCTTCTCCTAACCTGCTCGCAGCCCATCATTTACTTTGCACAGAAGCATTCCCTCAGTCTCTCCATGCAGCTCTGCTGGCACCATCCTCTTGCTTTCACCCCAAAATGATCCGAGGACCTTTTCCATCCTCAGCAATCCCCTCGCTGTTGCTGAGCCTCAACCCTGGTAAAGCACCAGCCAGGTCTCTGCTTCATCACAGCCTTTTATGTCAGGCTCTATTTAAAAAGCATGGGAAAGACTTTAGGAAATCATACTTCATAGAATCATAGAATCACAGAACAACCAGGTTGGAAGAGACCCATCGGATCATCCAGTCCAACCATTCCTATCAAACACTAAACCAAGACCCTAAGGACCTCATCTACCCGTCCCTTAAACACCTCCAGGGAAGGTGAATCAACCACCTCCCTGGGCAGCCTATTCCAATGCCCAATGACCCTTTCTGGGAAAAACCTCCTCCTAATCTCTAGCCTAAATCTCCCCTGGTGGAGCTTGAGGCCATTCCCTCTTGTCCTGTCCCCTGTCACTTGGGAGAAGAGCCCAGCTCCCTCCTCTCCACAACCTCCTTTCAGGTAGTTGTAGAGAGTAATGAGGTCTCCTCTCAGCCTCCTCTTCTCTAGGCTAAACAACCCCAATAGAATCATAGAACAACCAGGTTGGAAAAGACCCATGGGATCATCGAGTCCAACCACCTCTCAGTTCCCGCATCATTTCTCAGTGCTGGGAGCAGAAGTGGTGCCTTCCCCACCTCCAAGCAGCATCTTCAGAAGATTTCAGCTCTCTGCAGGCACTAAATGGATCCCATTTCCTTCACATCTGGGATGAAATAACCACTTGTACCACCCTGTAGGCACAGTAGAAGAACTCAGGGGCATCAGGATCCACAGAAGCCCCTGCATGGATACAGCTAATATCAGCCATGCACAACTTCCAGCCCTTTGCTGGGGCAGGCTCACCCTTCTGGATGCCCCAAAGCCTGCAGAAAGAAGCCGGTCTGCTCCAAGTCTTGGAGCTTCCCTGAAATCCTCCAAGGGCTGAACTTGGCATCATGCGGTGCCTCTGCATGGGCCACAAAGGAGCAAGTAAAGACTCACTCCCCTCCCACATTGTCTTAGACCCAGTTAGACCTCTGGGATGTACCCAGTCATAGCCCCAGCCCTCAGCTCTGGCTGGTTATTCTGGAACCTCGCTTACCCCTGGAGACGCATGGGGCTGTTGAACTGATTTCCCCGGGGTCTACTAAGGGATTCAGACAGGAATGAAGATGCTCAAGACTTTTCCTCTGGGATCACACTCTACTTGTAGTCCTGCTGAGGGACATCTCTGAGCTTTTCCCAACAGAGCAGAGCAGCCGCTGCTCTCTTTGGGTTTGCTCTCTGCTCCCTCAAGGGCATTTTGCACTTGCCATACCTACGAGTCTCTTTTCCTTGTTAACTCCTGGTTTCGTCTTTTATGTGTAAAGTGAATCTCACTCAGCTCTGAATCATAGACCCATCCTCTCTTTTCCACACTCCTGTCTTTCAGCAAGGCCAGTGCACATGTCTCAAGGTTGTTCTTCAGATCAGGCACTTATGCAGCTTTGGGTTGAATATTTTGATGGGCTGTTTAGAGGATCTCATCCTCAGATGTTAAGATACAGCTGCATAAATACAGTTCCTAATTTATCTTTTTTTTTTACAAGGAAAAAACATGTTTGAGGACAGCTGCTGTACCCCTGACTGACCCATTTTGAGAGTACAGCTGCATTTTTCTGGCCTCTCTTCTTCTTGCCTTCTCGCATAGTATTTGTTCCCCAACAGAAAACAACAGATCAATTTTGCTTCATTATGTTCAATGCACATTTTTAGAGCTTTCTCATGAAATTCACTGCAATGTTCCACCCTGTTTATCTATTGGGGAGGCTGCAGGAACTTGAAGCATCATTAGATCCTTGACACAAATTATTTTTGCCTACAGTTTGCCATCCATGCTTGGAGAAAAGCCTGAAATCATTGAATCATAGAATGGTTTGGGTTGGAAAAGACCTCAAAGCCCATCCAGTTACAAGTCCCCTGCTATGGGCAGGGACACCTCCCACTGTGTCAGGCTGCTCCAAGCCTTATCCATTTCACCCCTCTGATGCCACAAACAAGAGTTAACAGCTTGAAAACACAGCAGTTTAAATAATAATTTAACTTAGCTAAGGAATGTCACTAAAACAAGTTGCCCTGTTCTTCAAAAATTGTTAAGACAGAGTGCTCAGACATTAAAATCATTGCCTACCTTGGCCTAAAACATCTCCATTTTGTCCTTGTGGAAGCAGTGACCTTAAAAAACTTGTTCATCAATTCATCCCTAACATCGCTGGGCCACTGCCAAAACAGCATTGAACATGAAATCACGTCTTACAATTGAAACCAGAGGTAAGATAAAACAAACAACTTGTTAATGTCATGCTATAACTGTGTTTAACTTGAGCAATTAATTAAAAACCTTGAGAGTCTGTGGAAATGTCACAAGAGTGAGGAGGAGTCAATGCCTGCATCCCAGTCCTGGTGGCACCTGGAACTGGGTGCTTCGCCTTCTCCCCATGTCTTGCTCTCCCCGTCTCTGCAGTTGGGATGTGAAAGGTTTCTCTGCCTTCTAAGGACAATTAAAAGCATTCAGAAGGTCTTTGGTCATCAACCAAAGAGCACTGGCCAACAGGCACATCTTTCTATTGTTATTGCTGTGCTTTTCTGCCAACAGCAGCTCTTCAGCATGGAACCACGGAGTGGCAGGTGACCAGGTGTGTTGGGCTGACCCTGGCTGGACAGCAAATGCCCTCCAAAGCCAGCTCAGCTGAACAGGAGAGAGAAAATACAACACAAAATCTCATGGGTTGAGATAAGGACAGGGAGACCACTCACACATTCTCACTCCAACTGAAGTTGCTGTTGCACAGTTGTTGTCCACCTTCTTAGAATCATAGAACAACCAGGTTGGAAGAGACCCATCGGATCATCGAGTCCAACCATTCATATCAAACACTAAACCATGTCCCTCAAGACCTCATCTACCTGTGCCTTAAACACCTCCAGGGAAGGGGAATCAACCACCTCCCTGGGCAGCCTATTCCAATGCCCAACAACCCTCTGTGTGAAAAACTTCCTCCTAATCTCCAGCCTAAATCTCCCCTGGCAGAGCTTGAGGCCATTCCCTCTTGTCCTGTCCCCTGTCACATGGGAGAAGAGGCCAGCTCCCTCCTCTCTACAACCTCCTTTCAGGTAGTTGTAGAGAATAATGAGATCTCCTCTCAGCCTTAAACATGTTATCACAGAAGTGCCACCACCATCACTGATGGGCTGGCCTTGGCCAGCAGTGGGTTCATTTTGGTCGTGGTTGGCATTGGCTCTGTCAGGAAAGCTATTGGCTCTATCAAAAAAAGCTTCTAGTCGCTTCTCACAGAAGCCACCCCTGTAGCCCCTCACTAGGAAAACTTTGCCACACATACCTTACATACCAACATGCTCCCTGGGGTCAGCTCCAACCTGGTGGGAGAGGTTTGCTTTGGGGGTTGAGCACCTGTCAGGGTGGCAGGAGCCTCTCTCGTGCACCCACATAAGCCATTGCTCCCAGCAGGAATGACTCAACCAGCAGGACCCAAGTGACAGCATTTTTGTCCAATGGATGCAGACAAGGTGCATTACTCATCCTGGGAGCAGGCGGTATTGGGGACCGTGCCCTGAGGGCAGCAGTCACCTAGCAACTCGGAGAGGCTCTGCCTGTGCTCTTCGGCTCTCCTGGCATGTCTTTCACAGGCATCGTGTCCTTCCTTGTGAATGCTAGAAACAAAGGAGAAGAACAGGAAGAATGAATAGCTCAGGTCATCTTTTGGAGGGGAATTAGTGTTTCCTCTTCATGTCTTGCTTATGAGTTATTGCTAATAGCCATGGTTATGCTGAGAGGAAGATTGAGGCATGGGCAGCATCATTCCATGCTTCCAATAGCAGAATTGCTCTGGGAGGTATGGCTCTAGACTAGGACTGAGCCTGAGTAACCTCAGGTTTGATTAATCACTTGTGTGCAGGCAGGGAGGGCTGCAAGGACCAACAGCCCAGCAGGGCTGCAGGAGAAGGGGAAGGGACTCTTGCAGCAACCCCAGATGGTCCAGCACCGCCCTGGCCAAGAAGACAGAGGGCTTTGTGCAAGCCAGCAGGCACATGTCTGTGTCCAGGGAGCCACCAGGCTGGCTGGGCAGGGTGACTCTGGCATGTTCCGGCACACTCCAGCAGCTCATTTCTTTCAATGCACAAGCACTGTCCTTGAGGCATCAGAAAACAGATGGTGAGATGGAAAGAAAAGGCAAACACCTTGTTCTTCTGAAGCCACCTCAGTCCAGGCAGTGGTTTGCCTGCTCTGATTCAAGTCCAAAGTTCTACTGACTCACCAACAACTTGATGATTTCAGCTGATCCTCTTGTCCCCATGGAACCCTCAGCGTTTTTGAGAAAAGAGATAGATGAAGATCCTCTTTCTTGACTTTGGAAGGTACTGACTGTAGTGCTGCTCTGAACACAGAGAAGGCACCTCTAGACACAGATCCTACGATACTCACATGTTTGTAACACAGTTTAGTCAAACATTGAGAATCTGGGTAGACTATACCCTCCCCAGCTTCCCCAGAGCCCCTTTCAGTGCTGGAAGGTGGTCTAGGTTCTCCTCGGAGCCTTCTCTTCTCCAGGGTGAACAACCCCAACTCTCTCAGCCTGTCCTTGTATGGGAGGTGCTCCAGCTCTCAGATCCTCTCCTTGGGCTCCTGTGGACCCATTCCAACAGTTCCATATCCCCCTTATGTTGGGGCTTCCAGAACTGGAACATCATGTCCTGAAAAGGCTACTTTTGAGTCTGATGGAGACACACCTCAAGCCCTCATCAACTCCAGTGCCCCAGCAAAGCTCTTACCGTGGGGCATAGCGAACCCCCTGCTCCCACCAATTCTGTGTGTTTCCTCGGGTGCTGTAATCCAAATGCCGTACAAAACTATGTCAAATGCTTTGCAAAGTGTTCGGCATATTAGAGGTACCTAATAAGCATGACTAAGCTAATGAATTCAGACCGCTTCTAAAGCTTTGTGTTCCATAAACCCATTAGTTTTATTCCTTGCATTTAATACTCCACCATTTGCATTCCCTTTCACCTATGCTATTATTTTGTCAAGGATTACCAGCTCGGAGTCATCTAGGACACCGTGACAGCCTTTCTAAAACATAAACTAGCCCTTTCCCAGCTTTTCTGGTGTTGATTAAAAACAAACATCTGCAGATCTCAGTCTTCTAAGTCAGCTCTTCCGAGACTGTTGACTACAAGTTATATAGACACTGATTTCTGAGTGTACCCCCTGACAACACAGAGATAATTTACTAGCCTGCTGATCAAAAACGGAATGGGAAAGATTTTCTCTCCCATTAGGGAGATAAAGCGCATCATTTTGTCTTTCCAAATGCCACAAAGAAATACTGACCAGTTATTATTGCACTGATTGAACCATGGCATCCAGTGACAACCCCACCAGCTGGCACCATTTTTTTTTTCTGTTTAAAGAGATTTCAAGTTTTTTAGCCTTACTCTTGGTAGCTACACAATTCAATCCCTTTTAATGAGCTTGCCTCATTAGCTGGCTAAGGTTCACAATTTCTGATACTCACCATTTGTTGTGTGGTTCCTAAATCAAACTACTGCTTTTTTTCTTATTTAAATATCTGCTCTGACTCGGTTCCTGAATCTGGGAGATCCTCGAGGCAAAGCCCACGTCTCTTTACAATGAAATCCAGGGGCTTGTCCACATGGTGGTTCTACCTAAAGATTCCCAATGTCTATTCACCCTTTTCTGCTCATACTTTAGCTTCCACACAATCCCAAGAACATTTTTCCTCAGCTCTGAGTATTTGGCCCTTTGGAAGCTGCTGTAGGACTATATGGCTGTAAATAATGATGACACTGATGAAAATGCCCTTTGTCAGCCCATATTGGACATAACCAGGCTCTGATCACCGGTTCCTAGGCAACCACAAAGTTCCTGGCCAGACACCAGGTCCAGAATCAGCTTGGGGTTTGGTTTGATCAAAGTACCTTTTGTGTTAGAAAATTATTAGCTACCATGATGAGAAAAACTTACGATGTCTTAATTACTGTCTGCATGGGACTTCCAGCAGAAATCACCCTCTGTGCTGCTTTCAATGACGGCAGTTTTCTTCCTGCAGAGCACCTGCGAGAGTAGAGCCCACGTTCTCCACAGCGCAGCATCCCCTCCAGCAAAGGACCCCGCACCCACCTCCCTGGGGTTCGTTAGGTCCCACACTCATCCACACTCATTCTTCACTGCTCCAGCATGAAGAAAGAGATCTCACAGAGCAAAAGGTAAAAGCAAGCCTAGAGATCGCAATCTCCTTTCCCAGGAAGGTGATTCCAAAATTTTCAGCTCCGCAGCATTTCACATCACATCTTTGACCAAGCAGTTTTTCACAGGAGTTGGATCTTCCCAGATTTCTGCACCCATCTGCTTGCCTTAAGCCACTTCTAATTCCCTCCCGGGACAGAAATTAAATCTAAATGAGAGAATTCTTCGTGGAAAACAATATTCTCTCTGAAGGATACAGTCTTCTTTCTTCATTTAATAAGAAAGTGAATTAGACTCATCGTTTCCCAAACTTTCTTGAGCTCCTAATCAATCCGGAGATTGTGGGCAACTTAAAAGCAGCAAAGAAGTCTCATAAGAGCATGAAACACTTCCCTACAGCAAGAGATGAAAGAGTCAATGCACACAACCAACCTCTCAGCATGTTTCAAAGGACCTGCAAAGGAACTGAGTGTCTGCAGCCATCCATCAGGAGGGCAAGGTTGAAACGGAGATTACAGGAAGAGTTTGTCATCTGAAGCTCTTCTTAGATCCTAGCAGGGTCCCAGGAGAGTGACATCCTGAAATAGTGATGGTCCAGACACCGCAGTCAACTGAAAAACTGCACCGTGGCTGCTGATAGGCATCGTGTTAAGCTATCTTCACGACCTTTGTAGAGGACATGTGGCCATCACAGTGCTGGTACCAGCAGGAACAGCCTACAGCCACCCAAGCACCAAACTAGCCTCTCTCTCCCTCCATCCTCAAGCTCTTCCAGGCTCAATTTCAGGGCAACCATCCCTGCTGCAGCCTGAGCCCCCTCTTTACCTTCCTGAGGGACATGGTTTAGTGTTTGATAGGAATGGTTGGACTCAATGATCTGATAGGTCCCTTCCAACCTGGTTGTTCCATGATTCTATGATTCTAAAATCCAAGGTTCTCCAAATCTTCCCTCCTTCCCCTGATGTATCAGAGATCTCCCAGACACACTGCACTAACGAGCATCATCCTCGGTAAGCAATGCATTAGGAAGGCCAACTCATGCTTGCCTCTCTGTTGTCCTCCTTTTGGGGGCAAGGAAAACTACTCTACAGGACCATTTCATATCACAGCTAGTGATGTATCTGCATTCAGAGCAACAGAGCCTACCGTGGCTCCAAAGTTTCTGTATGTCCAGGCATCACATGTTTGTCCAGCCAAATGCCGGGTCCTGCACTTGGGGCACAACAACCCTATGCAGAACTACAGACTGGGAGAAGTCTGGCTGGAAAACTGCCAGGAGGAGAGGGACCTGGGGGTGTTGGTCGACAGCCGACTGAAAATGAGCCAGCAGTGTGCCCAGGTGGCCAAGAAGGCCAATGGCATCCTGGCTTGGATCAGAAATGGTGTGACCAGCAGGTCCAGGGAGGTTATTCTCCCTCTGTACTCAGCACTGGTGAGGCCGCTCCTTGAATCCTGTGTCCAGTTCTGGGCCCCTCACCACAAGAAGGATGTTGAGGCTCTGGAGCGAGTCCAGAGAAAAGCAACAAAGCTGGTGAAGGGGCTGGAGAACAGGCCCTATGAGGAGCGGCTGAGAGAGCTGGGGTTGTTTAGCCTGGAGAAGAGGAGGTTGATAGGAGACCTCATTACTCTCTACAACTACCTGAAAGGACGTTGTGGAGAGGAGGGAGTTGGCCTCTTCTCCCAAGTGCCAGGGGACAAGACAAGAGGGAATGGCCTCAAGCTCCGCCAGGGGAGATTTAGGCTGGAGATTAGGAGGAAGTTTTTCTTGGAAAGGGTCATTGGGCATTGGAATAGGCTGCCCAGGGAGGTGGTTGATTCACCTTCCCTGGAGGTGTTTAAGGGACGGGTGGACGAGGTCCTGAGGGATATGGTTTAGTGTTTGATAGGAATGGTTGGATTGGATGATCAGATGGGTCTCTTCCAACCTGGTTGTTCTAAGATTCTATGATCACCACTGTCAGTGAATTGGAGATTCAACTGTTATTTCCTTCAGAGAAGGGCTTTTTCAGCCTAGCAGGCAATAGGCAAGAAAAAGTGTCTCAGTTAAAACCCCACTGAACCAAAATTCAGCTTTTGCTAGGATATTCCAGATAGGTGACAGCTCCTGGAGTCCTTCTCACCCAAACCACCCAGTAGCTTTGTTTACTTATTAAAGGATTCGGCTACAAAGGTGGGGATTTAAAGATTTTCTGCCGACACCTTTGAGCACTTCCCGCCTGTTCGAGCTGCACTTCCCCAGAGCAGAATGTCTGGAAGGTAAAAGGCAGTGCGCAATACCCTGAAATCAGCGGAATGTTATTTATCTAAGCAGAGAACAGTAATAACACAGCAAAGATTTCATTTCCTTTCAGCACATAAGAACTCCACTGAGCGAAGGTGAGATTAAATAATACAATAGACAGAAAGAGAACAAGGCAAAGGAAGGTTTTCAAGTCTTTTTTCCTCTGCCAAGCATTACAAAAACCTTCCAGGAGCCTTCATATCTAAAGCTCCCTGGCTATCTTCAGCCTCTTAATGAAGACAGCCCAAATACTCCCTGTAGGTTCACCACCTGTCTTCCTAGGCAGCTCCAGAAGGACCCTACTCCACGGCTAATAAAATATAATATGGACTGGATTGGGTTTTGCTACTCAAACCAATGACCCAGCTCCTTCATTAGAGTGCAAAATTACTTTGTGCCTTTCTTACGTCAGGGAAAAGGCACTGCTTGGTTCAGGAGGCCAACGAACAGCAGAAAGGAAACTAAATTCCTACAGCTATTCCCAGCAAAACATAATGGGTGAGCTGGTGTGGGCTTTGAGGACACAGCATGGGGCCTCAGTTCAATGAAGCACTTTGATAGGTGTTGAAGTCCATCGTTATCCAGGAAGAAAATACAGAGAGGTGAGATTTAAGCATGTGCTTAAGCAAGTGCATTCAGGTTTTGACAGATTGAGTGGGCAGCTGAGCCCACCCAAAGCTGACAACCTGCAAAGCAACTGATGCTCAGGGAAGTGGAAGGAATACACAAGCGAGACGCACAGAAGGAGGAGTGACATTTTGGCACTTCATTGCAATCAAAAAGCTGCATTTTGGCTGTGCCTCGTGGCTTTACTTTCAGCCAATACAGCACCAAGTGCCACGCTTCCCGTGCAAACTACTGCAAGAGCCCATCAGTCTCATTTGAAGCCAAAATACTCCTTATCACTAAAGACTTCTTGAGATCTGAACGCGAGCCAAGAACTACAATGAAATGTAGGACTTAATTATGTCTGACAAAAGCAAATCAATTAAAGGCTGCTTCACATCTGTGTCAGGGCCTCTGCTTTATCTTCTCTGTTCCCTTGCAGAAATCGAATATTTATGGGCAGGAATTAGGTCAGAGCCTAGGAACGAATAAATGTTTGCTGCTCTGTGCGGGAGACAAGGAAAATTTCAGATTACTAAACAGGAAGCAAAAAACACTGTACTTCTCTAAATGGTTAGATAAAGCCTCCACCAGCAAAGAAAGAGCTTCACCCGAGAATGTGCTGTAACTGGGCAGCCTGAGCTCTGCAGGGGCAGCGGGAATGGAGCAGGAGATGCTCAGGGTGAGGCTGTTGCAGATCTTTGTGTATTTTATTTCTCTGACAACCATTAGATTTGCTTTTTAAATTGACGTTAGAAATGGCCCTTTCAGAAGAGCTCAGGTACTCTGTAATTCCCTGGTTTTTAAGCGCCCAGGGATCAGACTTTAGGGATCTGCACTTGAAGAGCTGTTTTGGGAAGCAATGTTGTTACAGAAAAGCTCTTCCCTGCTGCAGGGCTTGAGTGCAATAAAATCCCTTTGTTCCAATCCCTCCACCTTCCCAGTCTCCTCCTGAGATCTTTTTCTTATATTTCAACATCCTTGACCACCATCAGCCACCCAAAGGACCAAGAAATTACACAATTCAATAACTATTTACTAGGCATGGCTACGTGCTCTAAAACTGGGCTTCATTTGAACTCACAGGTAGGGTAAATCATGTGTGCTTGGTGCAGCAGCACAGCCCTGGCCACCTGTGCTGTGCCCTCAATGAACCCCAAATTAAATCGACATTTTATTCTTCTTGAGCCACCTAGAAAGGCAGGAGAAGGATCCATCATTCGCCTGGCTTGAATTCCAATTTCTCGGGAGCTGAGGTCACCCTTCATAAATCACAAATGCATTACACAACGGGCAAAGATGTAAAAGCTCTCTTTACCGGTATTTCTTGTCTTCCTTTTGAAATAGCAAACCCAGAGATACAGAGAAACTTTTTCATCCCCTCCGGCAATAACCACAACCGTGTCCTGAGAAGCCCGCCAGCCTGTAGCAGCCGGGCATCGCTCCGGAGGGGTACACACTCTGGGATCTCAGATACAGACCACTTCAGAGTTGCCTCTCCACTCAGCACACATTCCCCACCACCTGCTTTTAAGCACATCCATACGGTATATTTTTAAAGATCACATTTCTTTTCTCGGCATATAGCTCAATCCACTGCAGAAGGAAGAAAGAAACTAAGTGTTGGGGGGTTAAAGGGAAAAACCCTTGGCTGCTCCTGCTATGCTGAAGCCACTGGGGTAAACTCAAGCCTCTTCCCAGGCTGCACCTGTACTGGTAGGGGGTGCCCAACAGCCTGATTCCTGGGCTAAGCTCATATATTTTTGATTATTTAAAGAGATTTCTATTCCCACCCAGCTTTTCCTTCCTGATGCTCTTGGAAGAAAAGGTCCCTATGGGACACATTGTTCCTGTCATTCCCATTTCCATCAAATTCTGGTGGCTCCAAGAGGTGTTTGCCTGCCCTTGGTGCACCAGAACCCCAGTGGCAGGGTCTGATTTAGTAGTGGACAGGTACAGTTGGGCCTGATGATCCCAAAGTTCTTTTCCAACCAAGTGATTCTATCATTCTAAGCCATAACCCAGGGCTGGCACAGGGCTGGGAATAATCTCACCTGGAAATGGGGCAAGGAAGACTTCAGGGTAGTAAATGCTGCTTAGGCTTCCATAGCACCCCAAGCCCAGGGAATTACTTCTGCTGCAGAAAGGCCCCAGGCACCTGCCTTTCCAGTTGGGCTCACATCAGAGGCTGTTCATGGACCAAAATCCATTGGATAAATCAGACCCCCTCCACCAGCCAAACTGAAACACTGAACTCTTCCCTCAACACTGTGAGGCTCATCAATACAACAGGCTGTCCTTCACCTCCCCACTCCAGCCCCATCCCCTCTCTCCACAGTCCTCTCATCAGGGATATTTCAGTCAGAGCCTTACAGAGGTGATCATCCTGCTGGAACGATTCTAGCGGCTTTGAGATAATTCATCTCCTAAGAGCCTGGCAAACACTAAGCAAGAGCAATGCAGTGTGCTTCGTCACCCAAGCGCATCGGGCAGGGCTCACACTAAACAAAAATCAGTGCTGGCAGCATAGCTCTCTGCTTCACATGTGTTTCTTCCTCCATTTATTTTTTCAAGTGTCAAATGGAGTGGGATTTTACTTGCAGGCAGGAGCATCTCTACCACCCTGCCAGTCAGAGTGAGCCAGGCTGCAGCCAGAGAGGCACAAAGATGTGAGAAAGCAGCAGCTCATTTCGAGACCACCAGCCCCAGGGATAGGAGCAGATCCATAATCCAACCCCAGGGGTAGGGATCAACTCCGTAATCCAATCCCAGGGAAAATGTCCGTTCTTAGATGCAAGCCCAGGGACAGGGGTAGCTACCTGATCCAATCCCACATCCCAGGGGACCGGTCACCAGTGTCCACTCACTTGGCAGAGCTGCTCCACCCACATTATAGGACATCCCACTAGAGTATCTTCAGAGGTTCCAGCAGCCACAAACTGTTCCATGCACTCAATAACTCCTTAACACGAGGCGCAATGTCAACCTCTCTTGAAAGGAGAACTGCCACCTCCAGCATATTAAGGTCCTAAAACTTTCACTAAAATCAACATTTGGATAGAGGAGGAAGCCTCCACACTATCTACCACCAAATGGAAACTCAACCTTGTCATCAGGCACGAGGGAATCAACAAAGGAGAGAATCAATGTGAACATCTCAGATGTAGCAGGCAGAGCTGAGATTCCCCAGCAGGTCCCAGCTCCACAGGAGATGATGTCCTCCCTGCTCTGCTCTTCCCCAACAGCCCCAGTTTGTACCCACTTTACTCCTCCTTGAGGTTTCTTGCTAATAACCTACAGAAAGAGCAGCAGTGGCTGATTAATGAGCTGCGCCTACGGAGAAGGACACCAGCTAAAGTGGGAAGGAAGTGGAAGCGGGGAAATAAAGGCAGAGGCAGTTTTTCTCCTTTCTCAAGTGCAAGAAGGGGGAGCCTCTGTTATTTGTGCCAATAATAAGTGGGCCCTCGTGTAATACAGGTGGGATGGCAGGTCCTTTACTAGTTCAGAACTAGGTCTTTTTCACATCACTAGAAACCTTTCAAGGGAAGAAACCAATTTTTTCTCCCTCTATTCATCTCTCTATTGTGGCATTTTCCACCTTTTGTAATTTACAGCTCTCTCCATCCCAGCAGGGTTGAAAATTAGCTCTGCCACCTTGTCTGTCCAAAAGAACTGTATGGCTGGCAGCGATACCAATTGCCCAATTTTCTACAATGGTTAACTCCTCTGCCAAGAGGAACAAAACAATTTGTAGCCATGTCGCCTATCTATTTTATTATTTAGAGTATTTTTCTACCCTTGTCTTGGAGTTGTGGTGCTGTCTCCTGCAAGTAGTGCTCTGCAGCCATGCAGGGACACCAGGAAAAAGACATTGTGAAAAGGGTTAGGCTACACAAAGGAAATATCCCCTCTGGGGTGTTTTTGGGAGCTGGGATCATTGACTCCATGGCAAGATATCCAGGCTAAAAAATGGCAAAGAAGAATCGAATAATTATTGTTTGCAACCTGTTTCTATTTTGGGCTCTTTCCTACTCCCAGAGCCATCAGACACCCCTCTGAAGCCAGAAGCATTGCACCCAGGGGCTGTTATCTACTCGCATACAGTAAAGTCATTTCAGATAATGAATCCCCTCCAGAATCTGAATTAGCATCTCTCAGTAATAACAAATCACTCCTGATTTCTGATTGCTTATAAATAACCTACCAAAGGCCTCTGGAGCTTTTCAGCAAAACTCAGGAGTCATTCAGCCTCACTGAGCTGCCGAATTCCCCTTCATCCCATGGGATTTGCCAGTCCCCGGGTACAACTGAGCAGGGCTGGAGCTTCAGAGCTCCAGGAAAATCTGCTTGGCCTCTTCTCTTGTTGCTGGCAAGGGAGAAAAACAGGCCTTTTTTAATCGCCAGGAGGCAAGTAGAAATATTTATGGCACTACCCAATAATTAAAACATTCAGGAGTTATCTCAGCTTCCTCTTCCATGCATTTGAATTTATCCCAGCTTTCCCTTCCACACATTGGACAGATCTTTATAGAGTGGTAAGTTAAATAGGTACAACAGATCTTGTCCTCTGTTCCATTGGCATTGTGACTCCTCCCGGCTGTGTGGGTAGCAAAGGGCACCCGACACCGCTCAGAACCGACCTCTGATGCTGCTTCCTCCCTCCTCACAGAAAAACATGACCTGTGTCTAAATATTTTAATTTCTCTGTCCTGCTACCCTAATCTAATTCTCTTGCTCTTATTTAATTCTGAAAACTGCTTCCACAAGTCTTCATATGCAAAAGGTGAAGCTGCATTCTCTTCTATTCAGTGAGATGTTTCCCCATGCAAATACAACTCATCCTAAGAGCCACGAAGCTGGTGAAGGGGCTGGAGAACAAGCCCTATGGGGAGCGGCTGAGAGAGCTGGGGGTGTTTAGCCTGGAGAAGAGGAGGCTGAGAGGAGACCTCATTACTCTCTACGACTATCTGAAAGGAGGTTGTGGAGAGGAGGGAGCTGGGCTCTTCTCCCAAGTGACAGGGGACAGGACAAGAGGGAATGGCCTCAAGCTCCTCCAGGGGAGATTTAGGCTGCTGGAGATTAGGAGGAAGTTTTTCACACAGAGGGTCATTGGGCATTGGAATAGGCTGCCCAGGGAGGTGGTTGATTCACCTTCCCTGGAAGTGTTTAAGGGATGGGTAGATGAGGTCTTGAGGGACTTGGTTTAGTGTTTGATAGGAATGGTTGGACTCGATGATCCGATGGGTCCCTTCCAACCTGGTTGTTCTATGATTCTATGATTCTTTTACATTTAAAGGCAATGATGGGTGGATCCTGCCTCAAGAAGAGGTGGGCAGTGGGGGATTACAAGGTTCAGCCACACTGGACATCATCAAAAGCATCTTTTAATGCTTTTATTTCTATTTAATAGTCCCTGGCACCGAAAAGTACCAAATCATCTCATCAGCCTGCACTAATGAGGCTCCACACGGCACTGGGATCACCAGTTTCCATGCTGTATCACAGGGCTGGGTCTTCCCGGCTTTCTCATGAATCACCAGTGTGGGTTTTAAGCAAACCAGGCTCTGCAACTGGATTCCTCCTGTTTGAGAAAGACAGTAAACAGTAGTGCAAAACCTAGCTCTGTGATTACGGAACCACTTGACAATTAATCACGGCTTAATGGTTTTGTACCTTTTGTTAAGTCCTGAGCTACTCAGACAGTGATGATTCTCGTCATTAGTACATGAACCTTGGGGCAATATTATGCTAACATCTTAACATTTGCACGCCCTCGTTAGAGAATGACATCAAAAATGCAGAACAGAAGCCAGGCTGGAAATGAAAGGGCTCATTGGAATCACAAATGTTCTAATCAGAGTTAGCTTCCTCCCACCACAGTGGAGGGCAACTTCAGAGCTGGGGCTGGCACTGCTTTTCACACGGTGCCTATCCATGCAGCATCTGTGCATCTGCTCCCCGAAAAGACTGTCATCTCCATCCTCCAGTGCCTGGCACTGCCAGCTCATCCACAGAAGAGGGGAAAAGGATACCCACACCGAGTTGCAGCAACCAGATCCAGTGTCAATTGTTGCAGTGTGTAGAAAAGGCAAACCCATACCAAGGACTCTGTGAAATGCAGAGTGATTGGAGCCAGTGGTGGCTGCCCCATCCCGGGAGGTGTTCAAGGCCAGGCTGGATGGGACTTGGAGCCCCTGATCCAGTGGGAGGTGTCCCTGCCCATGGCAAGGGATGGAACTGGGTGGGCTGTGAGGTCCCTTCCCATCTAAATGATTGGATTCTATGATTTGTGATCTGAGCCAGCACAGGTAGAGCCGCAAATTTCACCAATACATTAAAGATTTAGATTTTCCTTTGGCAAATCCTCAGGAACTTGAGTATAGCCTTCAATTTCTAGGAACATTCCTGCCAGGAATTTAAAGGCCAAATGGAAATGGCAGTATGGGAGGTTTTTGCTCTCCCCCATGCTTTCACCTGAGCTGTGCGAGTCAGGGGCTCACCCTTTCAAACCTCAGTAATAACCAAATCGAGTAAATACAGGTAGTTGAGAAACATTAGGGTTTGGTGAGTACCAGCAATAGCCTCATTTTTCAGGTTTGTTAGAAGGATGGAGAGGATGTAATTGGGAGCACAGCTCCTGCCTCTCCCCTGTGGTGCCTTTCACTTGGTGGATTATTAAACAATTCAAGGAGACCATGCACAAGCCATTTGTTTTGCTCTGTTTTTTCCACTCTCTGTATTTTGTTTAATTTTTTTTTTTTACATGAGCCTTTGGGAACACAATGCTAAAAATGTTATTAAGTAGCCATTGACCACACATGCCCTGCAGATTTTTTCTGATAAAAGCCACTGCCTATTGCTTTGGAGAACAGCAGATTAAATACAGGTCAGATGAAAGTATGTTCCTGAGAAGAGTGGATGAATTTGCTAAAGAAAAGCCCTCTCATCAGACAGTGACGTCCTGTATTACAGGCATGATTTCACAAGGTCTTCAAGGATACCAGGCTTCCATGGAGAGCTGTGGCTTCAGAGATGGCTTTTGTCTGCAGAGGGAGGAATGAGGTGAGAACATCGTGGCCTCAGAGCTTTCTGAATACCTCAGTGCATGCCCTGTGCTGCAAAACATCGCATGGAGAGGTCAGATTTTGTTTGTCCCAGGGGAAGAGTAATAAATGGGAGACTGACTCCAGAGGAGAGTGTTGAGGAGGGTAATGGCCTCTTCTCCCAAGTGACAGGGCACAGGACAAGAGGGAATGGCCTCAAGCTCCACCAGGAGAGATTTAGGTTAGACATTAGGAAAAAAATTTTCACAGAAAGGGTCATTGGGCACTGGCAGAGGCTGCCCAGGGATGGGGTTGATTCACCTTCCCTGGAGGGGTTTAAGGCACAGGTGGACAAGGTGCTGAGGGACATGGTTTAGCGTTTGATAGGAATGATTGGACTCGACCATCCAGTGTGTCTCTTCCAACCTGGTTGTTCTATGATTCTATGATTCCAGCAGGGTGACAACGATGAAGGCGACTGCAGCAGGGTTAGGGTTAAAAGACTAGCTAACTCTCATCTTAACAGGAAGGAGATTGTGATGTGGTGGCTCAGGAACAAGGAGTCTATAGTGCTATCCGCATAGCAGAGATGCCCCCTTTCCACCTCCTTGCTGGGTCTTAGGTAGGTTGGGTTTCCTCTTTGAATGTGCCCAAATATCATGATGCCAACGGGCAAACGAATAACTGGATGCTGTCCTACCCTGGGAGGAGATGCCCTGGACCACTGGTGATCAAGAGAGGCTTGCACCGCACCTCCCAACCTCCACAACGTGTATATGCTTACTGTCTGCTCACAGACACCCACTCCGCATCACAGAGCTCTGCGACAAAGCCTCAAGCACATTATGAGCACTGACAGCATGGTTTCTAATCAGATGCAGAGCCCTTGTCAGCCCAGAGCTAGTTGTTTAGCCCATGCATTTTAAACAAGCTACTGACAGGTTTTGTTCAAGGTTATTACTATTCGCACATTTGAACGGAGAGAAATCCTGCCTGATCCCCGTGCCGAGCCTCTGGACTGATCTGTGCAACCGCATGGGCTGAGATGCGTTCCTCAATCATTATAAAGATGTAACAAGAGCTGGATAAAAAAGCTCTGCTGTTCTTCCAAAGGGCTGCTGGATGCGATTCACCAAAGGCTGAAGTTGTTATTTTCCTGTCTGGCGGTAAATTGTTCTGAGCGACAGCGTATGAAAGACACTATATCAAACTAAGTGGAATCAGATAGATAACAGGTCTTCCCGGGGAGCTGAAATTACTTGGCATTTGACTCTATGGCTCTCAAAACTCAGGAGGCATCTCGCGTGTCCTGGGTACCAGCTCACCTCCTATGCATCCACTCTGACAATAGAGACATAGAATGGTTCAGAATGATAGAATCATAGAACAACCAGGTTGGAAGGGACCCACTGGATCATCCAGTCCAACCATTCCTATCAAACACTAAACCAAGTCCCTCAAGACCTCATCTACCTGTGCCTTAAACACCTCCAGGAAAGGTGAATCAACCACCTCCCTGGGCAGCCTATTCAAATGCCCAATCACCCTCTGTGTGAAAAAACTTCCCCCTAATCTCCAGCCTAAATCTCCCCTGGCAGAGCTTGAGGCCATTCCCTCTTGTCCTGTCCCCTGTCACTTGGGAGAAGAGCCCAGCTCCCTCCTCTCTACAACCTCCTTTCAGGTAGTTGTAGAGAGCAATGAGGTCTCCTCTCAGCCTCCTCTTCTCCAGGCTAAACACCCCCAGCTCTCTCAGCTGTTCCTCAGAAGGCCTGTTCTCCAGTCCCTTCACCAGCCTCATTGCTCTTCTCTGGACTCGCTCCAGAGCCTCAACATCCTTCTTGTGCTGAGGGGCCCAGAACTGAACACAGGATTCAAGGAGCGACCTCCCCAGTGCGTAGTACAGAGGGAGAATCACCTCCCTGGACCTGCTGGTCACACCGTTTCTGATCCAAGCCAGGATGCCATTGGCCTTCTTGGCCACCTGGGCACACTGCTGGCTCATGTTCAGTCGGCTGTTGACCAACACCCCCAGGTCCCTCTCCTTCTGGCAGTTTTCCAGCCAGACTTCTCCCAGTCTGTAGCTCTGCATAGGGTTGTTGTGCCCCAAAGATAGAATGGGCAGAGCCGGTAAACTGTTTCCAACACACCTACAGAAACTGAAATTGCTCTAAGGTGCAACCACAGGGACACATGAAATTCTAACCATGAAGTCTCCAATCCAGACCTAAGATGACCCAAACTTTGTGGCAGGAGCACTGCTGTAGCCACAATAACTCAGTGAGAGAAGGCACTTTGCAGCCTGGGACAGCGAGACCCAAAGATTTTGCTGTCATTTTACAGGACCTAGAGGGGACATTGAAATTTTCATTGCTGTTTTGATTTATAACACAGCTTCCAGGGGGGAGGCCAAGCAACAACGCACCAATAAAGTTTATTTCAACTGATTTCTCCCCCGATCACCATAAAACTTCCGCAGACACAGATGACTGTCCGCACCTCATATCCTGGGACCACTTCTGACTGCTTCTCACAACTTTTAATGTTTCAAATATTTCAAGTTTAGCATCCCTTAGCCTGGAAGCAGAGATTAGAGTCTAAGGAATAATGAAAAAAAGAAGTGAATCTGTTGGAAAACAACTTTAAGCTTTCCTTGGCAAGGAGCTATCTGTCATTCGTGCTGTACCGGGTGAGCCAGACATTGTGTTACATAGACCTTTTAGGAAAATTAAAATGCTGTCGCTACTCCAGCTCTGCTGCGCTAAAAGTCAACACCATTACTCGTTAATAAGCTTAAGAGATTTCACCACTGCATAGCAATTCCCTCTGCACCTGGATGTCACCCTGGTATCAGTCACAGGTACCTGCCAGAGTCACTTCATGCAATTCTGAACTGCAAAATTAGTTTGCATGTTGAATGAAAGCCCAGAAATCAGCCAGGAATAACTCCTCCAGGCTGAGGTGCTGGTGACGCTCACCAGAGGAGCTCCCCACCCTGCTCTAACCCTGCTTCCCACTCTGCTCACTTCGTCAGCTCTTCATTACTGTGTGCAAACAGGGATGAATCATTGAGCATGAGAGGGAATGGCCTCAAGCTGAGCTTGGATAGGTTCAGACTGGACATTAGGAAAAAAAAAAAGCCAAAAGGGTTCTTAGGCAGTGGCACAGGCTGCCCAGGAAGGTGGTGGAATCCCCATCCCTGGAGGGGTTTAAAAGATGGGGAGATGAAGTGCTTAGGGATGTTGTTTATTAGTGGATAAGTACGGTTGGACTTGATGATCTCAAAGGTCATTTCCAACCTAGTGATTCTATGAAAAAAGGTAGATTTTTCATTTCTCACTGCTCTGGTATCACACCTCTCTCCACACAGGACCACGTGGCCAATGTCTTGCTTTCCTCCCCAGGCCCACGCACACTAGCAGAGCTGCAGGTGGGAGAAGGACACGGGAGAAACAATTTGCTACAGAACACAACTTGCTTTTACAGTGACTCGTGGAATGTTACAGTCACCCTGGAGAGGGAGGAAACTGCTTTCTTCAGCAAAGAGGAATTGGGGAAAAAAAAAATCTATATTAAAGCAGGGAAGTTTTGAGCTCTACAACCAGAAGGAGCAGAAGATTCCCATCACCAGCTGATTTCAGGAAAGAGGTCAGTACAGAAGAGCACAGACCCATTCTCACAAGCCCCCACCTGGCACCCAGGGCCATCCCATGGTCCAGCTCTGTCCCTGTAGAATGCACTCCTACTTGGGCAGGATCTGTCCCTCCAGTGCTGCCAAACCAGGAGTGAATATAGAGGGTGCAAAGATCCCTTCTAGCTAGAGGAAATTTCTCCAGCTGTCTTTCTCCAAAGGGCCATCCCACAAAGCACAGTTAGAATCATAGAATCACCAGGTTGGAAGAGACCCATCAGATCATCGAGTCCAACCATTCCTATCAAACACTAAACCATGTAGTACTCCTTTGGCGGAGACAATCGTTAGAACAGACCAACACAGCAATCTCTTCTCCACCTGTTGCCAAGGAGGTAAACTTCCTTCCTGGGTAGTTTTACTAAATTTTGTTTCATTTGTTACGATAGTACTAATGATAAATTGCCTGGGCTGGGTGTGCTTGCAGGGCTGGTTGCTCCGGAAGCCTCCATCCAAGCTGCATCCCAGCACGCTCGGCTAGGATAGAGGCAAAGGAGGTTTCTCCTCCTGTTCCTGGGCAAGAAAGAAATGGGAGAAGCTGCTCATTGATTCAGTGAGATTCAAGAGCTTCCGTGTGGTTGCAGCAAGTCACAAGGATTTTGGAAGGATTTTCCTTCATCCCTTGATGGTCTCATGGAGTAACTGCCTCCATGAGATAACAACCTCAGTCACTCTCACCTTTTTGTTGTCACCTCAAGCTTTGTTTCCATTGCCCTCAAAAAAAAAAAAAAAACACCAAAAAAAAAAAAAAATAGTGAAGTGCAGCGATTCCCTACGGATCTAAGCAGGGGAAAATCTTTCTATAAATAGCCCCTAATTGGCACCTCTGCAGCCTGAATTCTCATTAGAGACCAGGATCCACACCAGGATGAGCTGCATCCCAGCATCAGCATGAGGGGTAGCACAGAACAAACCTCTGCAGGACAGATGTGATGCTGAATTCCCTGCAGAGCCTCCTCCTTCTGCAGCTCTGGGGAGGGTCCAGCGGCATGGGCAGTCATGAGCCCCATGGACCATCATCCTCCCCTCCCACCCTCCTTCCCTCTCCACAATCCCTTTTCCTGTGTTAGACAGGGGCCAGGGCTTCACTCAAAGCAGACACACTCATTCCAGAGGCAATTTCACGTCGAGATATGAAGGGAGATGCCCTATTAATTCAAGCACTGTCACAGAAAGATGTTCTCTGCCTCAGATGTGGCTCTTGCAGAAGAACAACTGATTCCTTCTGCCTGTTCTTGCCGCTCACCAAGTGTCCCAAAACACTTCTCTGCCATCACTTCACCCTGATGGTCCATACTGACCCAAGCCAGAGGCACTGAGCAAGGTGCAGCGGTTCCAGGAGGCTCCATCACACTTATCCCTCCATCCCATGTTTGTGACAGGCAGTCCTGCCTTCCTCTGTGTGGAAATCATCCACTTTGATCAGAATTCACTCTACTTGCAGGTATCCTGAGGGGACCCTGGGTGAAGCCACAGTGCAGGCAGCAGCCTTCGTGCATGATTAAAGCAGAGCTGAGGACAGCACAGCTCCCACTCACAGCCAGAGACCCGACACCTTGGCTTTTACAGTTTCCCAGGTTCTGGCAATTTGCCTGCGAGGTGCAAGACGAGTTATCAACACTTAGAGACAAGCAGGCAGCTTGCTTTCACCACAGTAATTGCACATAGAGATTAGAACCTTAATTGAATAGCTGTTCTTTTCCATGCAGATGTAAGCCAGGGTTTTTTGTTTTGCCTTTTTGAACTAGTGCTCCTCATGACCTGCACAGATATTTGTGTCTGCGAGAAGTCTCCTGTTGTCACTTTCAAGACTCCTCTGGACTCGGAGCAGGCTGGATCCTGCAGGCTGCTCCCAGCACCTGGTGTTGGTAATTGCAGGATGGAGCAGAGAGCTTGCCCAATTAGCTAATTCTGTTAATTCAAAACATCTCAGCAAGGGATACAACAACATGTAATTTGACCTGCCCTCACTTCAGTGAGTCATTTTGTGGAGTCATTGATTTGTTTTTCAGGGTGATATGAAATAAGAGCCATCAGAGAAAAACTGCAGGAACGTCACCCCTGGGGGGATAATTCGCCTGTAGGGCAGCACCTCCAGCTCAATGAGAGGCGTGAGTCACCCCGGAGCAAATCATAAAATTGTTAAGGTTGGAAAAGGCCTCTACGCTCACCTAGTCCAACCATCAACACAACCGCTCTGTGCCAACTAAACTCTGTCCCCAAGTGCCACATCTACACACTTTTTGAACCCCTCCAGGGATGGAGACTCCACCACCTAAACATAATACACTCTAAACCTTCCCAGCACAACTCAAGGCCGGTTTCTTCTATCGTAGCATTTGATACTTTGCAGAAAAGACTCTCAATGAGTCTGCGAAATGCACTCACCTGCTGCCTCAAACACTTGTCAAGTTTGAGACATTAGCAAAATAGGTGAGAGTCTAGAGAAAAGACCTGAGCAGCAACTTTTTTTTGATGTGCTTAGCAACATCCTTATTTTTATATCTCAGAGACATGTTCTTGCAATGCTTTAAACAGCAGTTGTTTCATGGGTTTGTGTGTCTGCGACATAAAATCACAGAATCATAGAACAACCAGGTTGGAAGAGACCCATTGGATCATGGAGTCCAACATGCAAACGTCACAGCCCAAAGGATCCCAGTGATTAGTCAGGCACCAATGGGAGACATGGTTAATGCTAACCAGGCTGCTGGACTTCAGGACAGGGCTTCTATATGCCACCTATGAGGGGTTTTTCCCATTGTTAGCTACCTCTTCTTCTGCTGAAGGTTTTCAGGAGCACACCTGGTGCTGCTAGGAGCTGGGTTCCTCTTGCAGCAGCTGAGGAAGGAGGAGGAAGGATGGGGAGAACACAACGATCAAATAGGAGAGCTGGTGTGCACAGCTAGAGCGTGAGCAAATCACTTAACTTGCTTACAGACCTTTTAAAGGGGTGAAGGATAAATGAACTAAACAGAAGGCTACAATCAATACATTGTGGCAGTTTAGCTGCAAATCATGTTTCAGTTATAAGTTATTTCCGCCAGGATGTGCACTGAATCATAGAATCATAGAACAACCAGGTTGGAAGGGACCCATCGGATCTTCTAGTCCAACCATTCATATCTAACACTAAACCAAGTCCCTCAAGACCTCATCTACCTGTGCCTTAAACACCTCCAGGGAAGGTGAATCCACCACCTCCCTGGGCAGTCTATTCCAACGCCCAATGACCCTTTCTGTGAAAAACTTCCTCCTAATCTCCAGCCTAAATCTCCCCTGGTAGAGCTTGAGGCCATTCCCTCTTGTCCTGTCCCCTGGCACTTGGGAGAAGAGCCCAGCTCCCTCCTCTCTACAACCTCCCTTCAGGTAGTTGCAGAGAGTAATGAGGTCTCCTCTCAGCCTCCTCTTCTCCAGGTTAAACAACCCCAGCTCTCTCAGCCGCTCCTCATAGGGCCTGTTCTCCAACCCCTTCACCAGCTTCATTGCTCTTCTCTGGACTTGCTCCAGAGCCTCAACTGGGCACAGAATTGACCACCAACAATCCCCTGTTGAAGATTCTCCTTTCAGCTTCAGAGCAGAGCTAACCAACCTCATATCCCACCTAGTTTTTGAGCTTTTTCCTGCCCTCAGGTAGTTAACAAAATGACCTCCAAGTAGCTTCACTAGATAGCACAATAGACACTTGTCCAACAGCAAAAGAATATCCATTTCCTCAACCCACTTGTCCTTCTCAGAGACAATACTTGATGCTTTTCAACTGCAGTTGAGCAGCTAAAAAAAACGGCCCCAAAACCTCCCAAGGCAGCTTTGAGTTGGGAGCGTGGGGATATCATCCAGCCAAGGAGCAAATCTGAGATCCTGTGCTGATAGCGGAGGCAAAACTTGGGAGCCGGCAGCTATCCAATTGACTGCTTTCATCTGTCTCACAGTAGGCTTGGAATTTAAATCAGGTATTCTAGCCCGCTCCTGCTTCATAGCTGTAATTGCATCAAAGAGCATCTCACGCCTGCTACATCAAACGCTAAGCATGAAGAATTGCCAAAGGAAAACTAAGGTAGAATTAGAGTCATAAGCCAATGCACATAAAAATAGCTCAGGCAAAGGTAGATTTTCCATACCCACACTTCTCACACTGGATCCACATCATACCTGTGCAGCAAGCAGAGGCTTTAGAATGAAAGATTTCCTCAGGCCAACCAACCCGTCTCCTTCCCAGCACCAGATTTTCACATTTATCCCCAGGTGCACCAGCTCAGAAGAGCAACGATGAATTCACTGCAGGTGGGACTGACAGATCCTCCCTCCCTGTTCACTTACCAGCCAGTTCCACACAACTGACCCTTTTCTCACAGGATCATGGAATGGTTTGGGTTGGAAGGGACCTTTAGAATCATAGAATTATAGAACAACCAGGTTGGAAGAGACCCATCGGATCATCAAGTCCAACCATTCCTATCAAACACTAAACCATGTCCCTCAGGACCTCATCTACCCGTCCCTTAAACACCTCCAGGGAAGGTGAATCGATCACCTCCCTGGGCAGCCTATTCCAATGCCCAATGACCCTTTCTGTGAAAAACTTTCTCCTAATCTCCAGCCTAAATCTCCCCTGGCAGAGCTTGAGGCCATTCCCTCTTGTCCTGTCCCCTGTCACTTGGGAGAAGAGCCCAGATCCCTCCTCTCCACAACCTCCTTTCAGGTAGTTATAGAGAGTAATGAGGTCTCCTCTCAGCCTCCTCTTCTCCAGGCTAAACACCCCCAGCTCTCTCAGCTGTTCCTCATACGTTCTGTTCTCCAGCCCCTTCACCATCTTCGTTGCTCTTCTCTGGACTCGCTCCAGAGAAGGCCCACCCAGTTCCATCCCCTGTCATGGGCAGGGACACCTCCCACTAGATCAGGCTGCTCCAAGCCCCATCTAACCTTGAACACCTCCAGGGATGGGGTATCCCTGACTACCCTGGGCAACCTGGGCCAGGGCCTCGTCACCCTCACAGTAAAACATTTCTTCCTAAGTTCCCATCTCAATCTCCACTCTTTGAGCTGAAAACCATCCCACTCATCCTATCCCTGCTCTCCCTCATCAGGAGCTCCTTTCAGTGCTGGAAGTTGTTCTAAGACCTCCTTGGAACCTTTTCTTCTCCAGGCTGAACAACCCCAACTCTCCAAGCCTGTCCCCATAGCAGAGGTGCTCCAGCCCTCGGATCATCTCTGTGGCTTCCTCTGGACTCACTCCAAAAGCAACCTGTCCTGACTGTGCTGGGGACTCCAGAACTGAACAACCTTAACAGCCATTTCAGGTCAAATTTTGTTCAAGACATACACAATCTGTTTCTCAGTATCAGAACAGGAACACAAGATTCACATTGGTTTGTTATCTATTTTTGTAGCTTTACAGAAATGCGATTTAATCCACAGACCCATATTAAAAAATCTCTCAGAGGGTTGTGTCTTACTTGGATGTGTGAAGTTATTCACAGCACAGGCTGTTTATCAGCCCCTGAAAAGGAAACACTTTTCTAGTGATGGATCCATCCCTCCCACATGAAGCAGGACGGCTCAGTGCCATTTCGGTTAAGTTCCCACTGGTGTCAGAACAAAACTCTTTTAAACTAAATTATTTTCATTAAGCCAGGTCTGAAGGAAAAAACAACTGAAAGCTGAGAAAGCAGCCCCAGTGTCTCCTCGGAGCCCCCCATCAGGAGCAGGATCTGATTTATCCCACCAGAAACTCCCTGCCTGGGAGCACCACTAGCTCTGAAGAACGTTTCCATGCAACAATCATGGAAGAGATAAAATTTTAATGACAGTCAACAAATTCCATCATTTTTGAAGTGCTTTCCCTTCCCAACTGCTGCTGCTGGCAGAGGGGAACATTTGGGGATGTTCCCAGCTTGCTGATAGTAAATAAATCCCTTTTCTCTCCATCTGCCACACTAGAGGCGTGGTGGTGTGTCCCCCTCTTCTCTGGAAACCTCTGTAGCATCATCAAAGACAAGAACACACGGCAAGCAGGCTGGCTGGGGGGGGGTCATAAATATTTGTGTCCAAGAGGCTGGAACAGTTTGGGGAAGTCACAGCTGCATCCCCCTTGGGGGAGGCATAAATCTCCTCTTTGCCCCAGAATGGTGCCAGAAGAAATATCGTGTGCTAAGAAATATAAATATGCAAAGAAATAATTTGTGAAACTAAAGCTAAATCTCTTTGGTTCCTCCTGGGTAGGTGCAGTGCTTTCCCTCCCTTCCCTCATAGCTCTCAGCCTGCAGTGCAGCACTGAAAATCCTCTGCCCATTCCACCTGGAGACAGAATACTCCTTGAATACTGTGTTCAGTTCTGGGCCCCTCACCACAAGAAGGATGTTGAGGCTCTGGAGAGACCTCATTACTCTCTACAACTACCTGAAAGGAGGTTGTAGAGAGGAGGGAGCTGGGCTCTTCTCCCAGGTGCCAGGACAAGAGGGAATGGCCTCAAGCTCCACCAGGGGAGACTTAGGCTAGAGATTAGGAGGAAGTTTTTCACACAGAGTGTCATTGGGCATTGGAATAGTCTGCCCAGGGAGGTGGTTGATTCACCCTCCCTGGAGGTGTTTAAGGCACGGGTAGATGAGGTCCTGAGGGACATGGTTTAGTGTTTGATGGGAACGGTTGGACTCGATGATCCGATGGGTCTCTTCCAACCTGGTTGTTCTATGATTCTATGATGAGCAGGACACCTGCACAGGAAAATTTGTGCTGCTTATTCAGGTGTGACACAAGGAAAAGAGAGAGGAAAGGGTGCGACAGTACAGAAAGCATCCTCAAAATCAGTAAAAGGGGGCCTAAGGTTTTACTTTTCTGCAAGTGGAATGAGTTGCTTGAAAAGGAAAGTGAATTAATTATATGTAATATTAATTATATGGGAAATAGGAGCAGAGGAGGTGCTGGAGATCAGCATCTCTCTCAGAGGGAATCCAATTTGATAGGAATGGTTGGACTTGATGATCCGATGGGTCTCTTCCAACCTGGTTGTTCTATGATTCTATGATTCAATCACCACACCTCACACCCGATGGCTCATTAAGCCCATCCCATAGCAGGAGATGGGCTGGTGTTACCAATCCCATCCCTCTTGGTCACCACAAACCACTGGCAGGTCTTCCCAGCTGCTCTTTAGCAGCAGAAAAGTGAAAATAAAGAGCAATTTCAGTTCTTAGGAAAAACAGCCTGCAGGGGTGAACCCAGCTGCCTCACCCAGCATCTCTGTGTGGTATCAGGAAGGCATTGAAGGTGGCAAATGCCTCCTGTACTGCTAGAGGTGACCAGCAGTGGGACCACAGGGCTGATGGCAGGGAGCATCTGTTCTCTGTGGACTCCCATGGGACTCAAAACTTGGAGGGGACATCCTTAAAATCATGTCACAGCTGCAGGCACCACCAAAGCCTCCCCATGTACCACAAAGGCAGGAACAGATGGATAGGAAAGCAGAGAGCATGATATCAAGAATGAAATTAAAAGCAGCGAGTGTGACTATCTCCCTTTTTTGAGAGGATAGGGGATTGCTTGCCACAGCTGCAGAAGAAACTTGTTCAAAACCAGGCTGGATAGGGCTTTGAGGACTCTGACCCAGTGGAAGGTGTTGGAATAAGATGATCTTTAAGGTCATTTCCAACCCAAACTGTAGCAAGATTCTATGGTTCTATAGGTGGAACTGCTGCACAGGGGGAAATCTGAGCCTGCTGAAGCACAGACATGGGATGGGAAATGGGATATGACCCATCAGAGCAGTGGGGTCACAAATCTGACTACCATGCTACCAGGGGATGGGGCTTTGCAACAGGCAGCAATGATTTTGACAACCCAAATGCAGAGTCCAGTCATGTTAGCTGCAGAGAGGCTCAAGGCTGCAAGTTTAGATGCAGAAGCACCATTTCCACAAGGCTTTTCCTTCAAAAGAGTCCTCTTCTCCACACTGCACTTCAGATATAAAGGGTATCACAGGGCTCCACGTGACCCTCAGCATTTGATGTGAGCAGCAAGCAAGATGGGACAATTAACTGTCCTGATGTGAGAGCAATTCTCATTGCTAATTGCCCTTGGAGAGGAAGAATTTCCATAAAAATTAAAATCCAAAGGGGTTTAAGCATGATATCTTTGAAGTACAAAGCAGAAGACCTTTATCCACTAAGATATAAGGTGTTCGGGTAGCATCCCTGGGAACTGTGAGTGGCTGCATGGAAATTAAAGGTCATTCTTTTTTATCATTTTCTCACGTAAACACAGCAGAAAAATAAGATTTTGAGGACAGAGGAGTGATAAAAACAACACAATATGAGAGCTCTAAAGTTCAAAACACACTTTGTTCTTTGCTGTTTCTCATGCAATTAAAAAAAGATAAAAGGTAGAGACAGCACAGCTCATGCAAGGGGTGGAAGGGATCTTGGTGCTACACTGCACACCAGGTGCTTCATCTCATGGGAACCAAAGACCCTCTAAGAGAAGAAGAAAGAGGTTTTTCATCGAATCATAGAATCATCAAACCACCAGGTTGGAAGAGACCCACTGGATCATCGAGTCCAACCCTTCCTATCAAATTTTCCAACCTTAAGGCTTCCATGATTCTCCTCCCTGCCTGGTGCTTACGGAGACCAACCTCGGGAGCTCCACCTCCCACCCCCTTGTCCTACCCCAGCATGTCCCCAGCCACCAGTGCTACCAGCCAAGCACCAGCAGACGCACGAGGAGCCGAAAGTCAAAAATCCTCCCCAGACCTCGTGTTAGGTGTGGCAGGGGGCAAGACCACAAACCCCATGCTAGGCATTTAGCTCAGGGTGTCAAGCACCAGTGGCAACCAAGTTCTGGTTGTCTTTTGTCAATGCATTGCTCCATCACATAGCGTTTAACCAAAGTGTTTCCTTTCCGTTGAGCCTGTACAGCCCAGTCTGGAGCATCTGCCTTCCCCTCACCCCACTCCCTCCAAACTCCCTCACAGCAGAGAGGCAGGGAAGGGTTTTCCAAGGCCGTGGGATGCAGAAGGGCTGTCCCGGTAGTCATGCCCCACCGCCTGCTCACATCACTTACTCAGCCCATCTCCTCTCCGGGCTTCCACCTGCACCGTGTTTGCAGAGAATTATTTTCTGCAATCTGTCTGCCACTCCAGAGCCATTAGCATCCTCCCACAATTTGGGCTGTCATTTTCTCTAATGATGTATTTAAAGAAAATGATACCACAGGCAAAGCATTTCTCGGTGATTATAACACATGGCAAGCAACACCATCAGGCATGAGTCAGCCTGTCGGAGCTGTGTTTGTGCTCGGCGCTCCAGATGCCGTCTGCTCATCCCGGCAGGCATTGCAGGACACAGCCGTGCTCGGCACACCAAGACCCTCAGCCAGCCAGCTTCCCCATCTCTACACAATTCCCAGTCCACTAATTAGGCAACCCATAGAGAGATGCTCCCCCAAAATCCCACCCCACGCAGGTCCCTCCATGCTTCCAGAGGTGGAACTAGGCTGCATTCCTGAACCAGGCTGCACAAGATGTAGCTCAATCCCAAAATGAAACTGGGGCTGCAGGGAAGCTCCTGTGTGTTTAAACTAGGGTAAAGCTTACATATAGTGACGTCTGTGAGGGTTTCATATACAGCTACGGCCGTGCATGTGCTCGTTAGGTATATATTTTCTCTATGGCTGAGCTGTAACAACCACCTAGCGAAGATCAAGGACCATATTACACCTCTAAGCCACCCAGCCTTGGAGCTGCAAGGCAAATGAGGTTATTTTAAAAACCTGAACACCAAGAAGAAGGAAAGCAGATAAACCCAGCTATCCAAGCAGTTCCCAATCACAGGAGCAGCCCAAAGCCACCATTAATACCACCTGGGAGCTCATTTATTGCCATTAAGTTGATGAGCAGCTGCATAAAACGCAGAGACAGGCAGCTGTCATGTGTGTCTCATTCAAATCCAGGTTTTCTCAATGGCAGGTCCCCTCCAGAGAGCTGCCAACTGCTCCAGATCTGTCTTGAGCATCTCAGATAAAACTACAGGAAGGAAGATAAATTCTAAATCTCATTTTAATAGCAGTGACTGAGCCCACTAAGGCAGAGGTTTCTGCATGCAAAGCCTCTCTCTGTGAGCATACAACCTTCCAGTTGGGTTCACCACCTCCAGCTCCACACGTACCTGCAGGTCCTCTCCAGCTTTCTGGTCATTCCTCTTGCAGGTCTGTCCTGGTGCAGTTGCTGCTGAAATCAATACACCAGGCAAGTCCGGGTGGGACTTGTGCTACAATGAGTAGACTTGCAACCTCCAATCATTTGCCCATGGATGGCCCTGAGCAGCCAAACTCCAGAGCAGTAAGTTAGAATCATAGAACAACCAGGTTGGTAGAGACCCATCAGATAATCGAGTCCAACCATTCCTATCAAACACTAAACCATGTCCCTCAGGACCTCATCTACCCATGAGAACATGAGATAGAAAACAAGAGTGAAGTCCCCATGCAATAAATAAGTTAATCAAGGGGAGAAAGAGGTGGTTTGGATTCCTTTCAGGCCTGTTTTTAGTGATCTGATGTGATTCCATCACTATTGGCAAGGCAGATCACTGCAGCAAGACCTCCTAGACAACTGCTGAGGGCCCTGTTATTCCATAGCTTCTCAAAACTCCAGATCACAGGCACACATTTGCATGGAAAAACCCTCAACTTTGATTAGAAAAGAAGAAAAACATTCCCATTTCCTCCTAGCATTTCTCTCTGAAAGTTGCATTTTAACTACCATGCTTGGGAGGAACAGCTTTGGGGAGGTGAGGAAGCACATCAGGAGCAAACCTGGCTGCACCCAGCCCTGACTGAAGCCTTGGTGGCATTTAGGGAGCTGCAAGCTCATAGCATCCCCATGTGCAATTTTCCAGTTGGAAACAAGTTAGGGAGGAGATGACTTCCTCTCCACTCAGAACCTTGCCAGCAATTTGGTCTGCCACGTCCTAAAACATAGAATCATAGAACAACCAGGTTGGAAGAGACCCATCAGATCATCGAGTCCAACCATTCCTATCAAACACTAAACCAAGTCCCTCAGGACCTCATCCACCTGTGCCTTAAACACCTCCAGGGAAGGTGAATCAACCAGCTCCCTGGGCAGCCTATTCCAATGCCCAGTGACCCTTTCCATGAAAAGCTTCCTCCTAATCTCCAGCCTAAATCTCCCCTGGCAGAGCTTGAGGCCATTCCCTCTTGTCCTGTCCCCTGTCACTTGGGAGAAGAGCCCAGCTCCCTCCTCTCCACAACCTCCTTTCAGGTAGTTGGAGAGAGTAATGAGGTCTCCTCTCAGCCTCCTCTTCTCTAGGCTAAACAGCCCCAGCTCACAATCACTACCCTTGGAAAAAGAGCATGGAGTGAAAATATCTTTATTTCTACCAGTTAGCAGGGGTTTTGCCCTCTGCACTGGGTGCTCTCCTGGCCAGGAGGAGCTAGAGAAACATGCAAGTACTGGGAAGAAAAGGGACATAAGTGGATTCCACAGGCAAACCTCTCTTTGCAGTCTGCTCCCAGCAGCTCCACAGAAGTGATGCCTGCAGGAAGACAACTAAAGGGGGGACAAGATGGGAATTAAGGACTAGTCACTGCATCTAAGCAGGATCCTGCTCAGCAGAGGTGGAGACACAATGATGGGCTGCAGTCCCTGCCTTGGGGTAGATCTACCCCAAATGACCTCAAGCTACCCTTAATGGCCTCAAGCTCCACCAGGGGATATTTAGGTTGGAGATTAGGAGGAAGTTTTTCCCAGAAAGGGTCATTGGGCATTGGAATAGTCTGCCCAGGGAGGTGGTTGATTCCCCTTCCCTGGAGGTGTTTAAGGCACAGGTGGATGAGGTCTTGAGGGACATGGTTTAGTGTTTGATAGGAATGGTTGGACTTGATGATCCGATGGGTCCCTTCCAACCTGGTTGTTCTATGATTCTATGAGAGAGAAAGAAAAAAAAAAAAACCAGCAGTGGAAGCAATTAAAATTCAGTTTAGGAAATGGTACTGATGAACTAATACACCGCGAGTTGCTTCTGCCTGCTTTCCAGCACAGCTCCAACAAACCTTTCTTGTGATTAATTTTCCCTTCTGTTGCCTTGGCGAGTTTGGGGAGACACATTGCCGGTAAAACCTGGGAAGAGAACCCCGGGCTGCCATCCAGAGCAGATGGAGGAGGGCTCGCTGCCACTCACACCCACTGCCAGCCCCACACACACTCGCCCACACTCTGCAGAAATTGCCACGTTCAGATCATCAAAAAGCACTTTTCCTCCATGCATTCTCACCTGGGTCCTCACAGCCTTGAACCACTGAGTGGTTCAAGGCTGTGAGGACGCAGGTGAGAATCGCTCAAGGTTTTTCTGCCCTCCCCCTCCCTCTAACACTGAGTGTTTGCCCTTCTTAGGCATTAATTTCTAATACACGAGGCATTTAGAAATGTCAAAAGAATGGGGTGTGTAATTTGGAGCAGTGTGTCACTAAATAACAAGCTCATCACTAGGTGGATTTCTATCAGACCAGAGCAATTTAACTTGCAAAATACAGGTTGCTGTTCCTGAAGGAATGGAAATGTTTCCTTTTTGCCTGACACACAGAGCTCATCTCTCTCACTGGGAGATGCTGTTGTCAGACACTCCCATTGCAGAAGGCATTATTGTTGCTAAACACTGTCTTCTGCTATTTTGGGGAAGAAAAAAGCAGGATTTCCAGAGGAGGCTGCAATTGCAGAACAGCTCTGCAGTGCTTGGTTTTATGAATATCAGCAAAACAGGGCTGGGCTGGGCAGTGGGAAGGCAGATTGCTCAAGGCAGGCTGCAACAGAAGGAACACTACTTTCCAAAAAGCAAGAAGGCAAGTCCTTGGGGACCTGGAAGGGAAAGAGTGGAAAGGGAGCTGCAGAAATCAGCCACCTCAAAAAACAAGAGGCGAACCACATAGATCTCACTTGGATAGCAAAGAGCTTGGGATGGGGTGGGGCAGCAGGTATGTTTCTCCTTCTTCAGGGGAACAAAAATGCTAGGAGAAGAATACCCAGAAATTGGGAATGGAGAAGCACAGTATTAAAGGAGGTCAGTACTCCCCTCTCCAGCAGACGCTTCCCAGGTTATCACTGGCAACAAAAGCAACATCTTTTGGGGCAGGTATTTCCCACAAACAGTGATGCAATCCTTAATTTCACAGTAGCTCTGACTCCATCACAAAGAATGTAAGATTTGTCCCAGAAGAAGCTGTGGAGCCTCCTCTCCCGTCACCCCCTGGAACCAAAGCACTGTGCACATCCCCCTACATGACCCAGGGCAGATGTTGCTCATGCTGATCACTGCACAGGCAGGTTTTGAAGCATGTTAATGAGGCAGACCATGGCTGATTTGCATTTCTATGGGCTTGTTTGGATCAACATAGATTTTATACACTGCATTTACACTGCTAAGCATGTGCATGCACCCATGCATGACTCCATCCACCCCATTGCCCTTCAGTCTCCTTCAATCAAGTTGTCTAAGAGACAAAGCTAAGCTCTGAGAGACTCTAATGATCTGCAGAAGTAGCACTGGGGTGACTTTGTTAGAGGATAAGAAGAGCATCCATCCACACTCAAGATGAATGGCAGAAGTCAAGAGCTTGCAGGGGTGGGCTCAGGGACCTTGTGGGTCACCAGTAGCCACTGTTTGCTCCGTGAAGAGCCAGTTCTTCACTGGTGGCTTGGTCCTAGCATGGCTCCTACTGCCCTCCATCCTGATCCTAAACCAGGGTCCAGCCTGCAAGATCATATTTTAGTATTTCTCTGCCTTACCCTTTCACATTGCATCTCTGTGCAGGCAGCAACCACCCTCAGAAAAGGTTATCTTTATTAGCAATAAAAAACTTTAAAGATAGCAGTGTTGTGTTGGTTGTGCTAGGAAACTTGGTGTCATTTTGATAGGAATAGTTGGACTTGATGATCCAATGGGTCTCTTCCAACCTGGTTGTTCTATGATTCTATGATTTCCTACCTTCAGCCCCAAGGGAGGAAGGAAGTTTTGGCAGGGAGAAGGCCAACATCCAGGTCAGCATCAGGTTGTAAATCTCCCAGAAAGGAACCACAAAACCAGTTCTCCGAGCTGAATTAGCACATGCTGTTAAAAAAGAATAGTCTGATCTGGCAGCTCAGGAGCTCTGGAATTCAGAATTAAAAGCACGTGGCTGGAGAAGGACCAGAAGAAATTGTTTTCCCCATCCAGGCACACAGGGAATAATTGCCCAAGAACATGGTGAACCCATGGCTTCAGCTCAGCCTTTCCATTCCCCGCAGCAGCATCTTACATCAGCCACCCCAGGAATAATAAGCGAGGCCAGTTCAGCTCTATTCCTTTCCCAAGAGAAGAAGAATTTAAGAAGGCAGCGAAACAGAGATATCACAGGCTGTCTGAAGCAAAACCACCCACAATATTCAAGTATCTGCATTTGTACAGAAAAAAGTCTGGTAGCTTTGACAGCCTCTGCCTCTTCTTGATGTGCCCATTAGCAAAAGACAGGTCTGGAGGATCTGGGCCTCATTACTGCCGGGGAACATGGACTTATTGCTGCATGCCTTGGGCACAGAACAGTGGGAATCACAAAAGCTGCTCTTGCCATCAAGTCGCTGGTAGAAATAGAATCATGGAATGACTTCAGCTAGAAGGGACTTCAAATCCCATCCAGTCCCACCCCCTGCCATGGGCAGGGACACCTCCCATTGAATCCAGTCTCTCCAAGCCCCATCCAACCCAGTCCAACTTTCAGGGGTAGCACAGCCACCACTGCTCTGGGCAACCTGGGCACCCTCACAGGAAAATATTTCTTCCTAAGGTCTCGTTTCAGTCTCCCCTCTTCAAGCTTAAATGCAGCTTGGTTCTCCAGAAGACACATCAAGTGCCAAAAGACAGCTTACAGCTCACCCATTCCTCTCCTCTCCCCAGCAGCTCACCATTCCCTCCTTGCCTGCCAGCCTGGCCCCTGCAGATGGCAAAGAGAGCAAGGAGGATTGCTCAGCAGCCTCAAAATGATCCAAGTTACAATAAGCAAAAGGTACCTGAGTCATATGCAGCACCAGAGAATGGCAAAGGAAGGTGAGAAGGGAGCTAGGAATTACCCTGGGGGCTCAGGGAAGAGATGGAGCAGAGCAGGGAGATGCAACAGAGCAGGACCAGTTAGTGCCTGAACCACAGTAGCGCATCTTGGCCAGAAGGAGCTGCCCCTCACTGCTTGCTCACTGCTTCCAGGCACTTTGCTTTCCTTTTCTTCCTCATCTCCATCCCCTCTCCCTCCAGTGACATCCATTCCCTTCCTTCTTTCCTTGTTGTTTGTATTCGAGGCAAGATTAATAAAAGGAAGGAGGTTCCCTAGCTGTTCCTTAATAAGTGCATCCTGGGACTTCAGCATCCAATTAAAACTGCTTCAGTCCAGGCTGCAGACTCATTTGCGATGTACTAAAATATTTGCTTCAATTATTTTGATTTGGTTTATTCTTCTCTTTCTTCCGAGAGCTTGCTTTCTACAAACTGGCAAAAGAAGTACTTTCTACAAACTACTCAAAAGCCAATTTTCCTTAGCGTTTGCATGATTCTCTCATTAGAATAAACTGCCAATAGATTTATAAGCCTCCGGCTGACTGAGCTGAAGAGAGTGATCATCCCTGCGCCCTGTTCAGACCTGGTCCTGGGCAGCACAACATCGCTGCCTGCAATGGGGCATCAGGTCCCAACAACTAAAAGTCTTCTTCAGACTCTATAAACACAGAACAGGGTTGGGGCTCCTTTTACGCAGCCACTGAGGCTTTCTAGGAGAAAAACACACAGTTCCCATGGGTCAGAGAATAAGTTATTTCCCCCAAGAGCATCCCTGTATCAGTCACACAAGGGGAAGGATGCCCCCGTGAACTCCTGCTCCCACCCAGGTATTCAACCAGATCAGAACAAGTCAAAGCTTAAACACCAGCATCACTGCTTTAGCTGCTAGTCCCTAGGAAAAACATTTTGAGCAGGTGGTTCATTAGGAAAACACAGACTCCTTGCACGCATGATACCCCTTGGAACAGCTTTTGCTTTCCACAGTGACAGTTATTAGTAGGAGCAAGCTCCCTTTTACTTAACACAAAGGCAGTTCCGTCTATACATTGCAGGCTCTATGGAGCTGGTGCTCAGCAGTTTTGCCATGCATAATTCAGGACGGCGCTGCCTCTGCAGTGGATGTTTTCCAGTATTACTCGATGCTGGCAATAGCAGCAGTGCCATCTCTGCCCACCGGAGCTGCATCAGCAGCATCCTGGGCCAGGGATGCAGACTCTTGCTAAAGCCCTTGTTTTGTGTGGTCTGGTTGCTGGGAGGGATAGGGAATATTACAGAACTCAAGCCAAAAGTACCGCTTGGACAGCACAGCACTGTCATCCCAGCACCGCTGGCTCAGCCCACCAGCAGCAACTTAAGGCAGGGATGCTCTGCAATAGAAGGTATTTCTAGCATTCAGAGTAGATGCTGTTCAAAGCCAAACGGCCACCAAAGCACTTCCAGCATGGGCAGGAGCTCCCAGCAGCTGCATGCAGGTCATTCCAGCTGCATCACAGCATGCACAGCAACTGCAGTTGCATCTACTGACCTCCACCAGCTAGCAGAGGGGCAGGAATAGCATCAACCCCACATTTCAGCACATTCTCTGCACCCCCAACACAGAGATAGGAGGCCCCACCAATTCCCCAGCACCAGTCCTGTCCCCTGTGGGCACAGTCCACATATCGCCCTGTGAGCTCGCATAGCAGCGCACATGTGGAATCACAGTCACCTCCAAGCAGAAAAAATACTGTGTGCTTTCACCTTCCATAAACACTCATTTCTTTTCTTTTGGGGAAAGGGCAAGGTTTTCTTATCAAGATTGCAAGGCAGTGACTATGTTGCTGTTAAGACTGCTTGAAACACCTGGTACAACATCCTGGAGTAAGGATTGCTGTAAATTTTCTTCTTCAGTGGCTCTTATCTGTCTCTAGGTGGACAGATTTATGGTTGGAATAGTCCAAGCAGCACCTTTTTGTACCTGCCAGGAACAGCTACAAAGCCAGATCCCCTCTTATCGCAAGAGATCCTCTTTAGAGCTAATAACTACCTTCTGCCTTCGACCTCACTGTGAATATTTTACTGCCACTTAAAATCATGCTTAGCCCCGATTTTACTGTTGGCATGGGGTTTAGCCTGCTTGGAGATAATCACCAGCCAAGTGACATGTTCTGTTCTCATTTTTGTTCACGAGGTTGACTACAGAAGTAAAATCATGTCACTGTCATGCCTGATGCAGACAGGTTTTTATACAAATGCTTCCCTTACAAAGCTCTGCCAGTGGAGCTCATTTAAATCCTCGCTCCTCCCTGGGGATGCGGGACAGCTTTCAGAACCTACACAGCTAGCAGGGCAGATTTAAATCCCTGCCTCCAGGATACCCTTCCCTGCTATGCCAGAATAGAGTGGAATAAAATCTTTTGACTTTGATATCCTCGGCTTTGAAGATACCCACTATGGGAGCCATCTGCCTGCCAAAAGCTGTCACTGGGCAGAAATGGGCACCTTCATTTCACCTCCAGTCCCCACCTCCCAGGCTCTGAGCTAATATTCCACCACAAGAGCCATATTTCTACCCAAATACACTGCCATAGATGGCAAGAAGATCAGGTGGCAAGGAGGAAAAAGATTCAATTCCCTTGAATATTTAATATTAATTGAGGAAATAGATGGGAAAGTCTGGTACACTCTGCTCAAATACTTCATGTGCCAGATGGGTTGGAGTAATCCTAAGCGGCGGTTTAGTAAATGTCTTAAGACAAAAATGAATGCAGGCACAGAACTGCATAAGTGGCACCAAATAAAAACTTCAATCAATGTGCATTAAAGACCAGAATAAAGACTATTTACAAAATATCAGTAGGTAAAAAAACCACCACTATGGTTTTAATGAGGCACAAAGGCTAATTAGTAAATGATACTTAACAAGACAGCAATAGCTGAGGCATGAAATGGAAAGTGCCCATTTGAAAGCATTGCTTCCATGTAACTGCATTTTTCTTACAACCTTGTTTTTAAACAGCTTCCCCCAGGAAAATGGGAAGGCTTTTGGATGTCTTTCACACAGAGAGTCATTGGGTATTGGAATAGGCTGCCCAGGGAGGTGGTTGATTCACCTTCCCTGGAGGTGTTTAAGGCACAGGTAGATGAGGTCCTGAGGGACATGGTTTAGTGTTTGATAGGAATGGTTGGACTCGATGACTCCCTTCCAACCTGGTTGTTCTATGATCCATGTCCACCCTTAGTGACACAGGCTGCCTGCCCAGCGAGGGCAGTCAGCGGCACCAAGGGATGTTCCCACAGCCCTATGTGCAAACTCATCCTTCTCAGACCAAAAAAAAAAAAACCAACAACAACTATGGACTCATACATCTCTTCTTTCCCTGCTAGACAGCCTGCTTTTCGCCACCACTGCCTTTGAAGCTCAGAGTAAGAAATGCCATGTGTCAGAGGACTTAAGTGGGTGCTGAGAAAGCAAAGCGTGTTTCCAGACTAATGGGTTTCTTACCATTTCACATCATTTTCTGCATTCATCTGTGCAAACAACAGTTGTATTCTTATTACTATTTTGAACTATCCTCTTGCCATGCTGAAATGCTGCTCCATGGCAGTAGCAGCGTTCCGCACTAAAGATAAGACACCCATAGCACCAGGAGGCTGATGCTTATTCTGCTTTTGCTGGTTATAAAAGGCCCACGCAGGGAAGAAGTAATTCAGAAAGATTACAAGCCATCAGCAGCTCTTGCTCAGAGTTTTCTTCAAGGAAAGGAGGAAGGAAGCACACCAGAGGGATGGAGCATCATCCAGAGGGACCTGGACAGGCTGGAGAAACATGGTTGTGAGAACCTCATGAGGTTCAACAACACCAAGTGCAAGGTTATACATCTGAGTCGGGGCAATCCCTGATTTCAGTACACGATGGGTTATGATGTGATTGAGGGCTGCCCTGCAGAGAAGGACTCAGGGGTGCTGCTCAATGAGAAGCTTGATATGAGCCAGAAAAGCATGCTTGCAGCCCAGAAGGCCAACCCTATCCTGGGCTGCATCAAGAGAAGCGTGGCCAGCACATCAAGGGAGGTGATTCTGCCCCTCTACTCCTCTCTTGTGAGACCTCATCTGGAGTATTGTATCCAGTTCTGGAATCCTCAACATAAGAAGGAGATGGAAGTGCAGGAACAGGTCCAGAGGAGGGCTACAAAGGTGATCAGGCTGGAGCACTTCTGCTATGAGGACAGACAGAGAGAGTTTTGCTTGTACAGTTTGGAGAAGAGCAGACTTCGAGGAGACCTTATAGTGACCTTCCAGTAACTGAAAGGGGCCTACAGGAAAGCTGGAGAGGGACTATTCATAAAGGTTTGTGGTGATAGGACAAGAGGGAACAGGTATGAACTGGAGAGGGGCAGATTTAAACTAGACATTAGGAAGAATTTCTTCAGGACCTTGGGCAGTTTGAACTAGTGAGTTGTCTCTGCCACAGTGGGGTTGGAACTAGATGATCTTTAAGGTCTCTTTCAACCCTAACTACTCTATGATTCTATGGTCTTCTCTTTAGAGCATCTTGTCCGCACCATGATGAACACCAGGGAAACCTTGCCTTGAAGGGAGAGCTCTGCCCTCATGATGGGTCACTCCAGGCTGCTCCAGGTTTTCAGGAGAAGAAAAACCGCTCAGAGAAGCAGCAGATTCAAAAAAAAAAAAAAAAAGTCCTCTGGGAAACAAGCAAGTCATCTAAATTAGTAGAATAAAACCTGCAGAAGCTGTCGCTTCAGCAAACCTGTGATCTAATCCCATGAGTCACAGCAGCAGTGCCTGGAAAGCAGCACAGGCTCTGCCTTGGCACCTCCTCCCTTCCACCACCCATGCCATTGACTTCCCAATACTCCAGCAAAGTCTTGGGAGATTCAATAACTTCCCTGCTGCCATTCCCCCAAGAAATAGGTCCCGGCAGCAATCAAGGTGTGTTTTCAGAGGTGAACCACCACTGCATCCTTTCCATATACCCACCACATCCCTCATTCATCTTCGCCCCAGGGCTGAGACACAAAGCTACAGAAGATGTCCACCAGCAGTTAGCAGCTGCCTATGTGCATTTATGCCCCTCTGGATAAATAGTTCGTAGATATCTATTCTTAAGTTTATAGAAAAGACATTCCATGATCACCAGGATTTGGTTTGGCAGCACTAGAAAGAAGTTACAGTTCAGAACTGTTTGAAGGTAGAAAGTGTTCTTCACAGGGAATATGCATGGGGTGTCAGCATTTCTGGGAGTTAAGGGGGTTAGAACATAATCCTTCAAGAAAAGGTTAAAATTAACAAACCTGGCTAAGGTACAGCTCAGAAATCAGCTCATAGAAATGGGGTAGAAGGGAGATCTGAGTGCAGATGGGGAATGCTTGGGATCTGAAGACACCCTAGGGAACGCTTAGGTGTACAGGCTGAGTCTTTAATCTTTATCCTCTTCCACAAAGGAAACTACAAAAACATTCAGCTGACATCAGTACCGGATCCCCAGCCAGATGGCTGAAAGAGCATCCTTGGAGCTGGGAAAGAGGGAAAAATACCCCTGAGCAGATGGAAGCATAGGAACATGCAAGCATGACATTACCATACTTCTATAGGCTTTGCTCTTCAGAAGCCTTTTGCATCTACTAACAGTGTGACAATATAGTCCCATTACACAGCAAATATGTCCTGGATTGTGTCAGAGATGTTTAGGACTGCAAATTCCCCTCTAACAGGAACTGTCCTGGCTTTGCTCCATGTCCATGTGGTGCAAAGCCTGTCACCTCGCACTGATGCGACAGTTGAGGATGGGGCTCCAAGGGGCTGCCACAAGCCATCACCATCGCCCCATGCACTCCCCTGCCTCAAACACGGGGATGAGCTCAACACGAGGTGATGCATTGGCTCTGTTAAAGTCTCAGCTCTTTGGAATAATTGGTCTCATTAACTTTGGGAGATTTATGGAAAACAAATATGACTTCAGTGGAATTAAATGACCTCCTTCTGTGGGACGTGGGTTATGGAAAATGCCATCTCGGCCTCTGCAGCAGACCATGCAGCTCAGGTCTCGATTAGAGACCATTACAAGCTTTAATCGGTGATCATTATGGGATGGGTAATATGCAGGATTGCTTTCCAGGCTATTAACTCAGAAAGTTCTAGAAAGAAGCAGGTCTTCACTAGCATTCATGATCAGAAGACAGAAGAGGCATGCTACACGGGAGGGAGGAGGAACTGAAAGAGATAAAGGAATAAAGAAAAGGAGAAACACTTTAGAGCACAGCACAGTTATTGATGATGCAAGTAATTAGAACAGGGTTATGATTATCATAGCAAACAGATCATACAGTGGGATCTGTAGACAAAAGCACTCAAGGGCTCACAGTGAAATTTAATGCTAGATTGCAGTGTGGGGGGGAAAAAAAACACAGATAAAGATACAGGCCAAGAAAGAACTGCCAGAGGTTCCAGATATTAAATAAGCCCTGAGGAAACAGTCTGAAAAGCTTTGTGTAGTAAATCCTGAAGAAAAACACAGCAGGAACGAAAAATAAGATTAAGAATGAAAAAAAAGCTCCTTTAGCCTGCTTCCCATGGAGCACGAGGGCAGGTACTTGCACTTAGCTAAAGGAAGGGGGATTTTGCATTGTCAAAGCCGCTGCCGCATTTTCATTGTCTAGACATCTGCACTCTGCATGCAAAATGTGAGCCCTGCTGACGGCAGAGGGGAGATCTGCCCTGCATTTCCCATCGCAGTTTGCAGAGCCATAAGCGATGACGCACGCTGCAAGCCAGGGAGGAGACTCGGGGCTTGCTTCGCTTTTTGCTGCATAGACACGCTCTGAAATCACTCCAGTGGTTAAAAGGACATTTGCAAGTTACCAGGCAAAACATTGCTTGGGTGTAAGAGGTCCTGAGCCTCACAACCCCCCTTCTCTGCTCTATTGTGACACAGGGAGAGCAAGCCAGCCCCATACCTCCTGAAGCACATCCCTGAGGATGCGTCTTCCCCTTCCAAGTTGGGTTGTGAAGGTGGATGGTGCTAACAAGAAGTACGGGAGGTAAATGGGTCTCTGGTGACCCCAAATGTAGCAGAACAGCTTGCCTGGAACCACACATCCTCACCCACCTTGGACCTCTAGTTTTCACTCACCAAGACTAACAGCAGTCAGACAGACAGCAGATCATCTCCTCTTGGGACAATGTGTGTGTCCAATTCCCTTTTCCTCATTTATCTAACTCTTAGCAGTCAGAATTAATTGACTCTATCCAGCAGCGTCCATAAAAGATGTTCCCTCTTCTGCCTGTTGTTTTTAAGTGCAATGCAAGCCACCATTTAGTCGATGGGAAAATAACTTGGGCTGGCTCCTTCCCCTGCCCTTAGCAGGCATCCCATTAAGAGCATGGCAAATCACTGAAGAGATTAAAAACACAGTTGTGCTGATCAGATATCAACAGCTGACAGCACAGTGCACCAAATCGCGTTACAGGCAGCAGATAACAGATGCCGCTGCCTGATGGAAGATACCTGTGTGCCCCTGGATACAGCATTTTCTCACCACCCACATACGAAGTTCTCTCCATAGCATCACAGGCTCCAGCACACACCCATGAGAGCTCGGGTTAAATAAGAATTTATACCAAATTATGACTCTGCCTGTAGCATGTGCATATTGCAGGCAGCACTCACCCATCAGCATCGAGCAACAGGAGGGCTCCGCAGTGCAGGATGCAGCAGAGGCAAGTGCTTGTGCCTTGATAGCAAGGAAAAGCAGGGAGGGAAAAGACATAACAAGGAAGGTTATATCCAGGCTTCCCAGGGCAAAGGGGAGCTGCTCCAGCACATGAGCGATTGAAGGAGAAAGGAAGAACAAGGAAGAGACCGGTCTGCAGCACAACCTTCACCCCATCCAGCACTGTCAGCCCTGTGGAACGTGCACACCAGCTCAGCGTGGCACTGCCAGACTGGCAGCACAGCTTCTGGCTCACAGAAAGGACAACATTCCAGTCCCACATGGCTTCAGACCTACCCATAATTTTATCACTGTGTGCTTCCACACCCCAGGCACCTTGCTGGGGACAAGTCTCTGCTCCTTCTGTCTCCCACTGCCCTTGTAATTAGTGGGCAGGAAAGCAGAGCATAGCCTCCACTCTCAGCATCTCCCATTCTCAAGACTCCCCAGCATCCTGACAGCCCTCATCCACCCTGGGAAAGCAAACAGGCTGGTGACAAAGGGCCATGTCAGGCTGAGACAAACACTAGTAGGCTGAAGAACTAGTAGTAACCCTGCGGGTGCTATTGATTACCAGAGATGAAACAAGACACTTGTTATACAGCCATGTAACAACACTAACGAGGAGGGGGGAAAATGCAGATGGAAAAGCAAAGCAGATTCAGCTGGACCTTTGCACAAATCCAGGATGTTATGTCCAGAATCACTGAACTGATGGTCTGACATACATGAAAGAAAAGAGCTCCTGCATCAGGCCTCTTATTTCGTGTGCTCCCTCAGCACCTCCTCCTTTCCCAGCCCAGCCTGTGAATCCCATTTACAAGTCCAGACCATCCAGTTGTCTCCTTCTAAGCCCTCTGGGACAGCCCTGGCTGGTGCTCCCTGGATAACAGATCTCTCTAATGCAGCAGAGAAAGCCAGAATGAGCTCCCAGTGCCAGAAACAGCAGTGAAGTAGAACTGGAGATAGGAACAAGACAGTTTTTAATTACAAGGGTAATTTCCAAATTTGCAAGAGCTCAGGCAAAACCACAAGCTTGGGGCACGATGGGGCAAGGCTTTACACCTCATGGGAGGTCAGATTGAACACTCAGTGATGCCTTCTCGTCTCAAAGGCAGTGAGCTCTCCTAGCCACGTCATAGCAACCAAGCTTAACAGAGCAAGACCTCATGATATTAAACCAGATCAAGGGTTTCCAAACAGAAATGCTTTCATCTAGTGCTACTTAATGCAAATGGACCTTCTGTGCATATCTGCAGTCTGCACACGTAACCCCTCCAGTGCTGATTTTTACCAGTCTCAGAAGACCAGAGCACAGCAGAGGTAGCACAATGCCCTGCACATCTCACCTCGACTCGCAGACTGCACATAGCAAAGGCTGGAAGATGCAGCCTGATGCATCTCAGCTCCTCAATAATGCGAGACATGAAATATGGGACATGCTTTTCAATAGAAAACTTAGTCAGAATAAAAAAGATATAAGTACCACTAGTCCAGCTGCCTGGGAGGAGAGCATCCACGTACTTTTGCTGATGAAATCCCAACTCAGCACAGTTCACAACTGCCAATCAGCCCAATTTCAACTTGCAGTAGGAAATCCAGGTGGGCTCCTTGTCCCCTGAGCAAAGAAACACCAACATCAAAGATGCCACTAAATCCCACCCTCTTTATCCCCCTTCCAGGCTAGGGCAGACCCTCAGCCAGGCTCTGTCAGCTCTCTGAGCTCAGCTTTCCCCCCCAGCCTCCAGTTCCTGATGCACTTTCCAGACTGAGAGCAACCTCCATGAGATGTCATAGACTTTGCATCACTCCTGCAACAAAGGGCTGCAACCACACAGGAGTTCCTGATTTATGGAACAACCGGAAATGAAAGCAATATATCAGCTGCTATCTAACAGTATTAGGTTTCTTTAATCACATGAGCACAAAGCAATGAGAAGCAATGCAGCCGCAGCTGTGTGCAACCAGCCCAAAACCCACTAGTTCCTCACAACCCCAACCATTGTATTTATCACAAGCATAAAATGGATTGGGAAGGACAGCGTGACAATACAAGTTCTGCAAAACTCTCACCAGCCACCTCCGTGTTTCTCCAGGTAGCAGACACCAGATTTCTGTTCAACCACTCTCAGCCTAGGTACTTTCCTGTGACTCGATGGTTGGACTCGATGATCCGATGGGTCTCTTCCAACCTGGTTGTTCTATGATTCTATGACTTTTTAAGCATTTTGTCTGATCAGTTCCTTGCATATCTTCCCAGTCACCCCAGGGATGCAAGATTCACTCCGCTCAGCCCAGCAATGCCATGCCCTTTGTTTCCTTTATTCAGGGCATGTGAGCACATTTTATACATTAACCCCAGCCTCTCACCAGCACAATTAATTCAGTGAGCTGGGATAATCATAGAGCTTTGTTACCAAAAGAGAGGCAATAGGAGCTGATACAATAAACAACATCATATGGGACTGCAGGGTGGAATTAAGCAAATTGGAAGTTGGCCAGGATAGTAAAAGGAATTAAATTATCTGGAATTTTTTTTGATGGCCAGAAGAGGTCTGGGCTTTGCATTCCTACCCAGCCACAAGCTGAGGGAAGGACCCTGCTTGTTGTAGAAGGCAGCAAACACAGCTGACTCAGCAAGATTTTTTTTGCATTTTTGGACTCCACTGACCATGTCTCTATGGGCCAAATTCTACTTGGTCAACCATCCACATGGAGAAATTTCCCAACAGAAGAATTCATTGATTAGCAGCCCAGAAGTCACACTTGGATTCCCAGCCTGGCACTGTACACCAACTCCAACACCCTCCTGCACAGAGCAGAGCATAACCTTTTAGCCCCCTTCCCTTTCGGAAGGTCACAGGCAGAGGACTCAAATATTTTGTAATTACAGCAGCCAACACAGCTGGACTTGGATCTCACCAAGGGTCTCTGGAAGAGCAGAGGATGAGATGCATAACTGCTGAGGCAGGTGCCACACTCCCATTTTTGCAAGTTCTCGCGAGTCTCCAGCTTCAAGTTATATAGGAACTCCAAGTTATATAGAATCATAGAACAACCAGGTTGGAAGAGACCCATCGGATCATCAAGACCAACCATTCCTATCAAACACTAAACCAATATATATCGTTACCAGCCCTCACCTCAGAAGCTGCCCCACAAAGGCCTCTTTCACGCTTGGCTAAAGCATTCCAGGAGCTCTTCCTCCTGGGCCTAGCCTCACATTAATCTAAAAATTCCTCTGATTATCAGAGCTCCAGTACCTTCTTCACACTGTAAAACACAGCCTAGGAGATCCAGTGTCAAAGCTGCTGCATGCTCTGCCTAGGACAAAACCCACACTCCCCAAGGCAGGCTCTGTGCCCCATCTGGCTTTTATTAAGGGGCATTTGGTGCCTGATTGCACTCCTGCAGCTCCACCTTCCCAGTGCAGCCTCACAGCTGCGTCTGCCCTCGCCTGAGGCCTGGGGTTAATTAGTCCCTAGAGAACCTTCTCCTTCCAAGATCCCACCAAAGGCCTCGAAGCCTTTTTCTGCCCTAGAGAGACGCTGGGTCCTACTGCAGCAGATTTCTATCAGCACTTTCCCCTTCCTTCATCAGCCATTTCATCCCAGAGCTCCATCCTGACCCAAAATACTCCCCATCCTGACCCAAAATGCCCTCCACTGCTCCCAGTGCTGCTCCAAGCATCCGCAATAATAAAATCAGGTTGTCTTGAGGTGGGGGAGGGAGAAGCAAACCACTCAAGCTATAACTCAAGAGGACAAAATGCCCCGAAACTGCTGTTTCTGTGGGAAACAAACAACTGGGAAGAGCAGTGAGGTCATGGTGAAAGGCAGAGCCAGAGAAAGCAAACCTCTTCTTGAATTCTTTTGCCTCTAGAGAGCATTGTTGCATTTTCTTCCCAGCAAGAGGCAGGAACAGAGGTATCTCTCTGCGCTGCGAGTAGGAACACTCGAGATGATGCAGTGGTACACAGCAATCTCGCATTAAAACCCTCTGTATGTCTCCTGTCCAAGCTCTGAGGATTAACAAAGCCTCGCAGAGGGGGTCACTGTCGTTTCAGATTCCACCCTCTTTCGATCAAACATGATTTGCCGGCTCGCAGCAAAATGCTTCTGGCAGAAGGGCAAGTGTTCCTTCTTAAAGATGGCAAAACAACTCCGTTCACCCCACGGTGTGGGCAGGGAGCTGAGGGAAAGCTGCTGAAATGACTGGCAGAGGGAATAGGAGGAAGGCTTTATGTGAACGCATGATGCTCACCAAGGCCTGGTGTGGATACAGCCCTTCCCCATGCTCTGGCAAAGACAAATAGCCCCTGAGAGACCTGTGATGAGCCCTGTCTGCTGGCAGGGTTGCTGTTCCTCTACTCATGTCCCACAGAATGGCTGCACGTGCCCTACCTGCAGGGTCAGACCTTCTGTGGCCTCTCCACAGGACACAAGAGCTACCTCTCCTTTCCCCTCTGCTATTCCCCATCCACCCATTCCTCATCCCTCCACTGCCCTCTCCCTGAGAAGCCCAACTCATTATCCAAAATCAATTAAAATGTATTTTTAAAGGAGTATCATTGTCGTTAGGGAGAGAAAGGTTATTACTGGTCCGATTTGCCACGGAAATAACGACTTTCTCCCACGCAGTGTGAGTCAGGCTGCAGCTCCCCAAGTCTTTGACTGCCGAGGTAGCGGCGTTGACGGGAGCTGAAGGGTGACCTCTCCAGGCTGATGGCCTGATAAGAGGGCAGCAGCTGTGTTCACTGGACCACTCACCTCTCTGGCAGAGCTGTTCAAAGCAGGCATTTCTTCCATTGTTGTCTTCTCCAAACCAGAGCCTGGTCCACAGCCTCCGTTGCTTGCAGGTTGGGAGGGTGAGGGATGGACCAGGACCAGCGCAAGGGGCAGGATGGAACCAATAGCTCAGCTATTGCAAAAGCACTTTGAAAACTCCCATCTGCACATCCAGCACATCTTGGAGTAGGACAGGAGGTAAACAGCCTTTTGCTTCTTTAGGTGACAGACACCTGGACGGAGCAGAGGGAAGCTGGGCTGAACAACCCTCTGCATTCAGCGGCTGGCTCCCTGTGCAGTCAAGAGGTAAATGCAAACCAGTTGATTCTGCACTTATTAGTAGAGGAAAGGAGAACTATAGCAGCTCTGCAGAACAGTAAATATCTGTGCTAAGCTTCAAAGCTGCTCCTCCGTCTGTCCCCCTGCACACTGTGCCTGGACATTTTCCTCATATCCCTCACACAGAGCAAGACAGGTTCCAGCTCAGTGGTTGCACACTTAAGGGTTTGGGATTGTGTCTCACGCAGTTTCTCTCCCTGTCTCACTGCATGAAAAGAGGTGGAGTGTGTGCTTTTTGCAGCCCAGCGGAGGCGGCAGTGTGTCCAGGGTGCTCACCTCTGCTTCTCCTGGGGGCTCTGGTGCCCTCAATCCATCCACAAAATGAGCATTTCTGAGCCTGTGTGTCCCGCCACCGCACCCTGTGCCCAGGATGTGGATAAACCTTCCACTGAAGTGATAAAATCCTCAGGAATTTCTCCTGCCATCACCCTGAGTGCTGCACATCAAACCCCAGCAGGCATCAGGTGGCTCACACTGGCTCCACTGTCAACAAAACCACCACCAAAGCACCCACCCTGTTCCCCAGTTATCCCAGTCTCTCCGCAGCAAAGCTGTAAACACAAGCAAGCCCCCCCAGGAAAGACAGCAGGGCATTCCCATGGCTTTCTGTGCTGTGGCAGGACCAGGGACGCAGGGCACTGAGGGCTTGTGGTCCTGCACGAGCCCCACACTGAAGCCAGCCCAGCCGTGTGGCTCGCTTGCTCCCATGAGCATAGACTACTGCTTGCTTCTCCCTCCCACGTCTGCTTTTAGGGAAATCAAAACCTTGGTCTTGATAGTGCTGGAAAAGCTCTGGAAGAAACAATGAATGGCAGGAGACAGGCTCAGAGTCAGTAGCCCTTGCAGAGTGAGGCCAGGGTGACGGGCGATGCCAGCAGGAGTAGCAATCCTGTGAGCTGAGGTTACAGCTCCCCTGCCATGGCGAAGGGTTGACAGCAGAGCAACACCCAGACCCAGTTCCAGGAGGTTTCTCCCTAGAGGAAAGATACCATTTCCCCAAATGCATGCTCACAGTGGACAATGATGTGCAGACATTTCACCCTCGGTTGGAGAGAGACCATCCCTACATCCCCAGGACAGACAGACACAGAACCAGCGGCTCATGCTTCCCGGACACTGCTGGAAATCATCCGCACATGTCAAAACACAGGCAGGGAAGGGGGGAATTCCGAGGGTGGTGGTGTGACTTTTGTTCTGTTATTTTTTTGTGGTGGCTGTTTTCCAAGTATTAAACCATCGGCCAACCAAGGGGAACTGCTGCGAGGTCAGGAGATCTGGTGGTATTTCAGCTTCCCTAGCAAGGCTGGGATTCACTGAGAAAGTAGAAAGGATTAGATATCTCTTTCCCAAAGGAGTCAGGAAAAGGGAACACAAGTGGAGATTTATGGCACTGCTGAAAGCAGGCACTGTCCTACCAGATCAGGAGTAAGACACTAGCAGAGGACACAAACCTTTGTTTTTTCATCTGTCAAGGAAGAAGGAGAGTTTCTGTGGCAGAGTCTCTAAAACACTGACATCCACTGCAGAAAACCCATCACTTCAGCCTTCTGAGTCCCTGTGTCCCAATCAGAACTTTCTACTTTTATTAAAAGGTAAGGAGGGAAAGGTTGGACTCGATGATCCGGTGGGTCTCTTCCAACCTGGTGATTCTATGAGTCTATGATTCTATGATTTTCTCCATCGCATGGCCAGACCAAATACACCTAACAAAGCTGTGACATCCATGCAGAAATTCATGTGCAGTATGGATGCTGCGGCAGGATTTACTGATGCTTTAGAAACAATCCCAAAGAACAGAAGAAACCATAAAAATCCACTTGGACTACAAATTCAGGTGGCCTTGCACTCAAAAAAGGTCATTTTTAGCCAGACAATAGAAGATATTTCCCTCTGTTAAAGTGCCCTCTGGTCAGTATTCAAAGCCCATGGTCCCTGCAAGGAGACCAGAAGTCAGGGAGCAAAGTCTTTGTGCTGTGGCTTCTTTCGAGGCTGGATTCAGCAGCAAAGCCTTCACTCAGCCCTGCATGGGTTTTGGCAAGCTCTCGGTTTTCACACCCACTCAAGCAAAAAGTGTATTTTCTAGCAAAGGAAAGTATGTCAGGGCATTGATTTCTTGGGCAACTGCACTCGGAACAGACAGAGCTAAACTCAGCGATGCATTAGGCTGTTGGCTGCAAACCAAGCTCTAGTAAAAAATACTTCTAAACCAAATTTTTTGCTGTTTTCCTAGAGAATAACCTGCCTGCTCTTAGCCCCCCACTTCTGTCCTTAGCTCCCACACAAACAGGAAGGACGGCGTAGCATGGGCTTCCTTGACATCACTTCAGGGAGGGATGTTTCCATTGAATACTGGGCAAATTGGAGAAAAAGGCAAAATTATGTGAACCAGTGGAAAGTGGTGCTTGCAGACTAAGGGAAGTGGGAATTTATCTCCAGAGGTACAATCCAGGGAGCCCTGTCTGCCTGACATCCAGTGCCAGGAAGACAGCATCCCACCTGCATGGAGCTGGAAGGAGCCTGAGCCACAGGTGAAGTGAACTGATGCACCAGGACACATCTTCACAACATATTATCACCAGGGAGTCAACCATGACTGTCCAGGGGCTGAGGAGCCAAAGACCGAAGACCGTGGCTGCCCATGCTAAGTTGCTCAGCACAGGAGCTTGACAGCCAAAAGGTAGCAGGTGGCTGCTGACACCTTCATCCAGAAGGATTTCCAAGCTGCCTCTCAGAGGTAGCACTGTGAATATCCAGAGAGGATAATGTCAGCTCTGGCTCTGAGAAACCAAGAGAATCAATAGAGAGCACTGCATTTAATCACCTGCCTTAACAGCTTTGCATCTGACAGCAACGTGCAGTGAAAAGAGCAGCCCCAACACCAGTAGCTGCTATGAGCCACCAAGTAAAGAGCCAACTCCCCGTCTCAGGGAGCGGCAGAGTCTGCTAACGCTCTAATGACAGCAGCCCACCCGTCTGTAGGGACTGGTGAGGGCTGAACAACACACCCTCTTTCATCTTACACAGAGTTTGATCGGTAGGTGTTCACCGTGTAGCTCTGCAGGGTTTTGCCTTGCTGCTGATGGAGGATGAAGCTTGGCTGCGTTCCTAGCAGGAGCACCAGGCACAGCAAACATCTGAAGCCTCCCTCAGATTTTCCCCCCTTGTGTTCCCCGTAGCTCACGATATCCTGGGATCTTGGATGCTTTGATTATAAGCACAGTGAGCTTTTCCTTCTGGTTTCCGATCCCCCTTGGCAGGCTTGGCCAGATGGAGATAAATGATCACAAGAGCAACGGTTGGCACTGCTCCTCCATCCATTCCACTTCGGTTTGCAAATGCCGAATAACAGGAAGCCATTGGTTGGCAAGACTTGTCCACTGTGCGATCCATCTGCAAACGGTGGCACCTAAAATGCTTCCTTCCACCAAAAGAAGGAAGTCATAGGCCCACCTGCAGCCCCTGCACATGGCTCTGAGGCTCTCTGTACTCAACCAAGCAGCAGTAGCGGTTTATTTCAGCCCAGAGATGCAGAGGCTGAGGTTGCACTGCTTTAATGGGGCAGATTTTACAAATGCAGCTGAATTACCCTGGAAATGTTGGTCTGCAGGAAAAGTTTTCCTTGGAAACCTCTGCAAAGTGGCCTAGGTAGAGACATCAATGCAGATACACATGCACCATAGTATCTAGAATCATAGAATTGTTAAGGTTGGAAAAGACCCCTAAGCTCATCCAGTGCAGCCATCAGCCCAGCACCACCGGGCCTGATAAAACTTATATGGGATTTTTTAACCCCTCCAGGGGTGGACACTCCACAACTACCCTGGGCAGCCTGGTCTAATGTTTCACCACTCTTCCAGTAAGAAAATTTTTCCTAATATCCAATCTAAGCCTTCCTTGGGGCAACTCGAGGCCATTCCCTCTCATTCCATCACTTCTCATTTGGGAGCAGAACTCAGCCCCTGCCTCACTGCAGCCTCCTATCAGGGAGTTGTTGAGAGCAAAAAGGTCTCCCCTCAGCCTCCTCTTCTCCAGGCTAAGCAATCCCACTCCCCTCAGCTGCTCCGTGTAAAACTTGTGCCCCAGACCCTTCACCAGCCTCATTGTCCTCTAGCAAGCACTGAGGACTAACCCAATGTCAAACTGGGCACACACCACAGTTAGATGATGGATGGATGGACCACATGCCTTGCCCACTGAGCTCCCGACCCTCCCAAGCTCTTCTCCCAAAACCCCTGTACACCCCAGCACCACAGGCTTGTTCACATACTGTGAGAAAACCACTTAGCTGGAAGGGCAGAAAGAAGGTTCTCCAGCATCAACAGGCAGCACTGGCAGAGATGTGTTAAGACGGTGGTAATTTCTTTAAAGAACATTTCCAGGCATGCCTGGATAAATTATTCACAAAGAATAAGAGATGAACCCATCTGGAAAATAGGAAGAGAGACCATTGGGATCAGGCCAGCAGCTTTTTCCTGTAATGCTAGTGCCAGCTTGCAACGTTCATGTTTACGCTGTGAAACAATATAGCAATTATTTATATTGGTTTAATGGAAAGGGGCTTCTTAACGTGAAATAAAACATGAGTAGGCTGTGAAGTTGAGAACAATGCTGTACTCCTGGGTAGGCAGAGCAGCAGGGAGGACGGAGCCCACCTCACCCTTGCAATAATAAAGAAATATCATCTCGGAACCAATGCGGCTGATTTTCACTCCATTTCCACATTAGCACCGAGAACATTAAAATTCTGTTGCCATTTTTAGAGAAGAAAACATATTTCAGTAGTGTTTGTTGGAAGGATCGTTAGGATAACAGTCACCCCCGCAATGTTTTATTGCAGGCATTTACTTCCATGCTGCCATTCGTGGTGATTACTTCCCAAATTACTTCTAAACATCCAAACTACAAAGGGAAGGAGTTAGTCTAGTGCTGGGATTGATTGCTGCGGTTTCTCTTGCAAGACTAATAAGAATATATCTACCTTTTTCACAGCATTTTGCTTAAAGAGGTTCTGGAGCGGCTGGCGAAGTTGGTTAAATGCTTCTCCAAGTCAGTGGAGCTGACTGTAAAGACGCCACCCATCACCCTCCAGTGAAGCCAAGCAAACCAGAAAGCAAATCATAAGGATGACCTACTAATTCCCTGTTGAAAAGGCATTTCTCTGACATGAATGTACTTAGAAAGGCAAGGGGACCCCCTCAAAACTACAGTTTAAAAAAGGCAGTTGAAGAGTGCATCTCACAGCAGTGTGAGGTGACAAACATCTGGGATTTCTGCTTTTTTAATCAATGTTTAGTGCAGGTTTAATAACGTGTATTAAAAGCAGACGGGCAAAAAGTAGTTTGGGAAGCAACAAGAAAATAAAGTAGATAAATGCACTAATTGCAGCTTATCTGAGAGCTCCACTTTCTCTTCGACAACTGAGACTCGAGATCTAATATTTATACATTAGGCAGGATTGATTCCCTGGGATAGAGCTTGACTCGGCACAGGGCGACAGCAGTGATGGATGGGCAGTGTATCTCACCAAATCCCAGCAGATCTCTTTGTCCAGGTACTATAAATTGAAAAAGAAAATATCTTAACAGCAGACACCAGCCGTTTGCAGCAAGGAAGACTTGATCAACCTGACTTCACACCACCTTTGAGCAGGGTCGCGCATTACACTCCACATTAGTAAGTTTCTTCATGGATTTGTGTGTTTAGGAGGGGGAAGATGGGCTCTGGAAGCTCCTGCCCAAAGAGTCTGCATATAGATAAGAGGTCCCAGACTGGAAATCTCAACCACATCCCACAAAGAAGAAAAGAGCTAAAAATGGAGTCAGACGCTGGTAGAATCAGCCCTAGAGAGGTCAGGAGGCAGCAGCTCTGCCCAGCCTAAGGGTAAGGGCAGATGGTCAAGTCTGGAAATCTTCAGCTAGAAGGGATATCAAATCCCATGCAGTTTCAAACCCCTGCCATGGGCAGGGACACCTCCCACTGGATTAGGGTGCTCCAAGCCCCATCCAACCTGGCCTTGAACACCTCCAGGGATGGGGCAGCCTCACCCTCACAGCAGAACATCTCTTTCTAAGAGCTCATCTCAATCTCCCGTCTTTCAGCTCAGAAACAATCCCCCAGCTCAGCCCAGCAAAGCGATTGTTGCTCCAGGGTCTGATGGAAAACACCCTGAGGCTTCAACCATCCATCTGTGATCTTCACGTCTGGATTCATCCAGAGCTCCCCTTGTTGAGGGCCCAGGGATCACCAACTCTGCAGCTCAGTTTTTTTTCGACAGCTCCATCAATTCAGACACTATTAAGCCAGGAGATGTCTGTCATCCTGAGGGACATGGACCAAAGTCCACCTCCCTGCATTCAGGCAGCCAACATGTAATTTGGCTTTCCTGCCTGTTTTAATTCCAAGCAGCACGTCCAAAGTGCCTTGCTAACGTGTTTGCTTCCATTTAGTGCTTATGCAAAGAAACAGCAGATTCTGGGGTGGCCTTAGCTGGTTGTGCAACCTAAAGGGGAGGCTCTGGGGGGGCTCTAGCCAAGGCAAATCCCAAGCAGATAGCATCTTTGTGGGCCACAGAAACCAGCTCCCTGTTGCTCTATGTAACCACAGCATTTGCAGACCTTTTCGTGCAGTAATCAATCACAAGGAGACGTGGCGGCAGGGCCCTGGCAGGGACCCAGTGTGTCAAAGTTCCTGAGCTCAGACATTTCCGCAGAGGGCAGCATTTAATGAGGAGAAAAGCGTAAATTGAAATAACTAATAGCAGCCAAAGTGCTGACCCAGTAAATTCAAGGAGAAGCTTTTCAGGGGGAGGAGAGTAAGAAAAGTGTGTAGAAATAATTGTTCCCAAAGCTCATCGCTGACAAGTTCATCATGGGTGCTTCCAGTCCATCGCTGATGGGAAGGAGATGAAACTGCAAGAGTGAAATCACTTTGCTCCTCTGGGCTGTGTATGACAGTGGTTTTCACCTCTTGAGAGGGACACACAGTGGTTAATTCTGCCCACTCCGCTCTTTGTAGAGAACCATTGTTATGAACACACTCTCCTGAGAAGCAGCCAATAAACGGGAGCTACCTAAACCCAGGAGAAATCTAGAAATAAGCCATCCTCCCCTCTCTGAGTAATTTCCCCTGCAACTTGTGCCAACATTTCAGAAAGAAATCCTCCCAGACAGCTCCTGTGGCAGCTTTGGAGAGAGCAGCATCCTTTCAACCCCCTGCCTTCCTTCCTCTGCCTGAAGCACAGTTGCACCCACTCTCCTGAGAAAGGCAGCAAGATGCCCGGAGGGGGCTGAGTACAGTGGATACTCCGGGTACTGCCAAAGCACTTAGCAGATCAGCATCAGCTTTCTGCTCTCTCCATTCTCTGCATTAGCCAAGACAGCTGCTGTGCTCCCAACAGATGCTCTTCTTTTCCTAAAGCCGCAGGGAGATGGTGCTGGGAGGCTGCAGAGCATGGTGGAGCAGCAGGATACGTCCCATGGCAGAGCTGGAGGAGGCCACACGTGTGCCTGTGCATTAATGGGATTGTCTGAACGCTTAGCATGTAGCTGGGAGCCATAGCAGCCTGTCTGGTGGGTCCTTGCTAAACCAAAGCACGGAGCATTTCAGGTCTGCTAATCCCACCTTGCTGCTTCCAGCCAACCAAGGAAAGGAGGCCAGATTCAGCCAGGCTGAGCTTCAGCTCTTCTCCAGCGAACCTAGCTCTCATTTTCAAGAGCATTAATCTCACAGTGTGTGCAAAACAATGTGAAATGTAATTACAGCCCTGTGCCCACCCGTGCCTGCAGTGCCGCAGAGGCAGGGATGCTCCCAATGGAGCTGCCCAAATGGACCACAGGATCTTCCACTGCCCTCCCGAGGGTCAACTACCTCCCTGCAGACTGAGGATTTTGCTGGTTTTCCAGCCATTAAATCCCCTCCTTAGGGCACCCACTGATGCAAGATAGGGGATGGGGCTGTGTGGGTGCAGGAGTGGGTGGTCAGCAGGCTGGTACCCACATGTTGCAGGACCAACAGGCAGCATGTGTGGCACCCGTTTATCAAGGCTTCCTGAGAACATCTCACCTCTCCCTAAAACCCCTGCAGGTACCTGAGCTGCTTTGGGACCCCCCTACCCAAGCCCTCTGTCTTTGTCCTAGGCAGAGACTTTGCTAGGCAATTTCTAAAGGCGGTTGCAGCCTGCTGTGATGCAAAGGGTATTTCAAGCCTTTACTTGCACCCTGGCAGCTCCACTGGCACATCTAATCCACACTCATGGTTTCCAGAAAAGAAATGCTCAGGCCTTGTATGGGTTTGCAAGGGATCTCCCTTTCCAAATCAGAAGCCCTGCACTCACTCACACTCCCCATCCCTGCCTGCTCCCCAAAACCAGTTTCCTCCGCTCAGCTGCTTGCGCTCTCCAGCCAGGATCCTGGCAAGAAGAGGAGAAACCCAGTCTCCCAGGCTGTGATTTTCAGCCTAGAATGATTTTCATTATATTTATCCCAAAGGCGCAGAGGGGGACAGGCCACACAGGCGCTGAGCAGCCTGGAGGTTGTTGGATTCCGAAGAAAATGAGGCAGAGCATTGCTCGCACTGTTAATTTGAACCAACCGGCACCCGGCGGAGCAGGCAGGAGAGCTCAGCCCACAGCAACAGGCAGCATTTTCCAGGGATACCGCAGAGCTGGGATGCTAGCAGGGAGGGGAGAGCAAAGGGCTTAATCAAAACGTTTGGGCTCCAGGCATGTGAAGATTGGCTCTGGCACATGTGATGGGGATGTGGCCTCATCCACGCCTGAAGCCCAGTGCCAGGCAGAGCCCGGGGGACACCAGAAGAGCCCCACGGGTGGTTTGTAGAAAGCTGAGCCTTGACTCCTCCTGAGAGCAGTGCCAGTGGCAGTGAAATGTGGCATCTTACACAGGATATTGGGGTTGTCCAATGTTTATCCTCTTTCCAGCCTCCGCCGGTCTCATTTGGTGATGAATTAATGGAGTTTTATTATTTTGCGTAATACAATAGCTGCACTAAAGAAGCAATTACTCTAAATAGAACTTGCACTTAGGAAAAGAATGTACAGGACTAGCAAGACATGTCTTACCACGAATTGCTGGACAGGGAGCATCCAGAGATGTGAAGAAAGCTGGGAAGCAGCAAGCGGCCAAATCCAGCGCCAGGCAGGGCTAGGCACTCAGCTCTGCCAGCCAGGGTAGATGCCGGAGAATGCTTGAAGTGTCTTCCCAGCTGGGTTAAACAGCCAGGAAAGGAGCCAAAAAGCCACACATGTGGAGCTGGGAACTAACGGCAGGTCAGGATATCAAAGTGGGTTTCCTCAGGACAAGGGAGAGAGATGGAGGGTTTGGGTCTACCGGGGCAGGGAAATGGCATGGCCAAAGACACAGGGCATCCAGGCCAAGTGAGAGGTGCATGGGTACTGATCTAGCTGCAAGCAGGATCCATTCAATAAAAATCAATTTCCCAGTATCTCTCCAGCCTCCTTCAGCTCTGTTCCCTCAGCTCCCATACTCAGGCAGGGGCCCGTCCCAACTCCAGGCAGGTAAAACACCTAGTATGATGCTCACTGCGCATCACAGAGGGCTTCAGTATAGGGCAAGGGAAACCAGAACCTCCTGCCAGCCACCTCTGCTTGCAGCACTGCCAGGACACAGCCCAAATCACCTGGTTCACCCCAGCCGCTCACCCCCAGCAGACACAGCACACAAGGGAAAGCCCAGGGGTCACTGCAATTAGCTCTAAACCACCAGCCCTGCCAGCTGGTTTGAATTTTCCTTGTGCGAGTGCAAAAGAAAAGAAAAATATATTAAATGGTCTTTTAATATTTATTCAGCATCACTCTGAAGGCTTTTTTAACTCAACTAAAACCTATCACCGATGCCTTGCTGGTTTGCATTAATAGCTCAAAGGGGAGTTAAAGCTGGCTCAGGTCGTGTGTCAAACATCCCAGAGAGCTCAGCAAAGGCAGCTGGTGCTGTGCAGGGGCTGAGAGCTCAGATAACCCTTCATTGGTTTGTTCCCAGCTCGCTAAGTCTGTGCCGTCTGCCCAGCACCTCTCCTGTGCCTTTCTCTGGTACCAGAAACAGGGCAGAGCTTCCCAGTGCTAATTTACTTCTAGAGAAGATCTAACAAATCTGTACAAAGCACAGCATGATTCCAGCTCACTTTGGCATCTCTCTTGACTCCATACAGTGGAAGGATCCATCCCCCATGCCCGGCCCATGTACCCAGAGATGGGCAAGTTCTCCCAAACAGCAGCAGGCCAACTCACCACACTCAGCCCTTTCAGCATCTTCATGCCAGCTGACCTCAATCTCCCCTTTTCCCCCCCAGGCTTTATCAGGTTTAATTAAAACTCCTATACGTGGCTACTTCTTCCACTCAAGTTATTTTCTCCCACGTGCTCTACTGCCTGCCTCATCCAGCTCATTTCATTAGGAATCATCTCTTGATTAATAGAGCCATATCTAGGAGGCAACACCTGGCCTTTGTTTGTGTCTGAATGGGTCTGTTTATGACAGACTAGAGGTCCCAAGGACCCATTCTCAGTGTTTACAAGGATAAATCAAGTTTCAGATTAGAGATGTGCCTGTTATGCATTTATTTCCATCACAGCGATGGTTTGCTTCACTGCAGGAAATTACAGTCAGGGAGGAGGAGACGGAGGTGACCCTGCCCTGCCTCTGCACTTATTGCTGTCACAGTTGCAGGTCACACTGCCCAGCACACTGCTGGGACCCAGATGTGCTCACCCTGTGCACAATCAGTATGGGGATCTGTGTTTTACCCATCCTGAAGCCAAGAAACAACGGCAGACATTCTGTCTTCCTTCCTCCCTGGGAAATCAGATCACACAGAAGTGGCATTTGATGCTGCCTTCTCTGGTCTCACACATCAAACTGCTGGAGGTTCCTTGTGGTGCCTCTCTGATAGGGCAGGTTCAAAGCAGGAATGAAGGATGAACCCTTCCAGTACTGAAAGAAACTCCAGGAAAGCTGGAGAGGGGCTCTTGATCAGGGAAGGCAGGGACAGAATGAGGGGGAGTGGTTTTCAGCTGCAAGAAGGGAGATTGAGATGAGATCCCAGGAAGAAATGTTTTGCTGTGATGACAGGGAGGCCAGAGCAGTGGTGGCTGCCCCATACCTGGAGGCTGAATGGGGTTTGGAGCAACTGGATCCAGTGGGAGGTGGATCCCATGGCAAGGGGTGGAACTGGATGGGCTTTAAGGTCCCCCCATCCCCTGCCCTCACCAGTCCTGTGGTCCTCTACTCACAACAGTAGGCGCTTCACTCCTCTGGACCACTCACTGCTTTTTCCCATCCCATACATTCCCTTCCATTTAGAGATACCGTCAGTTGAGAATTAGAGCTCAGATGTTTGTTATTTCTAATTCCAAGCCAAAATATGAGGCAGCACTGTTTAGACGTTCCCTCCGCTCTCATTGCTGGAGTCAGCTGAGTCAGCATTCTACATCACCCAGCACTGTGCATTCCCCACAGACAGATGGCAAACTCTTAACTTCTCCAGCAGCTCCTAGATATTTTTACTGCCTATCGCTTTTTGGCCTCCTGTTTATTTTTTCGAGCTGAAATAAGCAGAGTGATGGGAAAAAGAAATCTCCTGCAGAGCGTTGCATCAGAGAGCAGATTCCCATAAGGATTAATTTCAGTGGAAACAGCAAGACCTTCGTTTTTTGGCAGGGTGAACTCAGCAAGGGCTGAGCCCTGGTTTCCCCAGCACAGCAGAGCTGGTCTCCCATGCTGAGGACCTCAGAGATCTCCTTTAGTTTGGCTTCCCTGGCAGCACCTTTCTGACCTCCTCCCACATTCGGGTTCTTCTCCCACGTTCGGGTATCTTCTTTTGATAGGAATGGTTGGACTCGATGATCCAATGGGTCTCTTCCAACCTGGTTGTTCTATGATTCTATGATTCTCCAAGCAATGTGAGCCCATACTGCCCACAGCACTGGCTGGAAGGTGAGTGGGGATGAACAGACCTCGCTCACCTCCCTACGGTTGAGTGGCATTTACCATCCTTCACGCACACAGCATCTCTGCCCAAGCTGTTTCCCAGCACTCGTTCATGTTTGGTGTGGTTCCTCGCTTTGAAAGAGCTTCCTTGTTTCGCAACGAGCCCAACAACACAAAGACAAGGAGAAGCTCTACACATCCAGGCCCCTTTCTATACCAACAGCTTCTGGCCACCAAAAATTGCCCTACAAGGGGCAGAGCACAGGGATCCACAGTGGAACAAGCTGGTTTGTCTTCCTACAAAGCATGAGAGAGCCGCTGCTTGCAGACTACGAAGCACTTTCCTGGAAGATAATGTCATGCTTAATGAGGAACCTTGCTTTTCCTGTTATTATAAGTGTTATGTGTCAGGAGAGCCAGATGGTCTTTGACTCACTCCAATACCCTGAACAGTAGAACCGGCTTTTTGTGATGAATATTTCTTACCTAGGCTCCCATCTGTGAATGAGGTGCTAACGCTAAGTAATATCCTGCGGCAATTTCTGCATTAGGAAGTTGGAGAACATAAGCAGAAACTTCCCTACTCTTTTTCCGAGAGAAGGGAAGAGCTTGGGCAGGTAGAGACAGGCACAAAAGCCCATTAACCTGTTTCTCCTCTGCTTCAGAGAGCAAAGTGGAGCTTTCAAGGCCTCTTCAGTAGAGAAGAAGCAAATATATCAAGGCACAATCAGAAGACCTTGTTGATTCAGATAATCGCTCAAGATGCTTCAAGTACAGACCATCAGAGAGTCAAGAAAGCCCCATCCAAACTGCTTTGGGCTTGTTTGAGTTATTCTGGTGAGGATCAGGCACGGGGGGGGGGGGTTGGTTTGTTCTGGGCAGGCAGAGCTGACCCGAGATGCACCCTGTGCCCAGCCGTGTCGTGGTACCTCTTCCCTGCTTGGAGACAGGCAGACCCACAGCATCCTTCCAGGCTGGTGCCACAGGAACGTTACAGGGATCTGTGAAAATACAAGGATTTTCCACACAGCATTTTTACTAATTTCTGAGGTGGCATCACGTGGCCCGAAGTCAAATTTTCTGAAAAATCGGATTTCACCACCAATTTGTGTCTCCCAGCAACTGTGCTGTGTTATGTGTCAAAGCAAGCTGTCCAGGGCCGAGCAGCTGTCTTTAACCCCAGGCAGGCTGTGGCAATAGGATGAATTCCCAGGAAAAACAAGCACCTGATGCTGCTTTTGCTGTGCAGTAGCAGAAAACCACTGAACAAAAGTGGAGACACTCCATCTGGGAGGATCTGAGGAATGAAGAAGGAGTACAACCAAGCAGCGGTGAGGTTGTGTTACTATTTCCACCCTTAAATTTCACAGAAATCAATAAGGCCCTCCTGAGCGAGAAGACAGAAATGATCACAGCAAGAGATGCAGACATCCCTCTTCAGCAGCCACATTAAAACCATTCTTCATCCAGATTGCTCCTCGGGGAAGGGCAGCTCTTGTGAGAGCCTCAATGAGGTACACAGCACAGCCCGGGGCTCAAAGAGCTGCTGCAAACATCAGTGCCCAGGGATGGAGATCAGCGCTGGCACAGAGGAGCCGCACACGAGCTGCTTTGGAAGTGAACTCTTCACATCTCAACATCAAACTCCTGTTGACACACACCTGCCTCGCTCCTGCCAGAAGAGAACAAGGAGATGCTTTTATCTTTTTTTGAGAGTAGAGATGAGGTTGGAGCCCGGCATCAATAAATTAATGGGAAGAGAACTGTCTCTGCTTTTGAACAGAGGCACTGCGGATCTCAGCAGCCCCATCACAGTTTTCTGCTACTGCCTAAACGAATATGTTCAGCTGGCAGGGAATCGCAAAGATGGGCTCTGCCGACACCTTTCTGGGACACCACAGCAGCTCTACTCTGATTCCGCAGTGTCCTCTTTGCAACACACTGCCCTGAGGCGGCTCCAAAGCTGTTCTGCAGCACGGGTCACTTCAATAGAAACAACCTTCTCACCTCTTTCAGCTTAAAACTGTTACCTTGCATAAAGGCAACCCAGAGGGGTAAGGCAGGAGAGGTGGGAAAGCAATGCCTGAAGTAGCATCCAGGTGGATGCAAGCTGCCCCACGTGAATCATAGAATCATAGAATCACCAGGCTGGAAGAGACCCACTGGATCATCAAGCCCAACCATTCCTATCAAACAATAAACCATGTCCCTCAGGACCTCATCAACCACCTCCCTGGGCAACCTATGAGCTTGGTGAGAACAAAAATTGGATATTGCAGAAAACAGAGGGGTTGTGATGAAAGAGAGGGTGGGAGGTTTAGCTTCAGGAAAGACATAGCAAGGTTACACAAGTCCTTGAGGTGTCCAGGATATGAAGACACAGGAGGAGGACGGAGATGAAGACAGCACCCAGATTCTGACAGAGGAGCAGCTTACTGGTGTTGCTGAGCTCAGGGGGACACTGAGCCAAAAAGGAGAGATTCAAAGTTCTGATTCCGCCACGTTGTGCTTGAGCAGCTTGTGAGGCACTCGCGAGATGTCAGAAAGGTCCTCTGAGAGGTGAATTTGGAAAGGGAGAGGAGAGCCCAGAGTGGGGATGCCTCTGAGTCATCACCATAGAAATGGTATTGGAATGTAGCTGCAATGAGATTACCCAGAGATACAGCACAGGAGGGTCACAGCTCCATAAACTCCTACAACAAAGGAGACTCCAACAACAGTCCAGTCATCAGCCACCGACAGGAGTAACAGGTGGCCAAATCCAGGGCACATTCTAGACCAAAGCCATGGCCCTACCTCATCTCCAGAGCATGATTTGGGCCACCTCCAGAAGATGTACGTCTCTTCTCCATTGGCCACACAGGAAATTTAGGTGGCCAAACCTATACACCAAATTCAAATGCCTCAAAGAGGCAAAACAGGGGTAACCTCACGTTCATACTGCACGGGGGAGCTGCAAGGACAAATCCAGGACAGTGACGTGTCCAGTGGACTCCAACAGTATGGGTTCAGGGTAATGTGCCTCAGAGCCAGACCAAAACAGGCTGCTGTGAAGTGACATAGCAGCTCTTTCACCATTCTCATGGAACAGAAACCCTATATGGAGAGACCAAGACCTCTTGGGCTTCTTCACTGGCGCGTCTTCCCTGATCTCCAGGATTTAGAAGAGCCATCTAGTTTCTAGGCAGGGGTAGGAAGAAGGATGCACATGATGTCCTGGGCATTGCACCCAAGCATTTGGCCCCAGGCTTTGTGCCCCGAGCCAGGGTTAGTCCCGGAGAGTCTGACCAGAAGGTGGCAGGATCAACACATCCATGGATGGTGGCTCTTGTGCCTTGGGACGAAAGTGCTGGTAAAGCAGTTCAGAACCATCACCTCAAAAGGAAGTCAGAGCATCAGGGTGCTGGGGGAAGAGGAGAAAAAGGAGACCATATGAGCTTCTCTGAAAAGCAACCACGACTTGGGGGAGGCATTTCTGCAGCCAAGGCCAGTGTGTAGCAGGGACAGAGTCACGCTCAACACTCAGGCTTGCATGAGGAGAATGGCCAAGCTGGTGTTGGAGGAGACTGCTTCTCCTTGCTCCCATTTCAGATGAATAACATGAATCAATGGAGAGGAGGAATATATCTGCATTTCCAGCCATCCCTCCCTGCCCCCAGCATTCTGCTCCCTGGGAGAGCATTTGAAAAAAACTGCAATTGCTATAATTAGAAGCAACACTCACTTTCCAAGAGGAAACTGTGCAAAAGGTTGACTTCCTCTTTAAAGCCATTTCAACTCGTTAGCAGCCACATATCTGCAGCTCCAACGGTGAGGGGATTTGCTGAGCAGCAGTCTGGGATTGCTAACAAGAAAGAAGAGTTTCCTCCCACTTAGATGCCGATTACTCACTCCAGGCGCAAGACATCGGGTGCTAAGATGCGGAGGAGCCTGTTGTCCCATCTTCTCCCTTTGCAAAGAGCAGAGGCATTCTGAGTTATCTCATCATGATTCCACGTACCCCCCTCCCAAGGCTAATTAACACTGCCGCAAACAGCACTGGCTCAGGAACAACAAAGACATTGGGAACTTCATTGCTAGAGCTTTCAACAGAGCTCCAAGTCGCAAGCAAGCTCCCTGTGATTCCATAGAAGGAAATACTCACAAGATACAATAAAAATAGCCTCCATCACTACACATTCTAATCACATCAGGGAGCTTCCAATCTCTGCAGTAATAAATGATGCCGTCCCTCCTCACAAAAGCACTCACCCAGAGCACTCTGCGAACACTCATGAACCCTCCTGACGCCCAAGGATCGGCTGTGGCGGCTACAGCACAGACCGCAGTCAGCAAAAAACCACAGCAGGGAGTCAGTAGCAAAGCCTGGACTGTAACGAATATTTCCTCTTCTCCAATGATCTCAGTAGCACAAGGCAATTTTGCAGTGGATCTTGCACTTTCCAACCTTTCTCAGACCTTAAGGCTAAAAGAAACTGCTACATTTTCTCCCCCTTTGGAGGTATTTCTGCGCTGAGGTCAGGAACTTGTGATGGATGAAAGCACCTCCAGAAATGCAGTCAGCCTCATTCTCAGAATTATCAAGAGGTGAAAAAACTCCCCACTCCAGGGCACTCCAGCGGTTAAATCTCTCTGTTCCAAACGCTTACCTTATTTCTTATCTGAACTGATCCGCATTTTGCATCTAGATTTTGGTTCTTAGGAAGCAGAGCTGCCTACTCCTGTGCAACATTATCACCCAATCAAAGCTTTCTGATAAGCTAAAGGCAAAGGGCATTTTCATCTCTCAATACAGAAAGGTACCAGTACGGGTATGGAAATGCTTGTCCAGCCCTGGCAGCTCATGATGATGGAACTTTGGGAATTTCTGTAATGAATTTCCTTGCTCAGCTCCTCATTAAATTCATCAAATAAACTCAGGTTCTCTCAAACTACTACTGACATGAAGGACATCTCAGCAGTCAGTCCCAAGATGGTTTGCTTAAGACAGAATTAGGTTCTGTTCATTTCTCCACAAAAACCTCTTAAAGCTATTTTTCCCAAGCTCTTTCAGACAGGTCATCAAGCCACATTTTTTTTATCCATTTAAATCCAGCCTCAAAAGTCAGATGTGCCATCCCCATGTCATTCATCGCCTGTGACACCCTCTCTAATGCCAGAATTAGACATATGTGTGTCAGCCCAGGCTGCTGATTCTTCCTACCTCCCCCAAGTACAAGGCAGTGAGCATGTTTCTATGAGAGCTGTGGCTCCCATACAAGGCCAGCGAAGGACAGCTGGCAGGGCTTGACCAAGTAAGAGATGCACTTGGCTGAGCGTCATTTAGTTCCCTACAACAGGCGGAGGGAAGCAAAATACAACTGAGTCACCTAAAAGAGAGGAATCTCATCCTGTGTTGCTTGTTTCCAAAGGATGCTTGAATTTCTGCAAATCGTAGAATGGTTTGAGTTGGAAGGAACCTTAAAGATCACCTAATTCCACCCCCCCCCCCACCCCACCATACACAGGGACACCTCCCACTGGATGGGACTGCTCAAAACCCCATCAGATGTCACACTGTCCCCTAGACTAGCAGGGAAGAAACTCTATCCTGTTGTAAATTAAATGTCTTCCCTTCTCCCACTCACTTCAGAGGGAAGAGTGCCTTGCAAGGCCAAGTTCCTCCAACAGATCCGCAGGTGTTTTCTTCCTGGGTTGTCCCCTCCCATTAGAGCTGGCCTGTAGTGTTGTGAAAGAGAAAGGGGATTCTCGTGTCAGGCAGATTAGAAGGTGGCAGACAGATGGACAGGCAGGTGGGCTGCCTTTTAAATAGCCTTCATACTTTTCCCATGACATCTGTCTGCAAGAGTTTAAACTATGATTCTTACATACAGCTTGGAAAGGATTTAAAATGCTTGAATCCCTGTTAAAAACTAAAGCACCCAAGCTTGGCTGGACACTACATTTTTTTAATCCTCACTGAAAGCAATGCACTGTATTTTAAGGCTGTAGAGCTCTTGTGGAAATACCCTGCAAATGCTGACCTCCTCCTAATCATCAAGCAGCTATAAAAGCAGTTTGGTGCCAGCTTTAGATCCTGGCTACACCACAGCTACATTGAAGTGAGCCCATCAAAACTCCTCCCCCATCCTAGGTGAGGGATCAAAGCCTGGATGTACAGTCTGTCCTGTTCTGAGACCCTACATAAGCACTAACTTTGATGGAGAGCGCCCAGATACTGACAGGGATACAGGATAAATCATTTAGCTGCCTCTCACCCCAGAGAGCACCGAGTCCCAGAGCTAAATGCCTTCAGCAAGACAAGCTACTGTGGCCCCCCCCAGGCAAAGCCACCATTGTCCTATGTGCTCTGCTTCCCCTCCATATAACTGCAGCAGCACAACAGCACAGTGCTGGTGTGCCAAGCACAGCCAGGGTCCTCTCCAGCTGCAGCTGGGTCCAGGGGATCTCCTCCTGAGCAAGATGCAGGATGGTCTGAAGAGGAGTCCTCAGCTCCCCAAGCCAGAGCAGCCCTGTCCATCCTCCCTGTGCCCAGACACGATGAGGATGTTGCAGACAAGGCAGGTTCCCAAGGGCACCACCAGCCCAAGCCTTGGGGAAGCCTGTTTATGGCATCGGCCACAGATGATAAAGTCCCAGGGGAGAACTTCAGTTCCTGATTTATCATCCTCTTCAAGACAGACGGTTCAACTTCCACCTTCCCATGCTGAGCAGAGCCCACTGTCTGTAGGAACTGTGTGACTCAGAGGCAAACCCCAAACTTCCCAGCTTCTGGGCAAAAGCTGAAGCATGGCCAGGGTATCAGCAAGAACAACACCACAGCAGCTCTGAGACCAGCAGCTTGCCCATCACCTTCGTGCTGCACTGTGGGAGAGAAAGCTCCATTTTGGTTTATCTAAAAGCAATGTGCTCTCATGGGGACTGGATCTACCAAGGCGGGTGGAAAAGCGACAAGGGACCACTCTTGCCAGCAGCAGTGTCCTCTGCCACACATGGGGACACCCTCATCACGAGGCCTTCCCCACTGGAGGAATGTGATTGCTGCCAGATGCAATGCCTGTTCCCCACCCAGCCTGCAGCTGGATCTCCTTGCCAGGGAAAGGCTTCTGATTTCTGCCAGTTCTGTTTATTCTGCTAAAGACCATAATCATTTGGTTAATTGGTTGGGTTGAGTTGGGTTTTTTTCAGCAAGCTGTGTGAGCCCATATTTTGCGCTACCTCTGCTGGCAGGCTCACTGGGGCTGGGGGAGCGGATGCTGGAGAAAGGGGACACAAATCCCTGCCCCAAGTCACACCCCCAAACCCTTCCCAGACCCTGGGTTCATGAAACAGGAGCATTTAGACCCAAGGCTGACATTCTTCTACCAGCTTTATTCCTCACAGCCTGGTCACACTGAGTCTTGTCAATAAAATAAAATAAAAAATGGGTAGCTTGGCAAAATTCAGGTAATCTTTGCTTTGGATGGAGAAACTCTTACCCTTTTGTCCAGGGCAAAGAGACAGTCTCATATCACTGCTGATGGATTCAGGCCATGGTTCCTCCTACACAGAACCTCTCCCAGGAGCCTCACAGCCGCATCCCTTTCAGGAAAGTCAGTGAACGGGATTAAGCCTGGGGTCTTGCAGCATTTACAGCGCTGCTTTCATCATCAGAGGTGCAGAAAAATCTTCTGATGGACATTAGGATAAGCCAGCAGCCAAGTCATTAACCTGAGTGCGGGGAGTCTCTCATCAACCCTCTTCAGCAGGAAAGTTAGGAAATGGAAAGGGTGCTCTTAAAATCAGCCAAGTAAAAGACAAGAATCCCCCCATACAGACACTTCATTGCTAAAACTATTACTAAACATTGCACATTGCGTCAATCTCTGAAGGTCAAAGCAATTTTTTTCCCTAGTGGAAGCTCTTAAAGAGTTTTTTTTAAGCCACATTTTATGCCCACATGTGCTTCTTTAATGAGAGCAATTTTACATCTGCTCAGGTAAAATGGGTTGTGGTACATTTGCTTACTTCCATGGTTTTATTACATCTATTTGGTGGAAGATGCCCAGCCAAATGAAATGAAAGAAGCTGGGAAATAAAAGCAGAGTTCCTGAAAGTATTTGTTTTCATAATAAAAAACCCCAGGCACATGAAGCAGCTGTGCTTCTGTACCTGTTTACTGAGTTTTCACTCACTTTACACCTTTTCCTAATGTAAAAAAAAAAAGCACTTAACTAGCATAAAAGCCCTCAGTTCTGCTAGAGAAGCTGTTTTCTTCCAACTGCAACATGCCAAGGAAAGCAAAGACAGCCCAAAGGGACACAAGTGCCTGGCAGAGCCACCCTGCTTCAGAGCCAGCCCACGGCTGGGGCACGGAGCAGGGAGCCAGGAACTGGACACACAGCCCATGCCGGCAAGCAGGAGCCGCATCGGAAACTGCTCTATCAAAACCCAGCACACAGTGAATTAAATCCCACCAAGCAGGTCATGTTTCTGCTGGCAACGAGAGGGCAGTGGAGAGAGTGGCAGAGGAGAAAGGTTAAAATGAGTTCACTCATGAAAATAGGGGTAATCGTAGAATCATCATAGAATCATGGAATGACTTGGGTTGGAAGGGACCTCAAATCTCATACAGTTTCAATCCCCTGCTGTGGGCAGAGACACCTCCCACTAGACCCAGTTGCTCCAAGCCCCATCCAAACTGACCTTGACCACCTCCAGGGATGGAACAACCACCGCTGCTCTGGGCAACCTGGGCCAGGGCCTCCTCACCCTCACAAGGAACCATTTCTCCTTAGGGTCTCATCTCAATCTCCCCTATTTCAGCTGAAAATCGTTCCCCCTTGTCCTATCCCTGCCCTCCCTGGTCAAGAGCCCCTCCCCAGCTTCCCTGGAGCCCCTTTCCATACTGGAAGCTGCTCTAAGATCTCCCTGCAGCCTTCTTTTCTCCAGGTTGAACAACCCCAACTCTCCCAGCCTGGCCTTGGATGGGAGGTGCTCCAGCCTTCAGGTCATCTCTGTAGCCTCTTCTGTATCCCCTCCAGCAGCTGCATGTGTTTTCCATGCTGAGGATTCCAGAACTGCATGCAGGGCTCCAAGTGGGGTCTCACATGAGTGGAATCTCCTCCCTCAACCTACTGGTCACACTTTTTTGGATTCAGCCCAAGACACAGTTGGCTACAGTGGGCAGCAGCCTCTGCAGGTAACGCAGACTTTCAACCCAGCACTGGCAGCAGAGAGAGATCCCTGTGATGTCTTATCCCATGACAATGAACTGTGCGATACCAGGATTTAGAAGGCAATTTCCCAACAATTTTTGACCCAGGTTATGTTCCTCAATGTGTGATTTCTGGGGGCAAAATTATAATTTAAAAAAAACCCATATATTTCAGGCCTGTCTCTTCAGTGCCTGCAAGAAATTGGAGTCGTGGTGTTTGAACCCAAGCACCTGCTGTCGGGGTTGTTCTCAGGCAGAGTCAACATCTGGGTCTGGGAAGTTGCCTGCAGTCGGCTCCAGCAACGTGTTCATTACAGAGGTTTTCTGCTGAGCTTTGCTGGGTTGTTTTCCTGTGAATCCTATCATGTTTTATTTAGGAGATGCAGCTGTTCTAAAGGATTCTTGAGGTAGAAAGTGTTCTTTGCTGTCAAGAGCAACATCACAAAAGCTGGATTTCTGCAGCTCCTCTCATACCCCATTCCCTTTGTGTTATTGGTAATTACAGAATGTTAAAAGAGCCTTGAGCGGGAGAGGTAGGAAGAGACAATCTCTTCTCCCCAATTCTGCTGTTCCGAGTTGCAGAAACCGCAGTGAGTGGTGGGTGGCAAATCACTGGCTGGGGAGAAGGCTGAGATCTCTAATTCTATCAGTTTAATGAGTTCTTTCCTTATCAGCTTCAGTCCTTGTTCAGATCTGCTAAGTGGCTCTTCTTAGAGATCAAATGACAACTAATTAGCAATTGGCAGCTGCCTTGGTTACACAAGTGACCAGGTTTTGGACAGCGGAGCTGAGCTGTTTCAGAGTGTGGCTGCTAAACCGAGAGGTCAGACAACACCTGAACAAAAAGCAAATCTTGTGCATGGGGCAGGTTGTGAGGCCATGGGGGCTCACAGGGTGCTTCCAAGCAGTTTTCAACCAAAGACTTCCCTGGGAAGCTGTGGGAGCCAAGACAGTCACTGTACTCTGCTGGGAACCTGCTTTCAGGTTGAACTTTTGTGGCTGCATCCACACTGACGCAGCAGTGATCTAGACTGTCCTGGGAATTAATTTGCACTAGGCTAGGAAATGAGGAGTTTTAGGAGAAATCCATCTTTCTCTCATTCATAGAAGTGTTTTCCCTCCAGGAGTGTGTTGCCCTCTCTACTCTTGCCGAGGGAGTGGATCTTGCTCAGGAAAGACATCCCTGGGACTAACATCAGCCCCAGGTCTTCCTGCTTCAGGGCGCTTTGATAATTTTGAGAGTGGTGTAGAACAAAGATGTCACTTGATTCACTCCTACCATCATGAAAATCAATGTTCCTTTACCTTGGGCCACACAAATACCAGGGCCTGACCTCCTTTTGAGAAACTGGATAAGTGCTAAACCCCTGTGTGCAACCATTCATAGAACCTCAACCCACATGAAGGCCGCTTCTATCAGCAGACAGAAACCTTGAAAAAACTGAAAGCTAAACTCTGGGTGGATGTTGTTCATTAGGCCAGGCTACTTTTTTTTTTCAGCAGATTTCAGTGCTGGCCCGGGCTGCCCAGAGCAGTGGTGGCTGCCCCATCCCTTGAGGTGCTCAAGGCCAGGTTGGATGGAGTTTGGAGCCCCTGATCTAGTGGGACATGTCCCTGCCTATCACAGGAGGACTGGAACTAGATGATTTTTGAGGTCCCTTCCAACCCAAACTATTCCATGATTCTATGATTCTATAATATGAGCTGTTTCCTATTCAATGAAAGAAGCACAGACGTCAACTCCATGCGGAAATACCCAGTCACCTTCACTGAAAGCAGCATAAATACCATTCCTTGAATCCTGTGTTCAGTTCTGGGCCCCTCACCACAGGAAGGATGTTGAGGCTCTGGAGCAAGTCCAGAGAAGAACAACAAAGCTGGTGAAGGGGCTGGAAAACAGGCCTTGTGAGGAATGGCTGAGAGAGCTGGGGATGTTTAGCCTGGAGAAGAGGAGGCTGAGGGGAGAAATCATTGCTCTCTACAACTACCTGAAAGGAGGTTGTAGAGAGTAGGGAGCTGGCCTCTTCTCCCAAGTCACAGGGGACAGGACAAGAGGGAATGGCCTCAAGCTCCGCCAGGGGAGATTTAGGCTGGACATCAGGAGGAAGGTTTTCACAGAAAGGGTCATTGGGCATTGGAACAGACTGCCCAGGGAGGTGGTGGTCGATTCACCTTCCCTGGATGTGTTTAAGGGACGGGTGGATGAGGTCTTGAGGGACATGGCTTAGTCTTTGATAGGAATGACTGGACTCTATGATCCAGTGTGTCTCTTCCAACCTGGTGATTCTATGATTCTATGACTCATATACAAACACAAACATGTACACAGATCCTATAAGTGTGTCCACACGCACTGTTAGTGCGAGCAGTTATTTTGAAGCGTACTCGGAACTGTTGCAGATGACAAGCTAGAACTGAAACTGTTCTCGTTTACTGTTACAGCAGACACACACGCTATCACAGCAATCACGCATGCAGCCTTCTTAGAAACCACCTTGTGCGACTTCTGTGGAGGCAGAGAGGCATTGTGCTGGTGCCTTTGAACCTGTCCACCACATCAAGAGAAGCAATAACATACCGTGGACCTCAATATACATGGATTATCTTGTTTACTGTAACTGCTTAAAAAAGGCAACGGCAGCCTCGAGTTCTGCAGAAGTCAAGTACTTTGCCCTGCTTCTATATTAAGGTCCCCTCATGCCTTGCCTGCTTCCCACATGATGTGTTGTGAGTCAAACAGGGCCCGGGCTTGGTGGGCCCCTCACCAGACAGCTCGGTGAGGCTTCAGAAGTTTCAGTTCCTGAACAGGTTTTGTAACCACACCACCCTGAAGCAAGAGATTACGAGATGGTTTGGCCGCGTTTGGTCGCGAGCTGTGGAGGCTCCAAGCTGGGCGCCCTGAGTTGTTCCTTGCAGCGTGGGCTGCTCGGCTGGGTGTGTGGTGGCAGCTCAGGACGTATCGAGTGGGTACAAGGACAGATGCTTGGATGTGCCTGACATCCCACTCGCCAATGTCATCCCTGAAACCACTTCCTCCTCCACGCCGGCAGCGTCCTGTGTGATTTCCTGCCTCGTTTTGTAAGAGTGGGGCAAACAAAAGGATTCCTCATTTCTAGAAAGCCATTTTCTGCCTTTAGCAGCTTTTCTTTTAAATCTACTTACAAAATCCCTCTTTAAAGCAGCTTTCTAACTGTTTTTCTTTGTCCCTTTGGGGTTTTTTTCCCCCTTCATTTTTTTCTTACAATTCAAAGTATTTATCAAGTCAAAATCCTTTTCCTCGCTTTTTACTGTTTTGTTTTAATACAATTATTGTTAACATAGAAACCCTCAAATTCACTGTTTCTATTACAAAATATATTTTCTGAGATGCAGCGCAGTAAAGGTTTTATTGCACGCACAAGAGCTAGTTTTTCTCTTCAATCACTTATTGATCTTAATAACTACAAACATCTTGGGCTTTTTTTCAGTAAGAAATTAATTTCCTTTCCATCCTCATCCAAAATCCACTGTGAAGAGCAAACATATCCAGAGTAGTTTGCTGCACTGCTCCTATTGTCAGGATGATGCTCCCTCCCCCAGGCAGGTAAAGCTGCTCACCCAGTGCTTGAGGCCAAACTCTAATACTGCTTTGATGGATGCTAAACTGAGATAAGTTGGCATCTTCTGGCAGCTCCTGCAACTGAGTTTTGGCACGAATTTAACCTCCTTTACACTCAATTAGACTCTTTTAGTCTCACTTAAACTGCCACCCACTTTCTATTGTCTGTTACAAACCCTCCAAATACCCTAAACTCTCTTCTTTTCTATTAATATGTAAATTAAATCTATTTGCCTTCCTGCTAGTCATGTTCATCAGGATACAAATCAAGGGAAGGAGAACCCAGCGGAGTTAAAGGCAGACTGCTTGCACTCCACCATATCCCTCTGCTCTGAACATGTTATTCGCTGTGTCTTCTTGGCTTGTCTGTTAGAGTCAAACCAATTTACTCAATCTCTTTGGTTATTAAGAACACTGTCAATGCAATAAACCCAAGGATCTGAGTGGCATAGCTGCAGTCAAAGGCTTGTTAGTGCTGTGGGGACCAAACACATCTGTTGCTCCTGACCCACAGCATTTCCTGTGATAAGAATAGTTTCTGGTTACCACAGGCTGTCACATATTTATGCACAAATTCCAGTTTCTGAGAACTAAATGAATTTGCCTCGGGCTCCCCTTCGTGTGAAACTTGACAGGTTTGGTTCACACGGCTTGCTGAAAATCAATCTCGGCTTCCAAAGTTCATCCATGGGTTTGTAGTCACTCTCCACTGGTCTTTTGGCTCCAGGAGGCACCTGAAAACATTTCAGACACAATATCTGTGTTTAATCCACCTTTAGCATAATTCTCACCTGCAGACATAGGCCTCCACCTTGTGTGAACGTGAAACCAGCAGCTAGACAATGAGGTTTTACGCTGGAACACTGCTGTGACTCCAAGGAACCTGTTCCAGTAGCAACAAGCTAAATTCAACAGCAGTTTCAATTTTACACAGTCCGTTTTCAGAAGCTGTCGACCTAACCCTGCCTGTCTGGGCTTCTCTGGCATGATGACATCCTCAATGTGGTATCCCTGTGTTTGTGTGGCAGTTCTTTAATCGAGAGCTGTGGTTTCTCAGTGTCGGGACTCTGGCCGGTGCTCCCCACCTGCCATGCACACTACAGGTACACGTCAGCAGCAGCAAGGGATGAGCATAGGAACCCTCCAAATTCTGGTTTTAGTCTGGGTGCTGATGTTTGCAATCTTTAGTCAGCTAATTACACTTTGTGGCCTCATTAAAATAAGGATTGTGCTACTTGGGATCTTCCCAGACCTCAGGATCAATGTATGGATTCGATGTAAGGATCAGCTGATGAACGTCTGTGGGAGGTTAGGATGCTTTCTGAACAACAGATGTATTGCAATTTCTTGATCGCCCGATGTCCAATGCCTTGTAGCTTCTCTGTGGCTTTCAGCCACAGACAATCACCACATGCAAAGGCATCTTTGCTCTGCCTCTACTTGGCAAGATCGTGGCTGCCTTTTGTGGTTTTGACTCACGCCCCCAGCTCACTCTGCAGCTGGGACGGCCACTGGTGACCTCGGTGTTTGGACTGAGATTGAACCACAGTTCCAAGAACTCTGCCTGGCCTGGCTTCTCCGCTGCGCTGACTTACTCTGGCTGGTGCCTCATTTCTTCCTTAGATTTCAGTGTGGTTTAGGTCACAGGCTGCCTTGGAAATGAAGGCCGTGAATCTCTCAAGGCACACTTGACAAGCTGACATGGCCTGAGCTGTTTAAAACTCAACACAAGCCATCACTTTCCCAGTGATGCCTGAACGCTTACAACCTTCCAATATTTTTGGGCAGGTGAAATTATTCCCTGCTAAGTAGCACTTCTGCTGCAGGTGTTCTGCTTCCATCCAGAGATGGTTCTGCTCAGAACTTGAAAACATTGTTCTTTAATCAACTGAATAGGGCTTTGAATCTCCTGAAGTGGCAGGGACTAAGTACACTGTGTCTGTAATGCCCCATCTGTCTTCTCTGAAGCCGCACGGAGCGCAGCCAGAGAGCCTTTGGGCTCATCTGAAAACATTACATGCAAATGAAACCTGGATGGAAAACAGTAATTACTGGAAAACAGAGAGGACAGCCTGACCCCACAGCTGGCAGTCCTAGTGCAACAGCAGCGCTATGGAATTGCCTGCATATTTCTAAGCTACACTTGAGAAGAGCTTCCAGGAGATTCCAAGCAGCAATGCAAGCATAGCTCTGGCAGATGGTTTCTCCTTGCAGGAGCACCAGCTCCCTGCACGATCCAGGCCCCATCCCAAATACAGGCTAGGATATTTGGCATAGCACAGCTCTGTAAAAGCTCTCAAGTGGACCCAACCTGTCTCTTTTCCCTGACGGCAGAGAATTTGAACAGAGCAGTGAAGCAAAAACCAACCCTGATAAAATAAGACTTGGTCATTCGAAGAGTGGTGCCCTGTGTGGCGGTAGAAACCCCAGCACAGGTCAGGGTGAATGGGCAGTGAACGTATATGCTGCAACCAAGGTGGAGAAAACAAGCATAGTGTGAGGGATGATGGAGATTGGAGTTTACTAGGGTCAGCATCAAAGCCACAAGCCAGATGGGTGTCTTCTGAGCCTGAAAGCAATACTTCTATTCATTGGCCATACTGAAAAAACTACTGGTACTGTGAATTAGCAGAAATTAAAGGATGTATCTTTTTTTTTTTCTCCATGGGCTCAGGTTTCTCCACTAATTTTCACAGGGGGCAACCCCTAATCTGTGCCATGAAATGCATTAAATGGAGAGAACACATTTCAGTGATTATCACAGACATTTGCATGCAGCAAAATCCCCTTGTCTGACATTAGAGAAGACGTGAAATCTGAAATGGAAGTTTGTACCACAATGCTATGGTCCTTTCTACCTGGTTTGAGCACTGCTGGATCATTTAGCAGGACAAATTCAATCCAGATCGTGCCTGGGCACACAACTACGTTTCTGTTGAATTAGCCAGAGTACATAATAGGGTGTTTATGCTGGCTTTATGCCGGCAGCAGGAAGAAAGAAAACATCTAATCTGGCACAAAGCCTACCAATGCAGACCGAATGTCATGAGTTTTTGAACAATTTTGAATGGGATCAGTGTTTCGGGTTGTGTGGTCCAGCATTTTGTATCCAGGGGCCCTAGAGCCAGATTTCCTCTATTATCAACCTCTGACCGTTTCTACACTGTTCAAAGTGTATGTTTCTTCACAAAACTTTCTCTTGCTATGCCTCTTCTCCAGTTTGAGGTTGTTGTTGTAATCCCTTATAATGCTGTACTGTATGTGTGAGATATTCAGGATCAGCATCTCACTGTTGCTCCCAAGGTCCTGCAGAATTGTACATGTGTGTAAATTTTGTAATACAAACATCACAGCTGTTCATTCAACTGGATCAGTGGATGCATGCTGGCTGTCATTTCCTTGTACGGTTACTATGCTGTTCTCACACAGCCATAGAATCATAGAATCATGGAATCCCTAGGCTGGAAAAGACCTGTCAGATCATCGAGTCCAACCGTACCTGTCCACTACTAACCCCAGATCCCCCCAGAGCACTTCATCTGTCCATCTTCTAAACAACTCCGGGGATGGTGACTCCACCACCTCCCTGGTCAGACCCTTCCAGTGCTTAAGAAGCCTTTTGGTGAAGAAATTTCTCCTGCTGTTAAATCTGACCCAGCCCTGGTGCAACCCGAGGTTATTTCCTCTCATCCTATCGCCTGTCACTTGGGAGAAGAGACCAACACCCACTTCACCACAAGTTCCTTTCTGTCAGCACCCATCTCTCAATCAATCTCTCTAATAGTCATTAGTGGTGTCTGATTTGTGACAGGATCTGTGCTTCTACCTTTCTCCATAGGACAGATTTTGGGTTGGAACAGACTATCCTTTGCTCTCATTCACAGAAGGTGCTGATTTCTAAGAAAATCGACATAGTGCCAAGCTGTCATTCCCCAAGGAACTTGGAAGAACCTACCCTCTGAGCCATTTTACCTGCTGGCACTTCTCATCCAGTCAGTTCTACCAAAGCAATCCTCTTAATTTACAGCTACAGGCTGGAGTTTCTCTGTGTATGCTTTGGGAGAAACCCCATTCTGGAAAAGTTGCTTATTTTAGAACACACAGCCTCAAGGAAGATATTTTTCCTTAATCCCAAACTAAGTGATCTCATACTTGGCTAGCACTGTAACCATGGTACTGAAGTTATTTATGACTCTGAAATTAGTGCTATAGTTAGCAACACTGGAACAGGGTTTCTTCTATGCTACTGTCCAACTGCCTCCCTCCCCAGCCCGATGCTGAGCTACAAGGCAAGACCGAGCGTCTCCAGAGGGTCTTTAATTTGCAGTAACCAATGTCACCCTTTACTGATCCCCCAAACTTGGCAAAACACAAGTGGATATGTACAAAGCTGCATCTTCTAAGCAAAACAAAGCACTTGGCTATGTTTTTATTGATCTTGGTTTGTTAGGAGATTTATTTGGGTTTGTTTATTTGAGTTCTTAAAGTAAATGGTGATTTCCGTGAAGGGACCTGGGAGTCCAGTTTGCAGAGCTTGGGCTGGCAGGAGGAGGGAGGGCTTGGCCGTACAGCTCCTAACATCAGGGAATCACTGTGAGGGCAAAGAGGAGAGGTCAGGTTTTATGCCTGGGACACTGGAAAAGTCACCTCATTGAAATGGATAGCCTGTGTACATAACATACCTGAGGATCAAACCAACATTATTCCAGTGTGACCCCTCTGCAAAGATCCCAGAGAAGGATGGGAAGAATCCAGCAAAGTAGAGAATAGAAGGAGCACAGAAAACCACACTATTCTGAATTCCTCCCAGTCAAAGATCAAACAGCTCCCTGCTTCCACAGCACAGACGACTGAAAGCAAAGCTCCTGGACACATCCTGAGGTTTGGATAGCATCCCAGTGGCCCAGGCACCTCTCTGCTCTTCTCAGGGACCCAGATTCGACATGTCCTACACAGCAGATAACTTCTCCGGGCAGGGAATAAAGAGAACTCTAAAACAAGCCACACGTTGCAAATAAAAAAATAAAGGGCAAAACACAAAAAGAAGAAAACAGAGGAGAAAGCGGAGACCAGAGAGAGCCAAGAAGTATGAAGAAGTGCTGGCATGCTGTGGTGGGATACAGGGATACCTCATCCCCTGATCCACAAGAAAGGGCAGTTTGAGTGAATTTGACAGCTCATGTCACAAAGGAGGCAAGCCTGTCTCCACCATCTGTCTCTGCTTCCAGAAGGCAGACACAGCATAGCATTTTTGGTTGCTCACGCCCCTACCATGCTTCCATTTGACATAACAGTCTAACTTCATGCCAGCTCTGCTTCCTGAACTAACCTTTTCATGCTGCCTCAGAACGGCAGTCGACACAGCAGCCTAATCCTGTTCACCCCAAGAATACTCGTAACCCCTTGGTTTAGGGTTTTTAAGATACTCTGGCTATGGGCTCAATCTGATTTACAGATGAAGCTGATGGAAGGAAGCCTCAAGGCCTTCACTGAGAGGTAGGTAAAGCACCCTGGGAAATTGCCTTGAGGGAGAATGCAGCACTTATTTGGGGTTTCAGTTATTTCAGTTTGCAGCCTAACCTAATTCCCAGAGCCACCACTCTCCCATTGCCTTCAAGGGACTGAGTCACTTGGCCAAGTTTTGCTATGGTGAACATGATTGCCACCTTTATTTTTTGCCTTTTTTTTTTTTCTCCTTTTGACCACAGGCAAAGAAAATAAATTATCTCATATCCTGCCAGCAAACTGCCATAGGCACTGTGAGACCGAGGGCACTTCTCTTCCCTGAAAGAGCTTTAAAAATCCCCAGCTGATAACTTGGACCCGGTTCAGGTATGTTCAGGCACATACCAGCAGTTAAACTGATTTCTTTTACTATCTTATCTGTCCATTTCTGGTTTTCAAGGGGAGGAAGTTTGGCAGAGAAGTTACTCTTGGAATGCACTCAGGAAACCATGGGCAAGAGAAGTGAAGAGCATAAATAGAAATAACCATAGGTACCGCAGCTGGGAGCCTGGCCGCGGGCTTCTATTCCTAGCTTTACCCATGATTCACTTGGTGACCTCAGAAAGCCACTTTGCTGCTCCCTGCTCCAGCTTTCTCACAGGCAAAATCACTCATTTCACAGGTTGCCCCAGGACCCTGTGTCTCCCAGCTGGGCATCTTTGGAGGAAAAGCATCATTCTACTCCCTCTGCCAGCCCTGGGCTGCTCCACCATGTAGGATCAGGGCATTGCAAACCATCGAGCAAGATCAGAGTGTTGTAAACCATCGAGAACGATCAGAGCGTTGTAAACCATCGAGCAAGATCAGAGCGTTGCAATCCACTGTGCAGGATCAGGACACTGCAGACCAACCCACAGGATCAGGGCATGGTAGACATGGCGTCTCCCTCCCACAGGGGACCTGGCAGCTTTAACTGAGTGCATTTTGTGAAGCTTTCGGGAATCCTGAAAGGAAAAGAAAAGCACTATAACAAAATGTTGCTAATTATAGCGTGACAGCATACAACACATTCCTGCTCAGGACAGAACTCTTCTATCAGCCAACTTAATTATAGAATACATCACCTTTGCCCAATTCCCTCCTTGTTAATTGTGGTCAAAACACTGAGCAAAGCCAATTTGCTGCTTGCTCTCCATTTCTCCTTATTGAAAACCAGTTCCTTGACAGCAACAACTACATCATGAGACTGTTGCGCTGCGCTGTGTCTGCTCACTGCCACCACCCCAGAACTGTAAATGTCTTTCCACTTCATTCCTGCCTGCCTGGAGCAAATTCCTGGGATGTTAATGCCAGACACAGCCCTGTCTCTGGAAAGGCAGTCCTATGGCTGAAGCAGGATGGAGCTGCACTACTGTAATGGGAACCTGCAAACACCTTGGAATGGACCACTGGAAAAGCAGACAAAGGCTTTTTAGTGGCGCTTGGGACTCCCTCGCAGCAATCAGTTGGAGGGTGACCCTCTATACATCCCAAGCCTGAGGCTCCAGCCGTGGCACAGTGCAGTGAGGGTCCAAGTGTTGGTGCTAGCAGTGAGCAGGAAAGCTGCAGCCAGAGCCCACGGACACCGCTGGTCCCTCTGCGCACATCAGGAGCAGCAGCAGCAGCACAAAGGCATCCTGGATCGATCTAATTTCTGTATAAAAACAGGAAGCTGCCCCTCCCTTCGCCAAAACAGAGGAAGAGCAGCATGGCCTATATCTGTGTCACTGAGAAAAGGGGCAGGGGAAGAAGCAAATGGTGTCAGGAAGAAGATACCTCATTTTTTTCTAAGGATACTGATACCCAGTAGTCATTTAAATCCCCCTTTATCAACTTATCAGATATAACTTGGGAGCTAACATCCGAACCAAAGTTCCTCAGGGCACAGCACCCTGATCTCCTTGACTCCATCATCTCACACCACTTTTGTGTTACAGAGGAGTCACATAAAGGCAATACTAGAAGAGGAAAGAGGTGGAATATTCACTAGAAGACCCTGAATCTTTAAGGAACTCTATAGAATAATGGATTTAGGTGATGGATTGGGACAGGGGACCAGGAACAAGCAGATGTTTCAGCTATCAAGTTAAATAAATTGTTTCTCAATCTGTGCAACAGCTTCAGTTACAGTAGATGGGTTTCAGTGCTTGAAGTGTGGAAGAGCCAGAGGAACGAGTAGGTTGGCCACATGAGTTAGCCCAGGATCTTACTAATGTAAGTTGGAAACATAAATCCTGCAACTTGACTGTGTTTGCTCTGGAACTGCATTCACAAGGGGCTGGAGAACAGGCCCTATGAGGAGCGGCTGAGAGAGCTGGGGTTGTTTATCCTGGAGAAGAGGAGGCTGAGAGGAGACCTCGTTACTCTCTACAACTACCTGAAAGGAGGTTGTAGAGAGGAGGGAGCTGGCCTCTTATCCCAAGTGCCAGGGGACAGGACAAGAGGGAATGGCCTCAAGCTCTGCCAGGGGAGATTTAGGCTGGAGATTAGGAGGAGGTTTTTCACACAGAGGGTCATTGGGCATTGGAATAGTCTGCCCAGGGAGGTGGTTGATTCACCTTCCCTGGAGGTGTTTAAGGCACAGGTAGATGAGGTCCTGAGGGACATGGTTTAGTGTTTGATAGGAATGGTTGGACTTGATGACCCAATGGGTCTCTTCCAACCTGATTGTTCTATGATTCTATGATTCACTGAAATCAGGCCATAATCAAAGCCTTCCCCATTTCAATGCCACCTAAAATAAGAAATAGAGATTGCCTGGTGTTAAACCAAAAACCACACGCTCAGATTGTTGTTTGGTGTGTGGATATTGTTCTCAGCTTAGCATATAAGTGAGAAACCTCAAAGGCATGAACAGTTTTTCTTGACAATGAGTCCTGGGCCTTGCTATGTTAAAGCAGAAATATCGGAATTATATTGGTTCGCATAGTCATAACCATCATTTTTTGCTGCCTTGCAGCCAGTGTGTCATGTACACTTGTGTTTAGATGTGTCCATAGAGGGATCCAACCTGCAAATAAAGAACTGCAACAAAAGTTGTGGTTTGCTTATTACTGCTCAAGGCTTGAGACTGTGTGAGAAAAACATTTTCCAGTTCAGACGGAGGAAACAGAAAGCATAAAGATTCATTACTGTGCTATTCAACAGAACAGATTTCTAATGAACTGTGTCTACCAAACAGTTTAGAGATGAGGAAGTGATGGAAAGATGCTTTTCATGCAAGCAGAACAACAATCAAAGAATAGCATTCTCAGGCTAGACCATGCAACCAAGAGTATGTTTACTGCTTGAGCTAAGTATTTTCTTTTCATTATAGACACTTGACCTCCAAGGATCGGTAGTGATAGGACAAGGAGGAATGGCTTTAAATTGGAAGGGACTGAACACAGGGCTCCAGGTAACGTCTTCCAAGATACAAAAAGAGGGGCAGAATCCCCTCCCTCTGCTTGCTGGCGTAACACAACTCGTAGGCTTTGGGGCTGTAGCATTTGTGTTGCTCTCAGTCCCACCCTCAAATGCCAGCAGTAGCCCTTTTGGCTAAGACTTCTGCTGAGCTCCTTCTCCCTGCCCACCCCCCTCAGCTTGGCACTAAAAAGCAAACAAACAACTTCTGTGACCTGCAGAATTTGCAGAGACCAGCTTTCAGCAGGCTGGTGTCTCTTGGGGGGCTAATTTGGGTGCCAGAGAAGGCACGAATGGTGACTGACGCTTTTCCCACGGTTTGGGCATCAATCAAATGTCAGATCCATGCAGATTCGCTAATGTCTAATAAGGTCTGACAGCATGCGCTGGTCTTTCTCACAGTCACAGCCCTGGCAGGGTTGTTCTTTACCCAGCTGTAAAGGGAGGAACTGAGCTCTACACCTCTATTGGGTTCAGATAAAGCTGGACAAAGGGTTAAAAAGCTTTTTAAAGAAAGGAATTTGGAAGAATACGAGTGTGTAGATATACAATGTGATTGCATAAGCTCTGTTACATTGGGAAATCAAAATAACCAACCCTTTTCCCCCTAAATGTGATCGAATTTATAGTTATCTCATTCCTAGTGCAAAATCTCCCTTTAAACTTTGCTCTAGAGCCTGCAGAGACCCACATCCAAGAATTTCAATTTGTTGCTTTATCGTGAAGCTTGAGTACAGGAGAGGTGGTTTTTACACTTCAGGTCTCTGCGGAATGAATATGACCCCAGCCAGAATAACTCTCGAGTCAGCACGTGAGCAGTCACAGGGAGATACATAGCTTTGCAGCACACCTGATAGCTAAGGTGGAGTTCAATATGGGAAACGTGACTCTGTCATATCCTGGGGACTTCTGGAGTCTTAAAAGAGGGGAAAAAAATGTCTTTAAAGGGTGCCCAGGCATGTCTCAAAAGGGAATAAATGAGTTGTGGTGGGACCGCACAGCCTAACCCAGGCATTCGGCAAAGGCAGCTCTGTGGCTGAGACACACAGGGTGGATTTCTGCCCTGCAGCAGGGCTGGTCTCCAGGGCAGCTCTACCTCCAGCACCCACGCATGCCAGCTCTTTGCACACCCGTCCCACAAGGTGAGCATCACCTCACCGTGTCCTCGGGCTGCCCTTAACAGAGAGGAGATGCACAATCAGAGAGAGGACAAATCTCAGCCTTTACAACCTCAGAGCTGACAAGTGCTTCCTGCAGGGTGACAGCTGAGTCACTTCTGTAACTCCTGCACTGCAGGAACTCAAGTCTTGTTGCTTCCTCTGAGCTCCAGGCCCAGGTGCATCTTTTTTTGACTGCTCCACTCACATGACCCTCTGCTGCTTGGACAGCTTTGAAAGGCCCAGGTAGCTGGGGGCGGAGAAAGAGGCTTTTTAGAAGTAAAACATCTCAGCAGGCTTCCTACATCTCATTTCATTACCTGCCAGCTGCTCAAGGAGCACACAAGCTGCAAACACTCTGGGAAGGAGCAGCCCATTTAGCCAGACCAGCGAGGCTGATATTGCTTTGGAGATGGATATTGAACAACGGTTGGCAGGATTTCTCCATCAAATGGTGCTTCACAGATCCATCGGGAATCTTGCTGTGTCCAAGTCCTGACACAGGCTGACAACTCACAGATGTTCATCAAAAGAGGCTTCCTGCTTCCTCACATCCTACTTGGAGTTACTGGACTTCTCCTTGAGGAGGAGCACAAGCTTTGCTTTGAGCTGTACTCGCAGTTCCCCACTGCCCATGTTCTCCAGGCAGAGGTCACATTCCTCACCTAGCACTGTCTTATGGCAACACCATCAGAAAACTGGAGAAATTGCCCCTCGAAGGCCTTGCTCTATGCTTTCAGGGTACACTTTCTCCTTTTGAAAAAGCCTACTGTGTACCAAATGGGCAGCATCAGCACCTCTGCATGAGATTCCCAATCTGGAGTCCTGTGTCCAGTTCTGGGGTCCCCAGCTCAGGAAAGACAATGAATCACTGGAGAGATTTCAGTGGAGGCCATGGAGTTCAAGAAGAGATGAGCACCTCTCATAAGGAGAGACTGGGTGAGCTCAGCCTGTTCAGCCTGGAGAGGAAAAGACCAAGAGGGGATCTTACCAATGCTTATCAATATCTAAAGGGTAGGGATCAGGAGTATGGGGCCAGATTCTTCTCAATAGTGCCCAAAAGCAAAAGGATGAGGAGCAATGGGCATGACCAGGAGCATGGAAAGTTCTACCTGAACATGAGGAAAAACTTCCTTACTGTGAGGGTGATGGAGCACTGGAACACGGAGAGTGTGGAATCTGAGCAGGGTCCAAATGAGGACCAAGAGGGTCCAATCAAAGCAACACTGGGGTCTGAGTGGGGACCAAGAGGATCCAAGCAAGACGACAGTGAGGACCAGGAGGGGTGCAAGTGGGATCTGAGAGGGGTTCAAGTGGGAACCGAGAGGGTCCAAAGAAGGAAAAGGTGAGGACCAAGTAAGGTCTGAGCAGGGACCAAGTCAGGCCAAAGAGGATCTGAGTGGGAACCAAGAGGGTCCAAGTGAGGTGACAGTGGGGACCAAGAGGGTCCAACCGACGTGACAGTGGGGACTGAGTATGGTCCGAATGGGGACCAAGAGGGTCCAAGTGGGAATCGAGAGGATCCAAGTGAGGGGACAGTGGGGCCCAAGCAGGGTCTGAGTGGGGACTGAGAGGGTCCAAGGGAGATGACAATGGGGTCTGAGTAGGGTTTGAGTGGGGACCAAGAGGGTCCAAGCGAGGTGACTGAGGCTCTGGAGCGAGTCCAGAGAAGAGCAACAAAGTTGGTGAAGGGGCTGGAGAAGAGGCCCTATGAGGAATGGCTGAGAGAGCTGGGGGTGTTCAGCCTGGAGAAGAGGAGTCTTGAGAGGAGACCTCATTGCTCTCTACAACCACCTGAAAGGAGGTTTTAGAGAGGAGGGAGCTGGGCTCTTCTCCCAAGTGACAGGGGACAGGATGAGATGGAATGGCCTCAAGCTCCACCAGGGGAGATTTAGGCTGGAGATTAGGAGGGAGTTTTTCACGGAGAGGGTCATTGGGCATTGGAAGAGGCTGCCCAGGGAGGTGGTTGATTCACCTTCCCTGGAGGTGTTTAAGGGACGGGTGGCCGAGGTGCTGAGGGACATGGTTTAGTGTTTGATAGGAGTGGTTGGACTCGATGATCAAGTGGGTCTCTTCCAACCTCATGATTCTATGATTCTATGATTCTATGACTGTGGGGTCTAAGCAGGACCCAGTGGGGTCTAAGCAGGGACCCAGTGGGGCTTGAAAGGGTTCAAGCGACGGGACAGCGAGGACTGAGCAGGGTCTGAGTGGAGACAGAGAGGGTCCAAGCGAGAAAACAGTAGGGACTGAGCGGGGTCTGAGTGGGGACCGAGAGAGCCGAGCCGGCTGGAGCGAGCGCTGCCGGCGGAGTCGGGCGCCCCCTGCGGGCGGTCCCCGGCGCTGCAGCGCTGGGCTGGGCTGCGCTCCGAGCCCCCGGGGCTCCCCCGGCCTCCCCAGCGCCTCGCAGGGCAGGGAGGGCGCTGCCTCACGGCCTCCAGCTTCAGTTCCCGTCCCTGCGCCGGCGCGGGGGAAAGCGGCTTCTCAATTCGGGGCTGCAGCGGAGCAGGGGTGCTGGCTGTTTGTCAGAGAGTAAATATCAGGGCTCAGAGAAACCTTTGAGCAGCGTCCAGCTCTGAAAGGGGCTCCAGGAAGGCTGATGAGGGCCTCTTGATCGGGGAGGGCAGGGAGAGGACAAGGGGAACGGTTTCCAGCTGAAAGAGGAGAGATTGAGAGGAGATCTTAGGAAGAAATGTTCTCCTGGGAGGGTGAGGAGGCCCTGGGCCTGGTTGCCCAGAGCAGTGGTGGCTGCCCCATCCCTGGAGGGGTTCAAGGCCAGGCTGGATGGGGCTGTGAGACCCTGATCCAGTGGGAGGTGTCCCTGCTCTGGGCAGGAATGGGGCTGGATGGGTTTTGAGATCCCTTCCAACCCAAACCATCCTGTGATTCTTAGAAAAACTGTTTCCCTCCACACTCTGTGTGATTTAGAGAGGAGGTGTGAGGCTGAGCCCTGGCTCAGTGGACACAGAGGCCTTGAGCTTGGCTATCTATGGACAGCACTACTTTACGGGTGATTTGGGAGCTCCAAACATTCCCTCCCAATCCACACAGCACCTTTTTTTAAAAAGCCACTTCTTTTAAACCATTCATGGCCTTTTCACCATCCCTACCGGCTGGGAAATCACAAGGAATCACAAGCCCGAATGTTCCTGGGGACTCCTAAGTATCCCAAACACACACCACAAAGGGGTTCCTGAAGACGGAGGAGCCTTTATGGGCATTTTTGTGAGCTTCCAGTTCAATGAACTGCTAAAGCAAATCGGAGGCCCGGTCACCCGGCAGGAGGGAGCTGCCTGGCAGCCACAGCTCCGCGCTGGAGCTGCTCCCAAAGTTTGGAGAAGTTGCAATCAGAGGAATCGCAGAATCACAGAATCACTAGGTTGGAAAGAACCCACAGGATCATAGAGTCCAACCATTCCTATCCATCGCTAAATCATGCCCCTCAGCACCTCATCCACCTGTCCTTTAAACACTTCCAGGGAAGGTGACTCAACTGCCTCCCTGGGGCAGCTTGTTCCAATGACCGTGCTTCATCCAGAGCTCATTGGGCATATCCATCCTGGCTGAGTGCTTTGTGGCTCCCACTGGAGTGAGACAAAGAGAAATGCAGATTATTATTGGAAAGAGCAGGTTGGGATGGCAGGAGCAACAGCGGGTGCTGTGTGATCCCTGCGGGTAGGAACAGGGGCGGGGGTCAGTGCAGAGATGCTGCTGGCATGGGCGAGGGTCTGGGTTGGTGTTTCAAGCTGAGGAGTCACCTGTAGGGGCCTGCTTGGAATCACAGAATCATAGAACAACCAGGTTGGAAGGGACCCACTGGATCATCAAGTCCAACCATTCCTATCAAACACTAAACCAAGTCCCTCAGGACCTCATCTACCTGTGCCTTAAACACCTCCAGGGAAGGTGAATCAACCACCTCCCTGGGCAGCCTCTTTCCAGCCCCACGTAGCTTGAGTGCACATCTTGAGGATCGAAAGAGACGGTGTTTTCATCGTTGTCTCTCCCCGGAAAATGGGGTTTAATGAGGTTTTAAATATTAAAGTGGGATAATTTCCCTGGCCGGCAAGATCATGCAATTTTTATGCCTTCTTTCTCTCCCAAAATTTTATCACCCTTTATTTTTAGCGATGCCTAATTCCCCCTTTTGGAAAAAAATAATTAAAAAATAAGCAGAGAAAGCAGTGATTTCAGGAAAACCGCTCTTTGGCTGGGGAGTGGTCCTGGGGGGGGCTGCTCCATAGGGAGCCTTGCCCCAAGCTGCAGCAGTGGCCGAGGACCTTGTGGTGGCAGAGGGGACCCGCAGTGCTGGGTGCCAGGGCTGGGTGCCCAGGGCTGGTGCTGAGTGTGTGCAAAAGGTGTTGCTGCAGCGTGCATGGTGCTGGGTGCCCACACTGGCTACTGGTGAGGGTGCCCATTGTGGGTGACAGTGCTGAGTACACATCCTTATGTGTCCAAGCATCCGTTTGTCCACACGTCCAGTGCCCATGTGCCCACATGTCTCTGTCCCTGTCTATGTGTCTATGTCTGTGTGTCTGTGCTCATGCATCCGTGCATATGTGTATCAACTCTGGCATGTCCATGTGCCCACATGTCCATGTTTCCCCATATGCATGTGTCCATGTTCCTGTCCCTGTGTCCATGTTTCCCCATTTCTGTGTGTCCATGTTCCTGTCCCTGTGTCCATGTTTCCCCATTTCTGTGTGTCCATGTCCCTGTCCCTGTGTCCATGTTTCCCCATGTCCATGTGTCCATGTCCCTGTCCCTGTGTCCATGTTTCCCCATGTCTGTGTGCCCCTGTGACCACGTGTCTGTATCCATGCCCATGTCCATGTGTCTGTGTCCCTGCATCTCTGTGCCTGTATCTCCATGTCCATGTGTCTGTGTTTCCCTGTGTCTGTGCCCATATCCCTGTCTGTGTGCCTGTGCCTGTGTCCCACCGTGTCCATGACTGTGTCTGTGTCCGTGTGTCCATGTTTCCCCATGTCCCTGTCCATGTGCTCGCGTGCCCATGCCCATGTGTTCCTGTCCATGCCCCTGTCCATGTGCCCATGTCCGTGCGTCCATGCCCCCGTGCCTGTATGTCCATGTCCATATCCCTGTGTGTCCACGTGTCTGTGTGTCTTTGTCCATGTTCCTGTCCTTGTGTCCACTTGTCCATGCCCGTGTGTCCATGCCCATGGCCATGTGTCCATGCCTGTGTGTCCGTTCCCATAGCCGTGTGTCTGTGTCCATGTCTCTGTCCGCCTGTCCATGTGTTGATTCCTGTGTCCATGTGTCTGTGTCTGTGTGTCTGTGTCCATGACCCTGTCTGTGTCCATGTGTCCATGTGTTGATTCCCATGTCCATGTGTCCGTGTCCATGTCTGTGTGTCTGTGTCCATGACCTTGTCTGCATGTCCATGTGTCCCTGTGTCGATTTCTCTGTCCATGTGTCTGTGTCCATGTCTGTGTTCATGACCCTGTCTGCATGTCCATGTGTCGATTCCCGTGTCTGTGTGTCTGTGTGTCTGTGTGTCTGTGTGTCTGTGTGTTGATTCCCATGTCCATGTGTCCATGTGCCCGTGTCCATGTCCCCATGTCCATGTCCCTGTGTCCATGTCCATGTGTCCATGTGTCGATTCCGGTGTCCATGTGTCTGTATCCATGTCCCTGTCTGCATGTCCATGTGTCGATTCCTGTGTCTGTGTGTCTGTGTGTCTGTGTGTCTGTGTGTCTGTGTCCGTGTTCACGACACTGTCTGTGTGTCGATTCCCACGTCCATGTGTCCATGTGCCTGTGTCCATGTCCGTGTGTCCATGTGTCGATTCCCATGTCCATGTGTCCGTATCCATGTCCCTATCTGTATGTCCATGTGTCGATTCCCACGTCCATGTGTCCATGTGCCCGTGTCCATGTCCATATGCCCATTCCCATGTCCATGTGTCCGGATCCATGTCCCTATCTGCATGTCCATTTGTCGATTCCCGTCTGTGTGTCTCTGTGTCCGTGTCCGTGTTCACGACACTGTCTATGTGTCGATTCATATGTCCGTGTGTCTGTGTGTCCATGTCCATGTCCCTGTCTGCATGTCCATGTGTCGATTCGTGTGTCTGTGTGTCTGTGTCCGTGTTCACGACACTGTCTGTGTGTCGATTCCCATGTCCGTGTGTCTGTGTGTCCATGTTCATGTCCCTGTCTGCATGTCCATGTGTCGATTCCCATGTCTGTGTGTCTGTGTGTCTGTGTGTCTGTGTGACTGTGTGTCTGTGTCCGTGTTCACGACACTGTCTGTGTGTCGATTCCCATGTCCGTGTGTCTGTGTGTCCATGTCCATGTCCCTATCTGCATGTCCATGTGTCGATTCCCGTGTCTGTGTGTCTGTGTGTCTGTGTGTCTGTGTGTCTGTGTGTGTGTCCATGTTCATGACACTGTGTGTTGATTCCCATGTCTGTGTCCATGTGTCCGTGTTCCCGTGTCCGTGTGTCCGTGTGCCCGTTCCCGTGTCCGTGTGTCTGTGTGTCTGTGTGTCTGTGTGTCTGTGTGTCCATGTGTCCGTATCCATGTCCCTATCTGCATGTCCATGTGTCGATTCCCATGTCTATGTGTCTGTGTGTCTGTGTCCGTGTTCATGACACTGTCTGTGTGTCGATTCCCATGTCCCTGTGTCTGTGTGTCCGTGTGCCCGTGTGCCCGTTCCCGTGTCCGTGTGTCCGCGGTGGCGGAGGAGGTGCGGCTGCCCCTGTGCTGGAGTCAATCTGCGGGGCCGTGGGACGCGTGCGCAGTGCGGGGCGCTCGGCTCGCTCCGGTGCTGCTGCCGCTCCCTCTCGCTCCGGAGCCGAGCCCGGGGGCGGCGGCGGGAGTGGGGGGGGCAGCGGGCGGCGGCGGCGCGGATGCCGGCACCGTGAGTACCGAGCGCCCCGGACGGGGGTGGGGGTGGGGGGAGGGACGCGGGACTGTCGCCCCCTCCCTCGCTGTGCCCAGCCCGGCGGCTGCGGGCGGACCCCGCTTTGCACCTCCGCCTTTGCGCTCCCCTCTTTGCTCCTCGCTCTTTGCATCCACCCCTTTGCCTTCCCCCCTTTGCACACCTCCTTTGCTCCTCGCCTTTTGCATCCCCCCCCTTCGCCCTCCACCTTTGCGCACCCCCCTTTGCACACCCCCCTTTGCACACCCCTCTTTACATTCCCCCCTTTACGTTCCCCCGTTTACGTTCCCCCCTTTACGTTCTCCCCTTTACATTCCCCCCTTTACATCCCTCCCTTTACATCCCCTCCCTTTACATCTCCCCCTTTGCATGTCCCTCTTTGCCTCCCCCCATCCTTTTGCACCCTCCTGCACCCCTCTTTGCATCCCCCCCCCCCCCGCATGCCCCCATCCCTCCCATATCCCTCTCTTTGCACCCTCCTGCACCCCTCTTCGCGTCCCCCCTCTGCCTGCCCCCATCCCTCCCATATCCCTCTCCTGGCACCCCCTCTTTGCACACACACTCCCCCCTCACTCCCATATCCCCCACTTATCACCCCTACTTCCCCACCCGCTCCCCTTTCCCTGGGGTTGCTGGAGAGGTCGGGCTGGGTCTGCCTGTCTGTGCGTCTGTCCGTGTGTCACCAGAGGTGGGGAGGGGGCACTGGGATGCTCCATGGGGATCGGCCGGTGGGGTGTGGGGGCACCCTGAGCACTGAGGAAGGAGGAGACCCTCCTCGCTGCATCATTCCAGGAAGGAGGAGGAGGAGGAGGGTGGAGGGGGACATCCTCCAGCCACAGGGCTCGCTGCAGGGTTTGCCCAGCTTGGAGGGAGGATCCCCACTGGAGGCCTCCCCATCCCTCCCTGTGTCCACAGGTAGGTGCTAGGGCAGCACTGGAGCATCCCTGCACCAGTTTGACCAGGCAGGCACTCCATGCAGCTCCCAGTGACTCCCAGTGCAAGGGGTGCCATGCCTCATTATGGGGAGCCCTGACCTGGTCGGGGCAGTGGGGAGCGCTGGGTGTCTCTGCGAGGTTGTCTAAGGTCAGGGTGACAGCACACTCCAGTCCCCACCAGGTCCTCCAGCGTGGCCAATGGGTTGGGCAGAGGGACCTGGCTTGGTGGTGTCCAGGACGTGGCTGTCCCCCATAGCAACGTGACATTTGACCATCGCCCAACACAAGCCCAACACACGGACGGCATCGCAGGTCCGCATGGCCGAGGGATGGGGAGGAGCAGGCGTGGCTGGTGGAGCTGCTCCACATGTGGCTCGTGGTGCGTCTCTGGGCATGGAGAGGTTTCCCCGGGAAGCTCCCTCTCCTCGCTGCTTCCATGAGGCTGCTCTGGCGCGGATCCATGGCCTTATTTAAGAAACTAAACAAAAAGTGTTAAGTGAGTGGGAGGGATTGCCCTGCTGCGAGGGGAGTTCATTCCCCTCTGGATACGTCTCCATCATCCCCATCGACAGAGACGCTCATCCCGTGTCACACCGGATGAGCGGAGCCCGTGGTGTTTGCTGGCCTGGTGGATTCCACTTTCTTTGGGAAAACGGGTCGCCCCAGTGGGCACATATTTCAGAAGAGCTCCCAAGGGAGAGCGCCACATCAGATTTCCCTACAAGGATTTTAGCTCCTCCGCGTCAGCCCTTCCCCACAAATGACTCAAGCCGCTAATCAAAATACAGTCGTGTTTTTCAGCAATTAAACAAACTCCACCTCGTCAGATTATAGTGGAGAAGCAGGAATTTAGTGACATGGATATATCTCGAATCAGGGTGCAGGTGCCTGTTTTGATATCAATAGTAAAGAAAAAAAGGAACCAAAGACAGGGAATTGAATAACGCAACTCAAACCGGGAGAGGGTAAGGGAGAAAAATACCTTGATGGAGTAATTGGGGAACAGTTTGGGTTGGAAGAGGCTCTAAAAGGCCCTCTAGCCATGCTGAGTCCACTCAAGGTGTGGGAGCATCTCTGCCACCTCCCAAAGTGCATCCTCTCCTATCTTTGCTTCTCTCTGCTTGTGGTCTCACTTTTAGGCTGGACTTGGGCTGCAGCATCTGGAGTTTCAGCTGGGGTGGGGGAGCTCAGGGCTCTTCCCTGGGAGCAGTAGGTCTAGAGTGGCAAAGCGGCTGCTGTGTCAGTCCTTGACCTCTGCAGAGCAGGAGCTCAAGCTGCTGTGGTTTCTTCACTTTTTAATCCACACTTTTATCCTCTGGATGAAATTATTTTGGGAAGTCAGCTCAAAGGAGGTAAGAGCCACCACTCGAGCCATCCCACAGGGTGCCCTGCCTTTCCCTTCAGCTCCTCCTTTTCCTCAGTCTGTTTTTTGGTGCTAATCATGCTCAGGCCATGCCTGAGCCCCCAAAAGCAGAGCTGCAGCAGCAGAGTGAAGCTGCAGGCATCGCTGCCCTCGTGCCACTGCACCATGCGCTCTCAGGGTTCAGCACTCCGGGCTCTTGCCTGGAATAACAGCGGCTTCCGGGTGAGCCGGTGCCCACAGCCTTCACCGAGACTTCCTATTACTCAGTTCCTTCTTCGTCTCTGCACATCTCTGCGTTTCCATTACCAAAGCTGTTCAGAGAGGGGTGGATCTAAAGCCAGATACATTATTTTGTAGCTACCTCTTAATCTGGGGGGAAGAAAAGATACTGGGCTTTATCCCCCCTTGTTTTCATCCCCCAATGTGTTGCAACATGCTTTTGGCCTATGGGGAGGACAGGATGGAGGAAGAGTGTCTGACATTTGTGGTGTAAGAGGGGAAGAAACCAAACTTGCTGGTTCACGGGAACTCCAGCAACCCTATCGCAGACCGGGAAGCTGCTCTGCAGTGGCTGTCACTACCCCAGCTCCAGCTGGCTCAGGGAAGGGCATCGAGCCCCACAAGCATCTCCCTTTTCATACCGTCCTGTACCCAGCGCCGTACAAGTCTCCTCCAGCTCCATTCCATCTGGGCTCACCCAGCCCATTTCTTTCTCTCTCTTCGCCATGGGTTACCCCCTGCAGCACAGGGAGGGGAACCTGCAGGAATCCCTGATGTGATGGTGGCATTTTGTCATGGTGTTTGTGGCAAATAACTCTACCAGTCGTCTCTCCCCACCATGTCCATGAGTTTCAAGACACTCCTAAGTTTTTTGCAGAGGTCAGATGCCTTAAATGCTGCTGTGCATGCTCTGCTGGAGCAGCTGGCTCGGTGCCTCGCTGAGGTGAGCTGTGGCTGTGCTGGTCCATGAGCCACGAGGTGAGACCCCTGCAAAGCCCCTCAGCCTACCTGAGTGGGACCTGGGGACACAGGAAACGGTGGCTTTGGGTGAGACCTTAGTGAAAGCAAAATCCTGGCTCTTGCTGGAGCCAGAGCACCATGTAAAACAAGGCAGCAACTCCAGAGTTTTGATCGACTTGCCTTTCTGTGAAAGCACTCTGGGAGCACAGGGTATTATTTTTTTTCTATTATTTGTGGCTTGAAATCTACTGGGTTCCTTCTTGGGGAGGGACCGGTGACAAGGACCTCCTACCTGTGACCTCCTCTCTCAACCACTGGGTTGGACACAGAGGGTGATGCCCTGACCCACCCCATCAGCTCCTCCAGGTCTGTGGGAACCATCAAGGATGATGCCCCAGCCACCCCATCAGCTCCTCCAAGGTCTGTGGGGGCTCAGCTGCTCCAGATGAGTTTACCAGGAGAGGTGGGGAGTGCTCTGCCTCTCAGCCATCCTGCAAACCCTCCTGTCTTTGGCTGTTTCATGGAGGCAGGGATTGGAATAGGGGGGAGAGTGGAGCAGCCACAGCGAGGCAAAGGACACCAAAATCCTGTGGGGTTCAGGTTTAACATTCAGCTTAGACATGGAAAAAAAGGGGGTTTCCTGGCAGCAGGAAAATGGATGGTGGAGTTCTATAGCAAGCCGCCCTTCCAGTTCTCAAAACCACTTGGGAACAGCCTCAGTTGACCTTTTGAGGGCTCTTTTCTCAACCTGTGAAGATCTGCTGGGTTTGGGGGCCCAGCTTTGCCGCGCTCCAGGCTTACTTGTCTGTACTTGCCTTCTCTGAAGGCAGAAACACTGAGGAGGCTCCAGGGCAGCAATGGGATGGGCGTAGGGGGAGCAGAGTCCCCGTGGCTCTGTGCAGGGGCCAGGCTGTGGCAACTTGCTCCTGGAGATGGGTTTACTGCTGGCTCAGTGCAGAGCAGGTCAGGGAGCCAGCAGAGAGGTTTGAAATGAAGGGTTTGGGTTTTCCCATTGCTCCCCATCCTGCAGGCATGAACCCAAGCAGGGCTTGAGTAGTTTCCTCCCACAGAAGGCAAGTGCCCAAGCAGCATTTCAGTGCAAAGGACAGGAGAACAAGCAGGTACATATTGGCATTAGCAGACAGAAACACCAGAAGAGGAAGGGAAAGCTTTAAACTAGCCTTGGAAAATAAGAAAAAACAAGAAAAGATGCTGTCTTATGAGTCCAGCATGGGTTCCACCAGGAGGTGAGAGCTCGCAGAGAGGATTCGGGGCTGGGGAATTGCATTGCCACAACAGCAGCGGCAGAGAAACTCATCTGTCCAGTGATGGTACAGCTGAGCCCCACAGCATCCCGGGGGTTCAGTGAAGGGCACCACTGTGGCCTGTCATGTCAGGGTTCTTGCTGAGATCCCCAGTGGGGGCTGCTACTGGGATCTGAGCTCAGAACACCTATGGTGTGAGCGTCCATGGCTGGGCTTCTGCTGCCCCGGCCGCGTCCCGCAGCAGCATTTGCAGTTGGAGTGGGATGCAGCCGCCGCAGCTGCCTGGCACTGCCCTGGGACTGGGGACCACCCCTGTGGCACAGGGACCATGCAGGGTGACAGCACTTCCTTCCTCCCTACGCTGCCAGCTCCTCCCCGGGGATGGCTGAGCCAAGCCCCACTGTCTTTCTTCCCCTTTGGCTGGATTTGAAACGACCAGTGTGGCAGATCCCAGAGGGCATGAGTTTGTCATAGAGCCCCTTGTTTCTTGTCAGGGCAGGGGGCAGGGCCAAGCATCACTGCTGTCCTGGTACCCGTGAGGCTGTGGTGACCACAACACAGGGGTCATGTGTGCCTCTTGGGATGCTCCAGAGCTGGAAGAGAGGGCATCAGGTCACCACATCCTCCTTGCCCTGGGTATTTGCCCATAGGGCAGTCCCCTGGGGGACTCCTGCAGTCCCTCGGTGTTTTAATGTTGGAGCAAAGCCTGATATGAGAGGTTACAGGACCCATGGTGGCATTGTGTCTGGGGTCTGCAGGACATCCCTGCCCTGGGTGCTCACTGCTGAAGTGTGAATCTTCTTGATGCCAAACGCAAAAAGGCATCTGTCAGGGCTGGCAGTGAGGCTCAGTGCTGCTCAGGTGAATAAACTGGTGGGCAAATACCCCTGGGGTGCAGTGTTTTGGGGTGGTCCCCCTTGCTCCCAGCCACCGTGCGGTGTGGCCCCAGCTTGGCTGGTCTCACCGCTGACTGAGCCAGTTGCCAGGCTCAGCCCTGCCCTGACCACATCAGTGCGGTTTTTTGGGCAGGGAGCGTGGCTGGAGAGCAGGGCTGGACCTGTTCTCGGCGTGGCCAGACTCACGCCGTGCCAGCGCAGGCTCCCAAACCTCCTCCCTGTGCCCAACCGGTGTTCCCATGCTGGCATGGGTCTCCGGATGCAGGCGCTGAGGTTTGGTCTTGTGCCGGGGCTGGGGAGAAAATTGCCCCTCGGCTGTGTTCGGGGAGCGATTGGAGCCGAGGTGAGCGACCCCTTTGATCTAGGGTTTCTCTGTGATGCAGGAGTCCTCCTTTTTATCCCAATCCAAGGTTGTTTCTCTGTTTGGTTCCTCATTTCCTGAGAAAGGGCAATTCCTCATCATCTTATCCTTGGTCCTCCTAGGATTCATAGCCCCTAAATTGCCACTAATTCCCTGTCTTCCATCCTGTGGCCCCTTGGGGATGGAGATGAGAGGGTCCCAGGCTGGCAGCACCCTGTAGATGAGGAGAACCCCACCACCCGCCTGTCTTGGCTCTTAAGCTGGCCATACTGATGCCATATCTCCCCCTTTCCTTTTCCCTTCCATCCTGTCATCTGCTGGGCTCCATCCATGTGGTTTAGACCCATGCTGAGTATTGATTACTATGGTCTTTCTTCTCCTTTCACATGGATCATTACCAAATTCTTGACAGGATTCTGCCTTAACAACGCCATGATACCTCTACTAATAGAAACATAATTGTCAGGGCTTGCCTTATTAAATCCTCCAGCTGATTGTTGTGGGTGCTATTTTTACGTGGTGAAATAATTAACTCTGTCTCAGTGCAAGAGCTGGGGCCGGAGGGGCAGATACCAAGAGTGCTGCACCTATGGTACCACCCAGCATCCCACGGTGGCCGTCCCAGCCATGGTGGCCATGCTGGGACAGAGCCTTTTCCCAGCAGGTGCTGGAGAGGTTTGTGTGGTGCTTTTGAGAGAGCTTGCGGTGGGATTTCTGCTTGGTGCGGAAAGATGGCCTGGAAATACGCAAGGAGAGGGACAGGGAGCAGAGGAGGTGGCCAGTCCAGACAAGGACCTTGGCATCATCCTCATCCCAGCAGGAGAGGTGCCCACGGGGCTGTCGGCCCTTGCAGCGTGAAGGACCAGGGAGGTGTTGGGACACGCAGCTCCTCCTAGTTCTCATCACCAAGACTTGCCTTTCCAGTCTCAGGGGATGGCAGAAAAATCACTGCCAGGCAGAGGAGCTCCCCAAAGGCATCCACTTGCTGTCACTGCCACCTCCTCTGCCACGTGCACGGGCGCATCTGCCAGCGTTCTCAGCAACATGTGCTCAGCAGGGGGGTGGCTGGGGCACAGCCACCTGAGCATCCCTCATCCCAGCAGGACAGGGAGAGCCCAACTGGCTGGTGCCCAGGATCCCTGGCACCTGCATGCTGGTGGCACTGGAGTCAACCCTGCTCCATCCCTGCAGAGTGGTGGGACTCCAGCCTCACCTCTTTTCTAATAGATTGCTAAAGGCTGGGGAAAGCCGGGTCTAAAAATACCTCCTAAAGCTTCCTGCGCCGCTGGCAGGTGGCTGGGGCAGGCGGCAGCTGTGGGGCTTGGCGGCAGTGCCTGCCCACGGGGTAACCCTGCCAGAGGGATCCCAGGGGTGCAGGCCCCCACCACCCCCTGGGGCTGCCTATGGGGCTGGGTGCCCTCTGACAGCCAAATCGGGTAGAGATTGGAGGTGCTGGGTTCCTCCTGGGAGAATGGCAGGGAGGAGGTAGGAATCAACGGCCTTGGCTCAACCCCTTATTAGACAGTGGAGAATCCAGCAGCAGTGTGTGACTGGGAATGCTGAGCTTTGCTCCCACTGAGCCATCCCAGCAGGTCCTAGAAGTGCCGGGCATTTCACAGCTCCTCTGAGGTGCAGACCGGGGTTGGATCCAGATTGAGGCATTGTGGGCGTGCGGTGGGGGCTGAGCTGGTCCAGGAGTGGGGCCTCCACTGGCACTGGGGGCACCCCTGTCCGAGCGCTCCCCACAGGTTCAGTGATGAGCAGCAAAGCTATTCCTGGTTTGACCCATACACTATGAAAGGAAGGTTCCTACTGGGGCAGGGAGCTCACACAGCTACTGGGGGTGGCAGAGTCAAATATCTTGGGTGCACATGGTTGCCCCAAAGCCAGCAAGGTGGGGGTGCTGAGAGCTCCTCATGGGAGTGCAGCCACATCCCAGCAGCTCCCGGCTCTTGGAGCTGGCCCTGCCCAGCTGTGGCAAAGGGAATCCTGGAAAATCATCTGGAAAATAAATGAGGTTCAAGGGACTGGGGAAACAGAGCCCAGCTGAGCCCTGCGAGGTGCCTGTGAGAACAGCAGTAATGAGGGGGTGGGTGCTGACAGGCAGAGGGGCTGCTGGAGTGGAGGGGGACAACTGGGCGATGGGGGGTTCCCTCTGGATGCGGTGGGGCTGGGGGTGGTGGCAATGTGACCACATTGGGTTTTGCGTGTTGGGGTGCGCAGTGTTGGGAAGAAAGGAGATAACAGCTGGGCATCCCCGAGGAAGGCAAGGAAAGCCAGGGCTCTGGGTTGGGCTGATAACAGGCACGTGCCATGGCTGGGCACCCAGCCCACGGCCACAGGGGGTGTCAGCATCCCCCCTCCTGTCTTCATCCCCTTTTCCACCTGCGCCAAGTCCACACGAGCAGACTTGTGGCAGAGACCACAAACTGGTTTCAATCACCAGGGTGGTGTCAGAGCTAGAGCCCCCTCCACCCGCGTCGGTGCTGAGGGCAAATTTTATGAGGGAAACAGAGGTTGGGTGTCTGATTTCTCTCTTTCTCTTCTTTCTTACTTTCTTTCTTCTTTTTTTTTTTTTTTCCTGAAGAGTTAAAAAAAAACTCAAATGACTTTGTTTGTGAGTCACTCTTGGCCAAGTGAGCCGGGCTTCACTGGGGCTGGCACATCCCTGCATCACAGGGATGATGCTGCCAGGAGTCTCAGGCTCAGCTACCCTTGGGCACCAGCACCTTCCCTTGCTGCCCACCTTGCTCCCTTGCCCCATGGGCAGCTCTGGAACCCAGGACACAGCCTGGCAGAAAGTGCTGCCGCTCAGCAATGCTGGGTGCTGGGGACCAGCCTGTGCCAATCCTGGGGATGTATCCTGACTGTCCCTCCTTGGGGCAGCCGTACTGGCCGCTTCCTCAGCCACAGGGCTGTTCCAACGTCAGTGTGACCAGTCAGTGTCCAGCATCCCCAGCTGCGGCCAGTGCCATGGTCAGTGTTCATCCCAGCCAGGGAGCCCTGGCTTGGCTCCTCTTACTCCTGCACCGGCTGCCGGATCCAACCGAGGGGTGGGAAGCAGGAGGACCACCCAGCTTTGCCACCACTCCTGCCCCATTGGGGTGGCCAGCCCCATGGCAGAGCGGCAAGGAGGGCAGCCGGGCCCTGACGGGGCTTTCCCAAAAAAGGTCTGAACTCTTTGGTTGAGTTTGCCACTTCCCTTACCACTCCCTTTCCTGTGAGAGGATGTATTCGTCCGCTTTTCTTTTCTCTTTCTCTCTTCTTTTCTCTCCTGTCTCCCTGCCCTCAGCCCCCATGGTCCTGGCGATGCCACGCACCCCTTGAGCTGGCCGGGGTCACCCTGGCTGGCACACGCTGCCACGCCATGGCCAGGCTGCAGGTACGGACACACCTCTGGCAGCTCCCCCCGCACCCTTGGGTCCCCTCGCCAGCCGCGGCACGGGGTCAGGTGGGAACAGGGAGCTGGGTGCAGGCTGTGCCGGGGATGCCCCTGCACTGGGGTGGGTGCTGGTTTGAGCTCTGCTTTGCAGAGGCAGGAACGGGATGCCCCAAGTGCTCAGGGCATTGTCCCCAGCCGCAGCGCTTGGGAAGCATAGAGGGAAACGTTGCCCTGATCAGTGTTTGCCATGACTTCGGGTTGCCCATATGGGCATCCTGATGCCACAGCCCCCAGTGCAGCTGGCAGAGGGTGATTTTAACAACTGCTTTACGTGGGGTGAGCAGCATGCAGGGCCCTTTGTGAGTGGCTGCGAGGGATGGGGCTGACCCGGTGCCTCAGCAAGGATCAACCCAGGGGAAGGGGACATTTCCCTTCAAAAGCCATTTTGGGGAGCACTCATTTTGTCTTTTTGCATGTGGGGCTCCCCCTTGCCATCTGAGGAAAGGATGGAGCAGTGCCAGGCTCAGTAGGGCCATCACAGGCTGGCATTGCCCAGGGACACCCAGCGACTCCCAGGCCGCTGTGGCTGCTGGGCAGTGATGGCGAAGGCTCACAGGGGGCTCGGGGAGCTCACAGGGTTTGGGCAAGGACGGCTTTTGGGGCGTCTCTTCTCTCTGCTGGGGAAACGTCCCTTTTTTGTCAACCTTCCTCTTTTTGCAGCCTCGCACGCGCACCCTCGCCTTCCCTCAAGTGCTCGTAGGCTCTGCTCTCTGCCGAGACTTCCTTATCTGCTGCTCCCAGCAGCCCCACAGCAGTGCCCAGCCCTGGGACAGCCAGAGCTGGCCCCACAGCAAGTAGCCCTGGCCCGTGTAGCAAAGTGGGGTGCATGGGATGGGCAAATCTGGAACACACCAGTGTTTCTTTTTGATGTCATGGGCTCAGGGGATGTTTGCAGCCCCACACCTCCCTTCTCCCTGTCCCCCTCAGAGCAGCCCACGCAGCCAAGATGGCCCCCGGTGGGTGCCTCAGCTCCTGGGATGGGTAGCAAGCCCATCCTGCCTCCTGACTGGGTGCCGAGTGCTCCCTGTGGACATAGAATCATAGAAACACCAGGTTGGAAAAGACCCATCAGATCATTGAGTCCAACCGTTCCTATCAACTATTAAACCATGTCCCTCAGCGCCTTGTCCACCCATCCCTTAAACCCCTCTAGGGAAGGTGACTCAACCCCCTCCCTGTGCAGCCTGTTCCAGTGCCCAATGACCCTTTCCATGAAAAATTTTTTCCTAATATCCAGCCTGAACCTGAACCTGGTGGAGCTTGAGGCCATTCCCTCTTGTCCTGTCCCCTGTCACTGGGGAGAAGAGCCCAGCTCCCTCCTCTCCACAACCTCCTTGCAGGTAGTTGTAGAACAATAAGTCTCCCTTCAGCCTCCTCCAGGCTGAACACCCCCAGCTCTCTCAGCCGTTCCTCATAAGGCCTATTCTCCAGCCCCTTCACCACATGGTGATGGGATACTCCTTGCTAGGCGATGGGATGCTCCCTGCTGGACAATGCTGCTCCATCCCACTGTCTCTCCAGGGCATTTCAGCTCAGCCCCTCGCGTACCCGCTCTGGCTGAGGTCGAGCACCAGCTGTGGAAGTGAAGTGCCTGGGAGGGCCCCCTGGAGTGGTGCCATGTCCCCATGTCCCCGTCCCTAGGCCACCCCACATCCACCTGCTCTGTACCGCAGGGCCGTGGCAGAGCCAGGGCTACCGTTGCTTCGGCTGGAAGGGAAAAGGGTTTTCCCAGCCTTCAGGTTTTCCTCCTGCTCGCTCCATTCCCACAACCTCGTCACTGCTTACTGTAATTAGTGCTGCAGCCCCACTGGGAGCTGTGCCCGGAGCCTTGCTCCTCTGACTTCGCTGTGGGGCTGCAGCCCCCTAGCTGCCCCCAGCGCAGCAGCATGGCCAAGGTATCATGGGGCAGGTGGGTTTGGTGGTGGGATGGCACTGGGGGTGGACGGGCAGGGAGCAGAGCAGGCTGCTGAGCCAGGTGACAAGGTCACAGCCGTCCTGCCGGCACTTGGGGCTATAAATAGGGACAATTGGGAGTGAAATGTGGACTCCCTCCTTTTTTGTTCTTACGGGAATGATGGAAAGGCCCAGGCAAGGAGTTCACTGGAAGTGCTGCTGCATGATGGTTGTGGTGGGGACAGGGGGACTTCACCCACGAGGGAGATGTGGACTCGGGGGACACAGCCCTGTCCCCAGCTGAGACCCATCACCTGATTCAGCCTGTGCAGGACTCAGACTCAAGATGAAGAGACCTGGAGCAGCTCAAGACGGGGATGCTGGGGCTGAGGCAGCCAGGGCCTTCTGGCAGAGGAAGGGCCCCGACTGCTGCACACCACCCTCAACAGGGCAAAAGGAGACAGAGCTGGCCATGACTGTGATAGGACAAGGGGGAATGGCTTTAAATTGGACAGTGGAATATTTAGATGAGACATCAGGAAGAGGGTGGGGAGGCCCTAGCCCATGTTGCCCAGAGCAGTGGTGGCTGCCCCATCCCTGGAGGGGTTCAAGGCCAGGTTGGATGGAGCTTGGAGCAACTGATCCAGTGGGAGGTGTCCCTGCCCATGGCAGGAGTGGAACTGGATGGGCTTTAAGGTCCCTTCCAGCCCAAACCATTCTATGATTCTATCACCACTACCCACGGAGGTGGGTGCTGAGCCTCAGCACTGCTCCTGCTCAGCAGCGTCCCTGCTCCAGGCTGGGCAGCTGGTGCAGAGCGCTGGATTCAACCTACACATGGCACAGGGAGAGTTTTGGTTCGGCGCTGGGAGCTGTAAAAACTCCCCTGCCACCCTGTTTCCTTCCACTCACATGATGCCATGCAGCCACTCCGACTTCCCCATCCTGGGCCCAAACGCACCAGGCGGTGTCCGGCTGCACTTCCCCCAGCGCGAGGCGCAGCCAGGGATGCCCGATGCCAATGCGCAGCCCCGATGCTGCCCATGAGGCTCCACAGCGCTCCTGAAGTGTGCAAGGGGGTCACAGGTGAAGCATGGGGCTGGCAGAGCCTCTGCCTCCATTTTTCCCCTCCTTTCCTTCTCACTTCCTTTTCTCGTGCCTGTTCTATTTGCCTGCCGTACCCCAGCATGGAGCTGCAGCTCTGGGAGCTGCTCAGGGTCCCTCTGTGAACGTAATGTGGTGCTGCTCCTCTCCCTCCCCACAGGCTCCATCCAGGAGGCGGCAGGGACACTAGCCGGGGGGTCTGGCCGGCACGGCTCACCCGCAGGCTGGGAGGAGCGGAGAGCAGCAGAAGAGCCCCCAAAGCACGACCCAGCACCGTCCACCGTGTATGAGGCTGGGACGCAGGTGAGGTGGTGACCATCACAGGGCTGTCAAGTGGGAAGCAAGACTAAATCACAGCAAGTCACTGCACGGGGAGGTCCCTCGTTTAGCTCTGAGTGCTTGCAGGTAGGGAGGGGACAATCATTGGAAGCTTGCTCATCCACTCCCTGCCTTCCTTCCTCCCAGTACGCAGGACCCGCGTCCGCAGAGACACCCCTTCCGATGTCCCGGCATGAGACTTCTCCGACAACGGTGCAACCCACCAGCAACCACCGCCCCAACGCCTGCTGCTTCTGCTGGTGCTGCTGCTGCAGTTGCTCATGGTACGTCCCATCACCCAGCCCGGCCCAAGGCTCCTGTGGGGCCGGTGAGCATCAACCACCTGCCTTACCTGATACTCAAGGGTCCCAGAAGCAGAGGAGATCTGAGGGTTGCCCACACTGCATCCCTAGCAGTGATATCAGCCTTGTGCAAACCCACGGTGCGTCCCAGCACCCATCTTGCCCGATCCCATCTCATTTCCTCACATTTAAAGGCAGCAAAGGGAGTAAGCAAACCTCGTCCTCCCAAACACTGCCCTGGGCTGGGTGGAATTTGGCAATGGGCAGGTTCCTCTTGCCCTGTCTCCCTCCTCTGCCTCTGCAAGAGCCTGTGAGCAGAGACAGGACAGAAATCCCCCCTGGACCCACTCCTGGAGAGAGCAGTGAGCAGTTTGCCAACAGTTCTGGGGCTCAGTTGTGTTGACCAGCCTCATGAGTGGTGTGGGCAGGGACGTACCCACAGCATTGCCTACCCCAGCTGCTCATGCCACTGGGGGAGAAGTTTGCACAGTTAATCTTGTGTGAGCGGCGAGGGGCCGTGTCGCAAGCAGGAAGCACTGCGGTCAGTGCCAGGCACCGAAATTCATGGGCCAAAGGGAAGTTGGCTCAAGGCTGCTCCCCACTTGCACCTCCAGCACCCCCAGGGGTAAGGGACAGGGGCACTGGGGACACCAGCATCACTGCCATCCCACATGGCATCCAGGCAGGACCAGTGCAGGGGTCGTAGAATCATGGAAGTCACCATCAAAGTCCATCCACTCCAACTCCCTGCAGTGGGCAGGGACACCTCCCACTGGATCAGGGGCTCCAAGCCCCATCCAGGTGGCCGTGAACCCCTCCAGGGATGGGGCAGCCACCACTGCTCTGGGCAACCTGGGCCAGGGCCTCCCCACCCTCATTTCTGCCTAAGATCTCGTCTCAATCTCCTCTCTTTCAGCTGAAAACTATTCTCCTTCATCCTATCCCTGCCCTCCCTGATCAAGAGCCCCTCCCCAGCTACTTTCAGTCCTGGAAGCTGCTCTAAGGTTTCCCTGGAGCCTTCTCTTTTCCAGGCTGAACAACTCCAACTCTCTCAGCCTGTCCTCGTACAGGAGATGCTCCTGTCCTCTCTGCATCATGGATGGGTTTCGTGGTCACTGAGGAGAGAGATGCCAAGGCAGCTGGAAGCACAAACTGGGGGACTGTGTATGTCCCCAATGCCCCTGACTACCTTTCCATCTCCCTGTTAGGAACGAGGACCGGGAGCGAGCATGGAGGTCGTCCCGGGAGACCAAACTGGAGACCATCCCAAACTGTGAAGCATGGTGAGCGCAGGGGCACCCCTGTGGGGGTGGGTGAGGGAAACTGGCTCGGCACAGCACCCATCAGCACCCTCCACGGCACCCAGACCCACATCCTGCCTGCTGGTGCACATGTGAAGAGTAAAACTGGGGTGCCAGGACTTGAGGGGTTCCAGGTGCTGCTCCCAGTAATACATCACTGGTTCCCATTGAGAAATGGGGAGCCCAGAGCCATTGGCTGCAGCCTTTTGTGTTTCTGGTCCTTGGACCCTTTGCAAAGGGAAACAGAGTCACGCAAGGGCCTCAGCAGCTTCCAGGCTGTGTCCCAAGGGCAGAGGCTCATCCTGTAGGCAGCCTGCTCCAGGGATGCTCTGCACCGAGCTCACACTCCCTGGGGTACAGGGGTGAAACCCTGCACGCAGCCTGGCTCTGAGTGCTCTGCAATGCCTGGTTCTCTGGGGTTAAGGGTCAGACATCCTAATTAGCTGCTGATAATTACTGATCCTGCCCTGCTTTAGCAGGTAATGAGTATTTGCTGGGAAGCAGCCTCCCTGCCCCAGCTGTGAGGGATGGTGGAGCCATGTCCATGTCTCTCTGTCTGGGACTCAGCAAGGGCAGGGCTTTTGTTTCCTTCTGTGTTTGTGCAAAGCCAGCACCAAAACACATCTCAACTCAGGAAATTCAGCTGAAACCAAGCTCACGCTCCAGCCTGGCTGAGTGGAGCCGCGACAAACCCTATAAGCAAGCTCTGCAAGCCCCTGTAATAAGTGGAGCCCAAGCAGGAACAGCTTTGGGGTGAGCATGGGGAATGAGTTTGGACACCAGGAGGTGCCCAAGCTGAAAGGATCTCCAGGGCAGAAGCAGGGATGAGCTTGGCCAAGCCACATGGGGACAGGGTGGCAGGGAGCCCACAGCCCTCCCTGGCTGCCCATAACTCTGTCCCTTTGCCTTCCCCACGGGGCCCCGGCAGTGCCAAACCCACGCCGGAGGAGGTGCGGGGCTGGGCCCAGTCCTTCGACAAGCTGATGAAGAGCCCGGCAGGTCGCAACGTCTTCCGGGAGTTCTTGCGGACTGAGTACAGCGAGGAGAACATGCTCTTCTGGCTAGCGTGCGAGGAGCTCAAAAACGAGTGCAACACCCACACCATTGACGAGAAGGCCAGGATGATCTACGAGGACTACATTTCCATTCTTTCACCCAAGGAGGTAGGAACAGAGCCCCTCTCCTGTGGCACCTAAGGGGTGGCTCAGGCTAAAATGTGGCTGAGAGGTTGCAATGAGCACTCTGATCCAGTGGGAGGTGTCCCTGCCCATGGCAGAGGGTTTGGAACTGGATGGACGTTGAGGGCCTTTCCAGCCCAAACCATTCCACGGTTCTGTGATGCTTTAGGAAAGGGCAATTTGTGCATGGGTGGTTGGGAACGGGTTTTGGATGGTAACAGGGCAGCTTCATGCTTGTCTATGGCAGTGGGGAGGGCATCCTCAGGTCCCCAAGAAGCAAGAAGCAGATCCAAAGACCAGATTGTGCTGCGGAGTTGAAACCTCAGAGGGGCACCAGCAGGCTGAAGAAATGCTGCAGCCCAGCTCGAAGCAGCCAGGCTGGGAGCACCCCAGCCCACTCCCTCTGGCCAGTGAGGGAACACAGGGAGGACCTGGAAACCTCCCAGCTCCTCACTACAATTCCCTCTGGTGCAAATATAGTCCAAGTTGGATCTCACCATGGCCACATGCTGTGTTGATGCCCAGTTGCCCTGTGAGAGCTCACACAGGGCTGCAGGGTTGGCTGATGGGGATGGGGACTCGGCACTGGAGGTCCCTCAGTCCCCTCATTTCTCTCCCTGCCTCCCAGGTGAGCCTGGACTCGCGGGTGCGGGAGGTCATCAACCGGAAGATGCAGGAGCCGTCCTCGCACACCTTCGACGACGCGCAGCTCCAGATCTACACGCTCATGCACAGAGACTCCTACCCTCGCTTCCTGAACTCTGCCATATACAAATCGCTGCTCCAGAGCGTCTCCCGCTCCTCCTCAGAGTCCTAAGGGCGTCCGCCGGCTGTGGGGATGCTGGTGGGGATGCAGTGGCCGGGGGGAGCGCGGTGCCTCCTCCTCTTGGCTGCCCTCCCTGCCGGGCCCCCAGGTTTTTAGCTTTTTACCTATGAACCGTCTCCCCGGGTCCTGGGCCACCCCTCAGGACTGTCCCCGGGGCTGGTGCCGGCTCATACTACTGAACCCCTGCCCCGTCCCCGCCGCCGGCCGAGGAGCTGGGGAAGCTGGCGGGAGCACCCGGTTCCCAGCTCCCCGTCCCTGGTTCCACCCGTCCCCCCTGTTTTGAAGAGGTCACTTTATCCCCTCTCCACCACACTTGGGGACACGGCACGTCCCCGTTTCCCACCTGAGACCCAGTTGGGCACTGGGTTGGGGGTTTTGGGGGGGTAGGGAGGGGGAGGTCAGTTGTTGTTGATTGGTTTTTTTTAACTTTTTATTTGAAATGCTTTTTTTGTTGGCTTTTACTGGGGGACTTGAGGGGCGGGAGGGGGGTTTGACAAGCGTCTCTGTATATAAAAAAAAACTTGTCAGGTTTACATCGCTCTGACTATTTGAAGCAGCCCACGGGGTGGGGGAGGGAACACTCCAGCCCCATTTGTGTTCCTGGAGGTTCCAGGGCTGGATGGAGCAGAGGGCGGCAGCACCAGGGCTCTTGGCCCCTCCATCTCCAAAGCTAGATCTCCAGAAGGGACTGTGGGGCCTGGGGTGTGGGCAGGGTGTTCCCTACTGCTGCCTTCTCCACTGCTCCTCATCGCAGGTGGAAGCACTGGTCCAGCTCCAGGACACCACACGCTTGGCACCACAAACCCAGAGCATCCTCTGTCCTCAGTTCATGGACCTGGGCGAGGGGGAAACACACATGCGCGTCATGCAGTGCAGGAAGGGCATGGGAGGGCTGGAGCGTGTCCAGAGGGCAATGAAGCTGGTGAAGGATCTGCACAAGTCTTACAAAGAGCAGTTGGGGCCCCTGAGGCTGTTTAGTCTGGAGAAGAGGAGGCTGAGGGGAGACCTCATCGCTTTCTGTAGCTCCCAAAAAGGAGATTTTAGTGACGTGGATGTTGGTCTCTTCTCCCAAGTAACAAGCGACAGGATGAGAGGAAACGGCCTCAAGTCGCACCAGGGGAGGTTGAGATTGGATGTTAGGAAGTATTTCTTTACTGAAAGAGCAGTGAAACCCTGGCAGAGGCTGCCCAGGGTAGTGGTGGAGTCTCCATCCCTGGAGGGGTTAAAATATCATGTAGATGTGGCATGTTGTGACATGGTGTCCCAAGTGACAGGGGACAGGACGAGAGGGAATGGCCTCAAGCTCCGCCAGGGGAGATTTAGGCTAGAGATTAGGAGGAAGTTTTTCACACAGAGGGTCATTGGGCATTGGAATAGGCTGCCCAGGGAGGTGGTTGATTCCCCTTCCCTGGAGGTGTTTAAGGCACAGGTGGATGAGGTTCTGAGGGACATGGTTTAGTGTTTGATAGGAATGGTTGGACTCGATGATCCGATGGGTCCCTTCCGACCTGGTTGTTCTATGATTCTATGATTCTATGGTTTAGCAGGCGCAGAGCAGTTGGACTGGATGAGTTTAGAGGTATTTTCCAACCTCACTGATTCTCTTTGTCCTCCTTCAGACACCCACAGGCATCAGGACCCTGAGAGCAAAGGCTCCCATGAACAGGGAGAAGCCCAGGGCTCTGCCCTCAAGACCAGCCTGGCACTGAGCAGCAGGCAGGGCTCCATGTGGGATGGGAAGTGGCCCAGGGAAGATATACAATATCTGTGAGCTTTGTACAGCAGGGGGAATGGGTTCCTGGAGCCCTGGTATCCCAAATTAAAACATTTCTGTCAGCAGCCCCTGCCCTCTGTCCCAAAATGAAACCACAGCATTGGGGTCCTGCTGCAGAAAAAGTGCTGCTTTTTGCTTCTCCTGACCCAGAACGGCCTGTGGTTTCCTATTTATCGCCCCCTTCCCCTTCCTTTCCAAGGAAAAAGAAGGAGCACTGGTTCTCTTTATTGAAGATATTTTTAAAACAAACAAAAACAATTTTTTTAGGGGTTTTTTGTTTGTTTGTTTTCTTCCTTGTGGCACAACTGTGTGGAAATTCATTTCAGGAGTTTTGAGTTTTGGTTGCCAAGCTGAAAATACAGTTCAAGAAAATGTATTTTTGAGAGAAACCAGAGGTAGTTTGTTTGTTCTGGAATGTTGGTATTGTTATTATTTAGTTGTTCCTGGCAGGTTTTCCCCTGTGAGCGCTGAGTCTGTGCCACTGCAGCCCCACAGCGGCCACACCCAGCACTGGGGATGTTTGAGCTCTGGATGCTCCGTGTGTTCTGGGAGTAAGGGAGAGATTAGCAAAATGTGGCCTCAGTTTTGAGGTTGAGTTTAGAATCATGGAATGATTTGGTTTGGAAGGGACCTCAAAGCCCATCCAGTTCCACCACTGTGCTGTGGGCAGGGACACCTCCCATGGGATCAGGATGCCCAAAGGCCCATCCAACCCGGTCTTGAACACATCCAGGACTTCTCTGAAGAGCACAGCAGGTGAGTGGAGCATCTCTGAGATGAGAGAGCTGGGGTTGTTTAGCCTGGAGAAGAGGAAGCTGAGAGGAGACCTCATTACTCTCTACAACTACCTGAAAGGAGGTTGTAGAGAGGAGGGAACTGGCCTCTTCTCCCAAGTGACAGAGGACAGGACAAGAGGGAATGGCCTCAAGCTCCACCAGGGGAGATTTAGGCTGGAGATTAGGAGGAGGTTTTTCACACAAAGGGTCATTGGGCATTGGAATAGGCTGCCCAGGGAGGTGGTTGATTCACCTTCCCTGGAGGTGTTTAAGTCACGGGTGGATGAGGTCTTGAGGGACTTGGTTTAGTGTTAGATAGGAATGGTTGGACTAGAAGATCCGATGGGTCCCTTCCAACCTGGTTGTTCTGTGATTCTGTGATCTCCACATGCCATGGATTTCTTAGCCTAGGGATGCTAGATAATCTCATCTACCTATCGTACCAACATCCGTGGCTGATCCAAGCCAGGTTGCTGGTGGCTTCCTTGGCCACCTGGGCCACTGCTGTCTCCTGTTCAGCCACTGCTGACCAGTACCCCCAGGTCCTTTTCCACGGGGCAGCTTTCCAGCCACTCTTCCCCGAGCCTGGAGCACTGCACGGAGTTGTGACCCAAGCACAGGACTCGGCGCTTGGCCCTGTTAAACCTCATGCAGCCAGGCGAGGGCGACCTGTGCTGCCCACCCAGGCACCTCGGAAGCTGGTGCAGCATTTTCTCTCCCCGCGTTGACTAGGAACAAGCCTCGATGCACTCAAGGCGCACTGCCAGGCAGCTTCTTGCTTTCTGATGGTCCAGGCAGTGTTCAGTCCCCATCACCTGGACAATAACCCTTCTGTCCCACTCCCAAGCAGTTCCATGTCGCAAACCAGAAGTGCTGCACACACATGGCTCAAATAAAAGTCAGAAACTGACAAAAATGTTTAATATTAGTTTCGAAGACCGGAATTGAAGATGAGAAAAATAACAATGAAGTACGTGCAGTGAGCTTTCCTGCCAACCTGTCGGCCAATAACCGTGGCTCTCCACCCCATTCCTGAGCAGAGGCAGACCTCCCCACCGCTGCTCTCTTCAGCGTGTGATGATGCAAACTGATGTGGGACACAACACACAATTGCCGTGGGAGCTGTCGGATGGCGGCTGCACTCTGAGTTGCGTTTGGATGCTGCTTTCGGGCCATGGCACGTATCAGCAGAACTGCAAGAGAAGGGAGTGTAAATTCTGATAAGAAAACTCGCTGCCAAGGGGAGCTGTGGGGCATACATGAGCTGCCTAGAAGATGGGGATCCAGGTGACGGTCTTGCTTCTGAAGCAGGGACTTGGGGATTCCACAGAGTCAGGGCTCAACCCGTGGAGCAGGGGCTGAACAGAGCTCCCCTTCGAATCTCTCAGCTGTGGCCCTTTGGCACTCGAGAGTGATGCAATTCCTGCTCACCACTGACTGGAAGAATCATAGACTTACTGAATGGTTTGGGCTGGAAGGGACTTCAAAGCCCACCTAGTTCCAACCCCCTGCCATGGGGAGGGACACCTCCCACTGTGTCAAGGGCTCCAAGCCCCATCCAACCTGGCCTTGAACACCTTCATGGATGGGGCAGCCACCACCGCTCTGAGCAACCTGAGCCGGGGCGTCCTCACTCTCACAGGAAAACATTTCTTCCTAAGATCTCATCTCAATCTCCCCTCTTTCAGCTGAAAACTGTTCCTCTTGTCCTGCCCCTGCACCCTCTGATAAAGATTTCTGTTCATCCCAAGGTCCGTGCACAGCATAAAAGAGGGGTTTTTAAATTGTGAACATCATCCCCACCATCTCTCAGGGGGCAGAGGGAGCATGGAAAGCCCTGTGAGGTTGGTCACGGCAGAAGACGAGATGAGAGGAGAGCGGCAGGGAATGCAAAAGTGAGACTTGACCCCAGGTGTTCTGCAGAGATGGGATGAACCCAGGAGCTCTCGTCTCTGTCCTGGGAGGAAAGATCACTCGCTAGAGCCAGTCAGAGTTTGGGAAGCACACCCAAGGACAGCAGGTGAGTGTCTGCAGCACTGTGAGTGCAGCTACCCCACCCCTCAGTGCCAATATTATCCTTGTAGCACTACCTTCCAGCGATTCCCACACTCGTTGCACACGACGAAGGTGGTCATGGGCTCATCAGAGCTGCGGGTCTGCACCTGCAGGAGGACACAAGGGATAAGAGAGCCGAGCATCACACATGGCCCCATGGTCAAGGGTTGATCCCCGTCCTTCCGGCCACCAGGGATTTGTGTTGGGGTTACACTGTCAGAAAGCAATAAGAGACTGAGGCCTAGGAGGGCAAAAGGAGCTTCCCTGTAAAATGAGATGGTTTTTTTTTCACGCACAGCCTTACAGCACCTACATGCACTTCCTGACCCCTTTTCATAGAATCATAGAATCATAGAACAACCAGGTTGGAAGGGACCCATCGGATCATTGAGTCCAACCATTCCTATCTAACACTAAACCATGTACCTCAAGACCTCATCCACCTGTGCCTTAAACACCTCCAGGGAAGGTGAATCAACCACCTCCCTGGGCAGCCTATTCCAATGCCCAATCACCCTTTCTGTGAAAAACTTCCTCCTAATCTCCAGCCTAAATCTCCCCTGGCGGAGCTTGAGGCCATTCCCTCTTGTTCTGTCCCCTGGCACTTGGGAGAAGAGCCCAGCTCCCTCCTCTCTACAACCTCCTTTCAGGTAATTGTAGAGAGTAATGAGGTCTCCTATCAGCCTTCTCTTCTCCAGGATAAACAACCCCAGCTCTCTCAGCCGCTCCTCATAGGTTCTGTTCTCCAGCCCCTTCAACAGCTTCGTGGCTCTTCTCTGGACTTGCTCCAGAGCCTCAACATCCTTCTTGTGGTGAGGGGCCCAGAACTGAACACAGTATTCAAGGAGCAGCCTCACCAGTGCTGAGTACAGAGGGAGAATCACCTCCCTGGACCTGCTGGTCACACCATTTCTGATACAAGCCAGACATGACCTGGAGTGACATGTTTTAGGGCAATGGTTTTCCCTCCTCACCCCTCTCTGCTGCCCATTCCCTGCAGGTGGCTCTGGAGGTGGGCGTACCCGTAGCCAGTCCCTCTGTGTATGGTCCGGGACTGGGATGCAGCCAGCGGTGAGACTACAAACCCCTCAGCCCATCAAACACATGCTCCACAGCAACACATAAAAAAGCACTCAAGCCATTCTCTTTTACAGACCAGTCCCATCTCCTGGCCTCACAGGAACACACTCTGGGTTACCAGGTTCTGCACATTTCCTATCTGGTTTCTATTTGAGCCATTAAGGAGCTCTGATATTTAACCCAGATGTGACTGCTGCCTCTGACTGGCTCCTGCCAGCAACGCATACTTTGCTAAAAATCAGATTTTCAAGGCATTTGAATACCACAAGGCGGTTCTGCACCGAAAATACCGGCACTCCCTGTGCAAGTCAGACAGCAGAACTATGTCAAGGGGTAATTATAGTGATCTACATGCGTAATTACCCAATACGCAAGAGTCACATTATTTGCATGGTGCAAATTAAGCGTGTTTTGCAAGCATGCTGGGTAGCTAAATTCTGTCATTCTCACCCGACGTTACTGCCTGGCTTCGAACGCTTTCATACATGCCAGTTCATCTACTTGGCACTTTCATCTCAGTCACTGAATAGCGATTTCACTGGAAAACTAATAAAAACACAGCAAACCTTCTGATATTTCTGTTTAGGAGATGCTGTCGCCACCTGCGCTGTTCCAGGCAGCCGGGCTCCAGCCTGCTACAGGTGGAGACAGAGCCCCTCGAGCTGCCGAAGCGCGCAGACAGTCCAGGCGGTGTTTCCAGCTGGATGAGCCAGCCGGCGGGATGCAAGACTGCCGCCGAGCCAAAGGAAAACCCCTGCTCGGCCGCCTGGCTCTCATCTGCGTTTGCACGTCACGTCCAAGCACAGAGAGGAGTTTCACTCAGCACTTGCACACGCAGTTTGTGCGCAGCCACTCAGTAGCAATCGCGTGGTTGCTGGTGCATTTTTGGGTCTCTGCACATTCTGAACTTCTGACTCACGGCAAAGGCACATTTATCTCCAGATGCCTGGCGCGACCATGGGAACTAAAGAGCACTGGTAATGCACACAGCTTCCAGCAGCTGTCCACTGAGGAGAAAACACCCTCCATCTGCTCATATCACTGCTTTATTCATTCTTTATGTTTCACCTTTCTGATGTTGTTTGATTTTAAGTAAACTGGAATTCATTCAGCTTATCTACACTCTTAATTTGCGGTTTTAATAGCATCAACGTGCCTGTCTTGGTTTCTGAAGTCTCTCTCCTTCGCTTCCCACTCCTTTCTGCTCTGAATTCCACGTTCCCACCACCTGCTTCCAACATGCAGCTCTCCTGAGCTGCGCAGCCAGCAGTGCTGCTGCACTTCTGAAAGCTTCCTTGGCGCTGCACAACCCCTGCTCTTGCACAAACTAGCCAAAAAAGCTTGCACAAGCTGCAAGGAAAGATATGGGTAACACTGTTGTGCAAAGCAGCACGTTTTTAGAGAGCCTCAAGTGTACAAAAAAGGTTCTCTCCATCAGTGGCAAAATTTATGCTGTGCTGCAGGGCCTGTCGCAAAGCCCTAAAGAGCCAGTGATCATCACGGATCATGTCCTGTGTGAAGGTTGGAGAGGCAGGAAAGCTCACCTGGGTGTAGGTACAGTTCTTCTTCTTGCACTTCCCACAAGTGAAGAGATCAGTCTGCGTCCCTCCTGTCTTGGCCATCTGATGCTCACGGATTGCTTCTTTCGTCATGGCTTTTCTGATCTCCTTCAGCTCATTACTGGCCATTTCCTTCCAAAATAAAAAAGCAATAAAATCACATCTGTCCAGTTTTACCACCACACCCGCTGCAGCGGAAAGAGTCAACAGGATAGGGTAGCCTAATAGATGGATATTAAGGCAGAAAGTCTTTCACTCCTGGTTTCTGGTTCACACCTAGGTCCCCCTGATGGTCTGAAGCCCCAAAAGATTTCTCTCCACATCGCAAAGCCCACTGCCAGCTCACTCCCCACACACTCCAGCAGCAGCAGCTGAGAAATCTGCAACCCTTGCAGCAACCCAGCCACTTGCTTCAAGCTAAAGCACAAGACACATCCCCTGTAAGAAGAAAGCCTTGCTCCTCAGGTTTCCTCACCTCCGAGGTCATCACCGCAATCTGCTCAGGGGTTATCACCCCACACAGCACATTCTTTTTCAGCTCAGGATTTTTGGAGTCCTTCAGATTGGAGATGCGGCTCCTCACTCGGTTTTTGTATTTCATGTCAGTGTTCTTGACATCCTGGTATATGCGTACAAGACAGTCAAGGAGCCTGCAGTCAACTCAGAGGCCTCTAAGCACTTCCTACACTGCTCGTGAATAGCAGGGAGTGTTGCTCGCTGCCAGCACACTGGGAAGTTGCACATATTCGGAAGCAGAACTGAGAAGAGAAGGGTCTGAGGAGACCTTAAACCAGCTTCCAGTACTGAAACAGGCTCCAGGGAAGCTGGGGAGGGGTTCTTGATCAGGGAGTGCAGGGATAGGATGAAGGGGAACGTGTTTAGGCTGAAAGAGGGGAGATTGAGATGAGATGTAGGGAAGAAATGTTTTCCTGTAAGGGTGGGGCGGCCCTGGCCCATGTTGCCCACAGCAGTGGTGGCTGCCCCATCCCTGGAGGGGTTCAAGGTCAGGCTGGATGGGGCTTGGAGCCCTTGACACAGCGGGAGGTGTCCCTCCCCATGGCAGGGGGTTGGAACTGGATGAGCTTTGAGGTCCCTTCCAACCCAAACCATTCTACGATTCTATGAAATAGCATTTGGATGGGAAGGACAAACTGGGGATTCCAGTCCACTATGGTGCAAGCAGGAAGGAAATAATCGTGTCCATCACATCAGCATTGGGTCTGCCCTGAGTTCTCAGCACTACTCAGGAGGTTCGTTAGTGACCCAGGACTCAGCCAAGCAGAGCTGGAACCACAGCCCTGACAAGCAGAGCTGCAGCAGGACATTTATGCAAAAGAGACTGTCTCATTTTAGTTCTGAGCACCTTAATTTCACAGCCTGGAGGTGTGCAGGCCCTCGAGGAAGCCCCATATAGAAGGATATATTCTTCAATCTGGGCTGCTATGTGCTCGCAGTCGGCGCCAATGGCAATATAGTCATCTGTAAGACAAGAGAAACACAAGGTCAGCCACTTCCAGTCAGGCAAGGGGTTCCCAGGCTCAGTATTTCCAATACACAAATCTAAGTAGTTTGCTGTTTCGATTTATGTGCTCTTTCCATCAAGCGGCATCTTGGCCAGTGCTTACCGTCTGCCTGGAGAGCCGCTGTCAGCATTTCTCTGCATTTGTTGCGGACAGCATCACATGTGACGGGTGCCGGAGGGAAGGTGGTGATTTTGGGGGTTGTCGGAGTCTTCGGAGGCTCCTGCCTTTTGTTGGAGCTAAAAGAGAAACTTCATCTGTCAGAATGTCTCAGTTGGGGTCACTGAGAGCAGAGAAGGGATCAGCAGGTTTGTGGCCAAGCATCCTGTTTACCATGAGACAAAACCAGTCAGAGGAACACAACGCAAAGACAGATGCCTTGAACCAGCAAATGGCGAGCACAGAGACCAACACCATCACCCTGCCATGAGCTCTCCTGCATAAATGGAGGGTTTAATCTACACAAGGCAGGCCTGCCAACCAACTTACTCAACACCTACCACAACCGCTGCACCACCAGGTACTCTGTGAAAATATCACAAAGCGTTGGACGCCAGCAGGAACTCAAAGATACTCAGGGCTTCCTGAGACCACCAGCGCTCTCGCTGTCTGGTAGCACAGAACCCATGCACCGTACTTCATTCCTCTGTTATGGACGTAGAGTCCATAACTGTTCTCAGCAGAGAGAGAGAAGAAAGCACCACTAAGGCTGATCACAAACGGTTTCTCGTCTCACATCCTTTACTACCAAGACAGCAGCAGCAGGAAAGAGGACAGCTAAAAAACAATCTCCGCCAAGGGAGATTTAGGCTAGAGATTAGGAGGAAGTTTTTCACACAGAGGGTCATTGGGCATTGGAATAGGCTGCCCAGGGAGGTGGTTGAGTCACCTTCCCTGGAGGTGTTTAAGGCACGGGTAGATGAGGTCCTGAGGGACATGGTTTAGTGTTTGATAGGAATGGTTGGACTCGATGATCCGATGGGTCTCTTCCAACCTGGTTGTTCTATGATTCTATGAAAAGCATGCTCTAGTACTCTGACACAGAGCGCAGCGCACTGCCTTCTGGGGCAGAAAGGAGAGAAGCCTACGGTGGCCGCTCCAGAAGGATCTGCTGTGCCAAGGAAAGGCAAGAAAATGGCTCCTTCAGCTCAGCTGTTACAAAAGCAGCAAAGAGTAACACATAAGAGGATCTTCCTTTTTCTTGTAATCTGGACAAGACTCTCTGATTACTCATCTCAGAATAATCATAGAACCACACACAGCTTGTGCAGGTGCCAGGACTAATAAATACGGCTTCACTCACACAAACAACTTCATTTCCACCTGCAAACAATCACAGGCACCGGCAAGGAGATGCCAACTCCTGCCTGCAGTGGCTGACTCAGCCGGGTCACCTCTCGGGGCAGCTGAAGGCGCAGAATCACCACCTGATGCAGGCAGGCTGAATCACCACACAGGCTGGGCTTGCACACGCCGCTGCAAGGTTTCTACACCAGAGAGATATGAGATGTCTTGCTTGTAAAGCCTAACATCTGTGCAGAGAGTTAGTTAGCCCTGCAAATGCTGCTGGGAAAAGACTCAGGCTGTTATGATTCCCAGATGATTTTATAGAGCTTCCCCGACAAAGCTTTAAACCTAGGCAGCAATTTTTCAGCCGAGATCACTCTGACTTTGGTGTTTGGGGCATAAAATGCTGTATTTATAGCCAGTGCCTGCTAACATGACTGCAGTGAGAGACAGAGGGGGAAAGAAAAGAAGAGAAACCTTGATATTTCACTCTTGCCATCCCTGAAGATCCAAGTGGCTCAACAATTACTGTTAGGCTGGGTCACTCCTGCTAGTTCTTTGCTGTCAAAAGTAGATCTGAACAGGCGCTTTCACTGTGCTGTCCTGGAAGGGATCAGTCAGCCCACAGGAAAACAGTGTTAAGCTGGAAACCCAAATCTACTACAGTACAAATGGAGCCAGACAATCTCAGGGATTTATCCTGGGAGACCCTGCTGTTGCCAAGTTTAGATCCAGTTTAGCTCTGCAGTGCCTCAAAGCCCATAAATCATCATTAGGGCTACCGGATTTCCGCAGATTCAGACCTCAACAGGACCTTTCGGAAGCATCCACCAGTACACCTTCAGCACACTGTTCAGGTCCAACCATAGCTGGAAGAATAATTTCTTGTTTAGATTCAATAGATGCACTCCATGAGAGAGGTTATATTGTGAGCTCAGTATTTGTCTTTGAGCTGTAGCTGAACAAACCCCCTTTTACCAGCTAGTTTTACTAGTCCGCACTGCAGGAGGCTATTAAGAAATAGAGCAGATGATCCAAGGACTGGAGTACCTCCCATATGAGAACAGGCTAAGAGAGTTGGGGTTGTTCAGCCTCGAGAAAAGAAGGCTACGGAGAGACCTTAGAGCGGCTTCCAGTACTGAAAGGGGCTCCAGGAAAGCTGGGGAGGGATAGTTGGAGAAGCTTCCCCAAGAATTCTTCTAGCCTTAGTTTTGTCTTGCTTTGCAAGCAGCAGCAACACTAAAGGTCTCCCAGAGAAACACATGTGAACCCTCAACACCGACCTTCATCACATTCACTACTTAAAGTCAGGTCTTTGTACTAATATTTACACAGGTAATACTTTATTTTTGAGAAGATTCCATCTACAAATGCTATTTGTTGCCAAATGCTTTCGCCTAAGTATTTGGGTATTTATTCCCTACAGGTGTAAGAAAAGTGAGACAAGATGCACTTATCCCACTTCTGTTAGCTGATGAGTAAAGACACCTTCACCTACATACACGTATGCGTCACATGTGCCCTGAGGTCACAACCAATCACCCACAAATTAGATGAAAGAGATTTCTCAGCCATTCCAGGACTGCACAGAAAGTTATTTATTAAGCTTTAGAAGTCAGTTTATAATTAGAGTAATTGGGAAATAGACCCTCAAACACATCTAGAAGACTTATTTCAGGAAAATAAGTTTTATTTCAGGAAAACAATTGTTCCTATTAAACAGGAGGAAGAGCTGGTAAATCTATCCAGGAACAAAAGTCTATAAATTAAAAAGGTTAGACTGGAACAAAATGGACTACAAGCAGAACTCAACACTGCACTGAAAGAAAGGCACACGGAAGAGCTGAATTTAGGCTACGGATCCAAAACCTTCTCATAAAGACAGTTTGAGAATTCTGGAAAAGAAAAAAAACTCAGGCTGCAAGAGCCAGAGAAACATTAGACGCAGCCCATTAAAATGTGCTGCATTCGTGGTCTAAAACAGCCCAGTCCAACAGAAGAAGCTCTGGATTCCAGCACTGCAGCGGGACCTGCCCAGGCGTCAGCTGCACGCTCTTGGCTCAGAGCCTGCAGGTCTCGGCGTGAGCTCTCCAGCCACTGCAGAGGGGCTTCTGCAGCTGCATTCCAGAAAGCAAGATGGTTTTGGACCAAGAGTTATTCAAGTGTTGCTCCCTGACAGAAGAGGAAGGCCCAGCCAAAACCTATCAGAGTCAGTGGTTGAAATATCTGAAAACAAGCTGGTCTCCCTGGTGTCTCAAAAGCTTCATCTGAACCAGCTATCGCACACTGAGCAGCCATCAGCCTCCCCTCATCACAGCCTGGGCTTCAAGGAACAAAAGATTTTTCACTGCTAATAACTTCTCCTTTGCCAAGGCTGATTAGCAGTTTATTTCACAGCACTGGAGAATAAGGATTCCTGTCTCTGTAAAGAGAGCCTGTCTCCACAGACTGACACAGGAGCCAGACACTGAGAATCATAGAATCGTTATGATTAAAAAAGACCTCTAAGTTCATCCAGTCCAACTGTCAGTGCCTGCTAAACCATGTCCTCAACTGCCACAGCTACACGTTTTTTTAACCCCCTCCAGGGAAAGAGACTCACGAGGAAGAAATATTTTCTGGTATCTCATTTCAATCTCTACTCTTTCAGCTTAAAACCACTCCCCTTTGTCTCAGCCCTGCAGTCCCTGATAAAGATTATCTTCATTCTAAGGAGTTCAAAGTTAGAAATAAGCAAATACAGAAAAATGCAACAGAAAAAAAGAGCAAAGGAATGTTTTACTAACAGAAAAAAACAACACATAACCAAGAGCAGAAAAACATTAAATAAGAGGTGAATAAAATTAAAAAAAACTCACTAAAGACACTGTGTTTTGTAGATGTTTATTCCTGCGTTACAGTTTATTAAAAACACCACACAGATGAGCTCAGAAGAAATCTACATTGACTATGCAAAATGCCCAACTCAGACACTTAAAAATAAAAATTAACATAAGGTGCCACGAGAAAATTCAAATTCTGTACAGGACCACCTTTGGTTAAAGGGAAACATTACCTTTGGTCTCGTGAGTTACCAGTCTCCTTTGAGGATGATGTTGGCAAGGACTGGCTTTTCTTTTTCTCCTCACTTTTTTCCTCTGAAGCATCTGTATTCAAAAAAAAGATAAATGGATGCTGAAAGGTTGAGAAACGGTCTTTATGCCACAACCCTGCATACACTTATCAACATCCTAACACTACAGAGCTGTTGGCCTAAGAAAAGCTGTAATTCTCCAACAAGAATCAGGAGGTAGAACGCCTTTTGTGCCTTCCATGCTTTCCAACAGCTTTTAGCTTAGCTGTTTCTAAGTAGAACCTAATTCAAACAAAAGCTTTCCTCACCAAACCAAAGAGCAATCACCCTCCCCCTGCCTAGGAGATAAGCTTCCTCACAAGACAAGCCTCATCACAGAAGTTTCTTTCAGAGACACCCTAGCTGCTGAGTCCAGATGAGATCAAGTTCTCTAAAGCACTGCTAAAAGCAGCATTCCCAGCCAACTCCACCTGAAGGGCCAGTATGGGCCAGTCCTTCTGGGAATACAACTTCTCCTGTTTCCCAAGTGTTGCCAAAAGCCAGCAGCACAGCCCTGGAGAGGACTGACATTACCATGTAGAACGTGACCCAGTGGTAACCTGTCTCAGCCTAGCCCATACACACCAGCCCGAAGGAGGAAGGGACATCCCAGACAGAACAGGCCACCTGGGCCACTGCTGGCTCATATTCAGCTATCAACCAACACCCTCAGGTCCTTCTCTGCCAGGCAGCTTTCCAGCCACTCTTCCCTCAGACTTGACATTAGTCTGTGCTGTACCAACATTAAGATTTCTCAGACAGAACTACAAGCTCCTGCTTATCAGCATCCATCACCACGCAAGCACCACCAGCAGGAAACATGTGAATTGACCTACAAGGTATTAAACCAAGACCCTCCTATAACTCAACCTCAAAACGCATCCCAGCGTTTCTCTTTCCAGCTCATTGCACAAGGCTGACAGCATATGATGTATTAATATCACAGAGCACACAAGTCAGGATGGGAGCTTCAGAGGGCAGATAATGTTTCTACAAATAATACTGCTAATTATTATATAGAGATGTACACATTAAGAAGAATCCTTTCAATGCTCTTTTAAGGAGGAGCTAGCTAAACAGGAGCTAAATGTAGGGGAATGCATGATAGAAGACAAACCTTGAAAGACAGAGGGTGCAACTGTAAAGGCTGATTTACTGGAATGTTCCGTTCCGATCAACTGAGAAACCCAGCCTCCCACTGAAGGCAGCTCCTTCACAAGTTCAGTCTGACAGGAACACGCTGATTTTCTTACCTAGAAGCTTTTTCCAGGATTTGATGAGGGATTTGGCAAGTGATATCACTTCTTCATCTGTGCTCTGCTTTCTCAGTGCATTTACTGACATCCCAATGCGTGTGGACTGCAAGTGAACACACAAATCAATCAGTTGGCAACAGATTTCTTATTTCTTACTAACTGAAATCAGAACTAAGCATGATGAAATCAAAGCAATGGCCACAACATGAAGTGTCCAAGGAGTTGCAGTGTGATTATCTCCTCATACGACTTTGGAAAAGCAAGATGACACTCTACAGCTTCTCAAACCGACCAGACGGTAAACCCATCCCAGCAGCCACCCCCAAATACCTCCTTTACACAGCCAGCCACCCCCCAAACACCTTCCATACACACTCTGCCACCCCCAAATACCTCCTCTACACAACTGTAAGTGACCTTCAAGTTTAGAATGAAAAAATCCCAGACTTGCATCCCAATCTCTGAACTGTAATCCTGTTCACACCTCCCCAGCGTCCTGAACATCATGGTTACAAAGACTTAAAGAACGTCTCTGCCCTGTTTTGATCTACTCTTTCCACTTTTTGAAGCCTGAGAAAGGATTTAAGCAGTTCCTCTTATAAGCTCTGCCCGGGTTTCAGGCAGCACATGGTGCTACTGAACTGCCAGTCCAAAACTCAGCTTCTGTACTATTTTCTGGATTAGATGTTTACTTCAATGCTCTGAGTTAGGCAAGAAGTGAGAGGAAATCTATTAAGTTTACTCAAACAACATTTTGAACTCATCCAGATGTAGACTTAGATTTTTCACCCTGTGTGACTCACCTGCAGTAAATCCAAAGTCATAGGCATACTTTTCAGTTCTTTAAGTAAATCCATTGCTCCATCCTGGAGAGGAGATGAGAAACAGGATGAGAACCTCAGCTTTCAGTAAAGAAAATGCAACAGCTCAGGAATAAACACAGAAAGTTGAATTATAAGGGATAAACACCAACAAGCCTTCCGTAAAACATCAGCGAGATTGCTGCTGGGATTGCTGGTCCGGAGAGACAGCTGATCCTACAAAACAGAGGCACCTGAGATATTGGAATGGGCAAAACAGAAGAGCACTGGAGCGCTACAGATGTCTGCTGGTGTTTGGTACAACTGCAGCATTAGCTTTTTATCCTTACCTGGCAAGCTTAACCTTTTTAACACCTGACAAATACACTCCGAATCACAACTGTCCCCTCAGCACTCTGCTGACTTGCAGATGACCTTATCAAAGTCACTATTTTGGGGGCCCTATCATAGCATCGTTAAGCTTGGAAAAGACCTCAAAGACCATAAGTCCAATCATCAGCCCAACCCCTCCGTGCCTACTAAATCATGTCACAAAGTGCCACATCTACATGATTTTTTAACCTCTCCAGGGATGGAGACTCCACCACTGTGCTGGGCAGCTTCTGAAAGGGCTTCACTGTTCTTCCAGTAAAAACACTTTTCCTGATATTCAATCTGAATGTCTCCCGGTGCAACTTGAGGCCATTTCCTCTCATCCTGTCACTTGTTACTTGGTTGAAGAGACCAACACCCACCTCACTACAACCTCCTTTTAGGTCGCTGTGAAGACCAATAATATGATACCAGCTCACAAGTACAATTGAGCATAGCTTCAAGAACTTCAGTCACCCACATAAAGCTCAGAATCAGAGGCAGAGCTAAGAAGGTCCTCTTTCTACAGCACTAAACTTAACGTAGCTGTTTCCTATTTTTTATATTTATATCCCACTCTGTTCACAACAAGAGCTGATACCAGGTGCAGAGCCATCAAAGCAGCAAAGCTGAAGAGCTGGTACCGTGAAACTCGCTCTATGAAGTTTCCTTGCATCGCAGAATCCAGATCCAGGAGAAACATCTGACGAGGCAACCTGTAGGCACCTAAAACTGGCAGCCACTCAGACGAACAGCAGGGACAGAAGCACCAGGCTGCATTCAGCAGCACTCAGCAGACCACAGCCTGGAGTACACCTGTCTCCACTGTGCTGGCTCTTTCCTCTCATCCCCCTTCCGCCAAACAAGGCCGTCCAGTGTTCACATTTACAGCTCATTTAAAAGACCAACCACTCCAAGCCCATTTGCAGCATGAGGCCTACAGATCCTCCAGCTGCAGAGAAGGGAAGCAGCCTGCACTGACAAACCCTGTCCTCGGATCCCTCCTCCTTACGCAGAGGGGCTGTTTCCCATTCACTGCAGGACGCAATCCAGCTGCAAGTGCCACCCTAGAGATGCTGAGAAGCCAAATCAAAGCAGTGTCAAAGCTTTCAGCGTGCACACAAGCAGCACACACCAGCATAAACCACGCACTACCATACCCAGAACAAGAGACTTCTCGCTCAGGCAGCTTCACACCTCTCCGTTCCTCCAACAGTCAAAGGACTCCGTTAAATCCAGCCCTTAACATACGAAATGACCAGGTGATTCCTGTCTCCGTTATCAGAAATGGTGCAATGGCAGCAAGTGAGGATCCACGAAAAAACTAGAGCACCAACCAGGTACTCCAGGCAACCATCCTGCAGGAAGAGTTCGCAAATTAGCTGAAAACAATAAGATTTGCTTGGAAGCAAATTCTGCAAAGTTGCTCCTTTCTTATTTCAACAACGACACAGAAAACCTGCTGTCAACAGGAACACCACGGCCTAAGAGTTAGCTCAAACACACTTCCCTGGGTTGTTCTAACAGCTACACAGCTCATGAGGGAGCAACCCCACGAGCTGGCAATGCGTACTCACAGCCTGTAAGGTCAACAGTATCCTGGGCTGCATCCAAAGAAGCATGGCCAGCAGGTAGAGGGCCAGCAGTCCCTCTATTCCACTCTCATGAGACCCCACCTGGACTCCTGTGTCCACCTCTGGAATCCCCAATACAAGAAGAATATGGATCTATTGGAAGGGGTCCAGAGGAGGCCATGAAGATGATCTGAGGGCTGGAGCACCTCTGTTATGAGGACAAGTTGAGAGAGCTGGAGTTGTTCAGCCCGGAGAAGGCTCCAGGGAGATCTTAGAGCAGCTTCCAGTACTGAAAGGGGCTCCAGGAAAGCTGGGAAGGGGCTTTTTACAAAGGTATGGAGTGACAGGATAAGTGGGGGTGGCTTTAAATTGAAAGGGGGAAGATTTAGATTAGACATTTTAAGAAATTCTTAACGATGAGAGTGGGGAGGCCCTGGCCCAGGTTGCCCAGGGCAGTGGTGGCTGCCCCATCCCTGGAGGTGTTCAAGGCCAGGCTGGATGGTGCTTGGAGTCCCTGATCCAGTGGGAGGTGTCCCTGCCCAGGGCAGGGGTGGGACTGGGTGGGCTTTGAGGTCCCTTCCAACCCAAAGCAGTCCATTCTATGACTCTGCTCCGCCATGGGAAGGCAGGGAGGTAGCCCCCAGTAGGGTCTGGGGAAGGGAGAGGCCTCTCACAACGGGCACGGAGGGAGAAGCAGGGGAGCTCGGGGAAGGGAACCTCCTCCCCCCGCACCCACCGGGGGGCTGCAGAGGCCACTCACCGCGCTCTTCTTGGCCACCATCTTGTCCAGCCGCCTGGCGATGCGCACGATCTCCTCCTCCCCGCCCATCGCGCCGCTCCCCGCGGCTGCCGGTCCCGGGGGAGCGGGGAAGGATGGGGAGGGAGAAGGGGCGACGCTGGCAGCGGCTACCCGGGACCCACCGCCACGGCCCCCGCTGCCGCAGTCCGGCCGGGCGGTGCCGCGCGGGGCACGATGGGACTTGTAGTTCTGCAGGCGCGAGCCCAACCGCCTCTTCCCAGTGTGGCTCCGCGCCGCAGGACTACAACTCCCGGAGTGCATCGCGGCCGCCCCCGCCCCCGCCGCGGTGCGCTGTAGGAGATGTAGTTCGTCTCCCTGGGAGCTGCAGGCCTGAAGTAACGGCTAAACGGGGCTAAACCTCGATAAACCTTGATAAACGTAGCTAAACCTTCATAAACCTGGTTAAATCTGGCCAAGACTGGCTCAATCTAGTTAACCTAGCTTAGCCTGGCCAAAACTGGCTAAACGTAGCCAAATCTAGCCAAACCTGGCTAAACCTAGACAAACCTGGCCAAAACTGGCTAAACCTGGTTAAACCTGGCTAAGCATCATGAGAACTGGCTAAATCATAGACTCACAGAACCACCAGGTTGAAGACACCCACTGGATCATCAAGTCCAACCATTCCTATCAAACACTAAACCCATGTCCCTCAGCACCACCCGTCCCTTAAACACTGCCTAGGAAGGTGACTCGACCCCCTCCCTGGGCAGTCTGTTCCAGTGCCCAATGACCCTTTCTGTGAATTTTTTTTCCTAATGTTCAGCCTGAAGCTCCCCTGGAGGAGCTTGAGGCCATTCCCTCTCGTCCTGTCCCCTGTCACTTGTGAGAAGAGCCCAGCTCCCTCCTCTCCACAACCTCCTTTCAGGGAGTCGTAGAGAGCAATGAGGTTTCCCCTCAGCCTCCTCTTCTCCAGGCTAAAATGTGGCTAAACATGCCTAAAACGGGCTAATCATAGCTAAATCTAGCTAAGTTTCACTAAATGTGTCTAAACCTGGCCAAGTGTGCCTAACCCTGGCTAAGCCTCCAGCACAGCCTTAGGGACGTGAGACTAATCCACAGGATGGTGGGGACAGGAGGTTTGGGGGTGTCTGGGGCGTGGAGCCCCCCTGTAGGTGGCACTCGTAGCCTGTGCGAGGCGACATGGCCTCAGGAGCTCCATGTCTGCTCCCACTGCTGGATGTCATTGCTCCCCCCAGCTGGTTCTTGGCAGGGGGAGAACTTCGAAGCCTCCTCTTGCACAGCTGGCTCCGCAATCCTCGCCAAGCACGGATGTTTTAGAGAGGGCCCTGACTGTGCTGGTAAAGAGCGGCCGTGTCCTGCCCCGGCGGGGCTGCGGATCAAGCATGGAGATGTGCTACATGTGGCCTCGGGCTGCAGGATTTGTTGTTGGGAAGCAGAGCTCCCTGAGCTCAGCCCCAACCCTGCTCTGTCCTGTGGCAGCTGAGTCACTGAGGGCAGAGTTTAGCCTTACCAGCACACAAAGGTGAGGGGAATCCAACAGATGTGCTAGGTGGGACTCGATGATCTTAGAGGTCTTTTCCAACCTAAAGGATTCTGTGATTGTATAAACCTCTGCTGTCCTCCAAAATTGCTCATTAGGTACCTAAAGCTGCCAGCTTCCTACTTTTTATAGAATCGTAGAATCATGGGATGCTTTGGGTTGGAAGAAACCTTTACAGGTCACTCGGTCCAACCCCTCTACAGAAGCAGAGACATATTTAACTTGATCAGGTTCCTCAGAGCCTTATCCAACCTGACCTTGGATGTTTCAAGGGATGTGAGAACAGGCTTTATGAGGAACGGCTGAGAGAGCTGGGGGTGTTTAGCCTAGAGAAGAGGAGGCTGAGAGGAGACCTCATTACTCTCTACAACTCCCTGAAAGGAGGTTGTGGAGAGGAGGGAGCTGGGCTCTTCTCCCAAGTGACAAGGGACAGGACAAGAGGGAATGGCCTCAAGCTCCACCAGGGGAGATTTAGGCTAGAGATTAGGAGGAAGTTTTTTCACAGAAAAGGTCATTGGGCATTGGAATAGGCTACCCAGAGAGGTGGTTGATTCACCTTCCCTGGAGGTGTTTAAGACACAGGTAGATGAGGTCCTGAGGGACATGGTTTAGTGTTTGATAGGAATGGTTGGACTCAATGATCTGATGGGTCTCTTCCAACCTGGTGATTCTATGATTCTATGATTCTACGATTCTATGACTCTATGTGGCATCTACCACCTCTCTGGGCAACTTGTGCCAGTGCATCCCCACCTTCATGGTAAACAATTTCTTCCTTATATCCACTCTAAATCTACTCTCTATTGGTTTAAAACCATCATTCCTTGTCCTGTCACAAAAGGCCTTGCTTTATGGCAGTTCTCATGGATCTGGACAGACCTCTGGGAACCCCTGAAGCAAGAGCTGCTCCCCAGATGCGCGAGACACATTTTGATCCATCCCTACACCAGCAGAAGTGGCCCCAGACCCACACCTGAGCTCCAGACCCTCTTCTCCATGGCATGATGCTTGGAGCTACCTTGAAACTTCTTGGCTTGGCCCCATGTTTGCAAGCTTGTGTTCCCTCCAACCCACCATCCAGAGCCTCTGCAGCATCTGGAAAGCCTCCATCCCTTGGCAGGGTCTGGCTGTGAAATGAGGGGGTTCCATTTTTGAGAGGCCCACCTCTGCAAGGGAGGAGGACTTTCTGAAGGTCCTCAGAAGCGGGCAGCTGCCTGTCCCGTGTGTGGGGTCGGGTCACGCCGGTCCTTGGCGTCAGAGACGCGCTCGAGCGGCACTGCTGCCACTGTGAATGTGGTTTGGATCACTGCAACGCAAAGATGGTTCCCGACCACAAATATGGCCGGGGACATGTCTCAGATTCCAGAGCACACAGTCAGCCATGCCGAGCGCCGTTACCCCCGTCGCTCTCTGCCTCCGAGCGAGAAACCTGGCACCCCACCACCACCAGCCTCCCGCTGCGGTGCACCATCCTCACCCAGGCCCTGCGACTGCCTGGTTGGCAGCAGGACCTGAGGAACATACCGGCATGGAGACCTCATGCCTGCAGCCCCATCCTGCTGGGTGGGAGAGGAAAATGCCCCCTGGCCCTGGACGCCTGCAGGGCACAGGCCAGCTCTGCAGCCTAACCCTGCCAACCTGCTGCTCTGCTCTTCCCAAGGGTTAACGGGACAGACGTTTGCGGAGCTGAGAGGGTTTCTGGCTGACCTTGGCTGGGAAGCAGCGTTGGCGTCGCTCAGCCCAGCCCCCCTGAGCGTGGAGCTGGTGGCCAGCATGCTCCCCAAGCCTGGGTGGAGGTAGATCCAGAGGAAACTCCACCTCCGCGGGAGCCAACCTGCTATTGCAGGAATTCCCAGCGAAATTCCCGCTTGGGCTGATCTGTCAACGGATCCATGAACTTTGTTTTACCTCTTGTGAAAGCAGCTACTTGAATGTGCTAAAAACAGAGCAGGGGCGAGGCTGTTGCTGGAGCTGAGCTGGGGGGAGTTTGGGAGGGGGCTTTAACCGATTCCCACACACCAAGAAGCATAATGAAAGTCTCTGAATGTGGTTCCTTGCTCGCAGCTCCATGGCAGAGCTGGTGGAACGAGGAAAAGAATTTGCTGCAAAATAAAACCCCCACAAAATCTCACCTGGTTTCCCCACTGGGTTATGGTGTTTCCCAAGTGACTCTCAGCTGATTTGGATCCAGTGGATGGGCTGGATCAAGTCAGATGAGCTTTCCTTGCTTCCAGTATCCCCAGGAGATTCGAATCACCATTTATTTGGAGATCAGCCACCAAACCCCATCCTTTCTCTTGCTCCCAGCCACTGGAGTCTCAATTTGGTCTGCTTTTGGAGAAGGCAGAGATGAGAGGCCCCTCTGGGTCCAGCCTTGCCCACCTCCCCACCACAAGACCCGAGTGAAATTCTGTCCTGAGATCCTCCCTAACTTCAGGTGTGCCCAGGTCTCCAGATTCTCAGCGTCAGGTTTGCAGAGACAGGAAGGTTGGCTGTCCCTAGATGACATGCAGGGCTCAGAGCTGGTAGCAAAAGATCACATCCAGTGGATGGGGGACAGCAAGTAGCTGGTAGACCCTGAGCCCTCATGCAGCACTGTGAACACCAGTCAGGAGGTGGGTGCAGCTGCCGTAGGCAAAGCACTGATTTTAGGAAGGGGTTTTGATGCATCTTCCCTCCTTTTCATCCTCCTGAGCCTGCCTTGGTAGCAGCAGAGGGCTCCTGGCTCTTCTGGGAGGTTTGCTTTTGGCTCTCAGTTGTCTCCAGCTGGCATGGCAGCCACTGCAGCCAAGCTCCTGCTGCCTGCAACACATCACTTGCAAGGATGCCCACAGCCAGCCACCCTCCTGCACTGATGGTGAAGCTTTTCCCAGCACTGACCTCCCTGGGCACAGTTGTTCTGCTCCCTGAGCCTAGGACAGTTCAAATACGGGAGAGGAGGAGGAGAAAGACAGTGAAACTGGTCCCTTAGATGTGAGCTGGTACTAGCCTCAGACCAGAGACATAGATCTGCTTTTTGTCCCCATCCTTGCTGCAACTGCCTGATGTCCTTAGTCCCCTACACTGGAATCAGGGACATTTGACCCTGGAGGCCCAAATCCTCCATCCAAATTCTTAAGAAATATGGAGAATTTGGTGCAAATGATGATATGCATTTCTTTCTTGCGTGTCCTGTTTTCTCCTCTGAGGAGCCAAGGGACCTTTCCACATTTTGTCTTGAGTAACAGGCCCTCCTAACACAGCACAGCCCAGGAGATATCGCAGGCTCCATCCATGCTGCTCCAGCAGAGCAGCCACAGCCTCCCACTACATCTGTCCCAGAGCTTCTGGTGCGCAGCCCATGCTTGGGGACACTGCCATCTGGACCTCCTGGAACAAGTCCTGCACCAGGAAGGGCTGCAGCAGGCAGCAGCTGTGGAGGGGAATGTGGCCAGGACCACCCCGTGTGGTAGCCCAGCCTCTGCCACCCTGTGAAACGGGGAGCATGGAAGGGAGAACACAGAGGAGGTGCCATTTTCCCTGGGTCCTGCTTACTACAAGCACAAGGGTGGAGTTTAGACCTCCAGCTTTGCAGATGCTCTTCTGAGAAGCTTTGGATGTTCCTTAAACCTCCTCCTTCTAATGATTTTATTTATACTGGCTGCTGTTCAAAATAATAATGACAGGGGGAGGAATAAGTGCTAAGCAGGAGCTGGGGGGTGTTCTTCAGGACCACGGGGCCTGAGGAGTAGCTGGTCCAGAGCCTTGCCAGCCAAGTGGATGCAGGCTCTGGGGTCTGGCCTGATTCTTGCATGCGTGAGAGCGTGTGCAAGCCCTCAGGTCTCCTTTCTCTCCCCCTCTATGTCGCCTTTTAAAACCCCCTCTCTGTCTCCTTCATAAAACATAGGAAGTTCAAGCCATTCATTTTGCTATTTATGTCTCCCTCCCCACGCCCCGGTCCCCTCCCTTGCCCCCTGCAGCCTCTCGGCTCGCTGCTTGCCCAGCATCCTTGACCCTGAGCAGTCTGGTGTGTATGCACTTCCCTTTTGGCCCATGGAAAGCACCACTCTGAACTGGTGCCTTGATAAGTCTGCTGTGGGAAGGCAGGGGCTCCTGGGCTCTCACACAGGGCTTTCCCATGTAGCATTTCCTATGCTGTCCCTGCTCGCCAGTGCGATCTCCAGACACGGGAGATGGGGAAGCTCTCCAGATGGCAGTGCCCCCTCTGCAGCAGCCGATCTGCACACCTCAGGCTCTCGTGACTTGCTCTGTGTCAAAAGCCGTGGTGTGTGGAGGGAAGCATCCTCCCAAGGAGAACAGGAGGATGATGAGCTTCTCATGGGCTTACATGACACCTCTCAGCTCCACCACAGCAAAGGATTGCAAAGGGCTTTGACCCCCGCCTCTGTTGAGATAGACGGGATCAAGCAAGCAAAAGGCAGGGCAGCCAGGGCTGGGTCTGAGGCCTCAGAGGGGCTGGAGACAGGGGTCTGCTGGCAGAGCAGGAGGAAGGAGACGCTCAGCCAGCAGGGCTGGAGCAACATCGAAATACCTTCCCTGAGCTGCCTTGCAAACCTACAGGGGCCTCAGTGTCCCAGCTGTGTGCTGGGGAACCTCGGCGGGCCCTCCATCCCCACCACCATGGGGACATAAGAAAGGTGTGACTGTACGGACACACACCTCCTGCTGCCCACCAGTGAGGCAGAGGCTGAAATCCGGGCAGTGAACAGCCAACCTTTGGCCTCCTCCATCCACGGCTGGAGTAAAACCTGCTTAGGCAGAACTGCACAAAGCCCTGCAGGGCAGGTTCTCCACATTCAAGGGCACCTGTAATCTAAAAGCTGTTGGACATCCCAAACCTGAGACTGGATTCATGTATCTGAGTGGGCTGCTGGGGGAACTGGGAGGACTGGAAGGAAGAGTCTGCGTGGCCAAAGTCAGCAGGGCAGGTGGCTGCACTGCTGGAGGGTGAAGGCAATGTGTTCCCTGCCTTGCTGCCTTCATCACTCCCTGTGAATCTCCTGGATGCCCCCTTGCCCTATACTAATTGGTCCAGCAAGGCTGAGCAGAGCCAGGTCACTGGGGTTTTACCATGCCCTCTGCTCTCCATCTCTCCCCTCATCGATGAGATCATAGATAAGAGCCTTCTCCCCCTTATCTCCCCATCAGCGGCGCTGCAGACGGTTCAGCTGCCCCACCACCGAGCACCGAGCCCTGATCTCATCAGTGCGCCGCACACTTGCAGCTCGAACAATAACCTCCTTCCCTGTCCGACACAATTCCCAGAAACGCACAGCCTCCTGCTGAAGCCTCCCTGGGGGAAACATGCCAGCCAGCTTGTCGGCACCAGCATGGACATCGCTGCCAGCTGCTGGCAAACGCAGCCTGCTGCGTCCCCAGCATGGAGGCACCTCTGCAAAAACAAGGGTGTGCTGGGTGGGGTGGAGGGAGAGGCTGAGTTGTAGTCCTTGAGGCCATCCTTTAGCTGGCTGTGCTCAGGAAGTCCTTCTCTCTCTGGGCATTTGCACCCAGGTGCCTTGCCCTGTCCCAGCCACCCTGTTCGCAGCCCACTGCTTGGCTGCCATCACCCTGCCTGCTCCAAATGCCCACTGGGTTCATGATGCCTCCTCACGATGCCTCGTGATGGGGCCAGGAGGCAAACCCAAGACCTAGCTGCATGAACTAGAAAGTGGAGACAGGGCTTGTGGCTCCTCTCATCCTGGGAGAACACAAATTTGGAGAGACTCTTACGCATCTCCCAGCATCACTGAGCCCCTCGGTCTGCTGGATCTTTCCCTCATTTGAGTGATCATCATTGGCTCTTCCAGATGGAATGTTTGGACATCCAGACAGGCACAGCTTGAGCTGAGCTGGGGGTGGGAGAGGGTCGCAATGTCCCCAACATGGCAGGACCAACCTACGATGTCCCTAACATGAGACGACCAGCCTTGTGATGTCCCTAACAAAGGAGGACCAGCCTCATGATTAGCCTAGAGAAGAGGAGGCTGAGAGGAGACCTCATTACTCTCTACAACTACCTGAAAGGAGGTTGTAGAGAGGAAAGAACTGGCCTCTTATCCCAAGTGACAGGGGACAGGACAAGAGGGAATGGCCTCAAGCTCTGCCAGGGGAGATTTAGGCTGGAGATTAGGAGGAGGTTTTTCACGGAAAGGGTCATTTGGTATTGGAATAGGCTGTCCAGGGAGGTGGTTGATTTACCTTCCCTGAAGGTGTTTAAGGGATGGGTGGATGAGGTCCTGAGGGACATGGTTTAGTGTTTGATAGGAATGGTTGGACTCGATGATCCGATGGGTCTCTTCCAACCTGGTTGTTCTATGATTCTATGATGTCCTTGACACAGGAGGACCAGCCTTATGTTGTTCTCTGCACATGAGAGCCAGCCTCACGGCGTCCCTACTGCAGGGTGCATTGTTCATGAAAACACATGGGGAATCTGGCCATAGAGGACAGACTCTCTGGCTGCGTTAGGCTTCCTGCCTCCTGGCTATGACTGACCGCCGCCTGACATCATTGCTCCCGTTGGGAATGGCCACCCCAGCTCCACTCAGTCCCTGACAACAGCCAATGAGTTCCTGACCTTCTGCCTGCCTTTCTAGCTTCCCTCAGCCTCCCATGGTGTGGGGGCATTTGTGCCCCCTGTCCTGCTGCCGCAACAGCTGGCAAATCTACATCCTCTTCCTCACCATCATGGACACAACTGAGGTGATGCTTTCCATCCAAGGTTGCTGGATGGCACCATGCGTCTGTTCCGATGCCCCATCTACTGACTGCTCCTTCCCTGCCCTCTGTGAGCTGAGTGGCTGGAGACCCTTCATATTCTTGTGCCTGGAGGTGTTCACACCCAGGTTGGATGGGGCTGTGAGCAACCTGATCCAGTAGGAGGTGTCCCTGCCCATGTCAGGGGGTAGAACTGGATGGGTTTTAGGGTCCCTTCTAACCGAAACTATTCCATGATTCTATATCGAAAGGTTTTTGCCTCTGTGAGAGTCACGGCTGTGACATGGCTCCTGTGCACCAGCCCTGGCCAGTGCAGAAGCACCAACCTTCTCGCCAGAATCCCTGTGTCTGCCCAAACATCAACAGAGAGTGGGTGCAGCAAGCACCGAATCACTCACCCACACCTTACGCACCACTCTGGGCTTTTAGAAATGTAAAGCCTTCCTGGTGAGAGGATGTCGAGGGATCCCACAACCTTTGGGTTGTCACTGTGGTGCCCCCCTCGCCCTGCAGCCCCCTCAGCCATGCACAGTCACCAGTTTTTATCCTAGGTGATTTCTCACGAACCAGCAAAGTAAGCCTTCCTCCTGCCCTTGCCCGACCCCGCTGCTCTCAGCATTTCACTGCAGCTGCTTCCAGTGCTGCTCTAAGAGCTTTTCATTGCAGCCTAAACCCCCCTGCCTGGTTCCAGTCTCCTGGCTCCAGCCCGCTGGGGATGGAAGGTTCCTCCTTCCCGAATACAAATAGAACTGTAATCTGCTAAAGCCCACTGTTGATCCCAACTGCATCCTCCTGTCCTCCTACAGCGCCTTTTACACCGGTAATAGCACCAGGCTCCTTCTCCCATCATTGTTGACTCGACAATGCAAACTGTTTGTATTATTGTGTCCCCGAAGCTTTGCCAATAGCACATGTGTCCCGAGCTGATAGCAACAGGCTTTGGCAAGGCTGCGGCTCCATCAGATAAGAGCCTTTAACCTTATTTCTCCATGCCACAAAGGACTGATCCGTCCTGAGCCCTTTGCTTATCCTTCCCGAGCACTTTCAGATCAGAGCAAGGTTGAAGGGGCCAGGAGAGAGGGGACATTTAGAAGGAGGGCAGAGGTGGAGGTGTTTGGGGCGAGCAGCCTGGGAAATGGCCCTGCCTTGGGTGAGAGAAGGACCCTGGAGAGAAATGGAAAGATAGAGCTGCTTTCCCAGGCAATTTAAGGGCTAAATCCATGGCCGTCCCCTGCCTTCCTCAGGGACTCGTTCCACCCCGCCGTGCTCCACCTTGGCCCGGCTCCCACACGCAGCAGGAGTGAAGTGGAGGAGAGACTGGAACCCAGCGCCCTAGCACGCTCCCGGCTGGCCTGTGAACAAAGCCTTCCCCTTGGAGCCCTTCCCCACCGCCTGCCTCTTGCTCGCTGCACCCTGTCAGCTGTAGGGTTCCCCAGCTTTGGTGCAGCCTTTGTCCCTGGGGATCCACACCATCCTCCTCCTCCCACCCTGCACCCCTGCACAGAACTCCTTCACAGCCGCTTGCAGCAATCCAGCTCTGCTGCTGAGGGATTTCAGAGCCAACCCCGCTGTCATTTGCCCTGAGTTGCTGCAAGAAGGATGCTCAGGAATCAAAAAGCAAAGAAAAAGATGCTACCTATGGCAAGTTTTTAAATCTAATTTTTAGGCCTGTTTCTGGGATGGAGGGTGTCATAGTTCTTGGGATTTTGAGCTGCCAGTGCAGCATGTTCATGCTCTAATTTCACTTCCCTGAATGTCCCCTGAGCAGCACCAGACTGGAAAATTTGTTCCTCTGCTTGCAAGAAAGGAAGGTGCTCAGGCCCTTTTCTTTATCCTTAGTTTTATTATCATCATAATAATTCTTATTATTGTTCTCTCTCAGGAAAGAAGCACTCTGTCAAAATTACCCTGATGCATCCTGCCCTTTGCTGGGGAGATGCTATCTCTATGGGGCCTGAAGAGAGGTTTTGTTGGCCCGTGCCCTGCACACTATTTGGGGAAACTGAGGCACAGAGTCACAGCAGCATCTACCTTCTCTGAGCCAAAATTCCTCTCTCCCACTTGGGTTTGGCACTGAGGGTTTCCCTGTCGATGTGAAGGTGAAGTTGCTCTCAGACACATACACATCTTCATCCTTTCTGCTGGGTGGTGAAAGCCCTGGTGGAACAGTGAGGTGGCCATGAGAACCTGTGTGAAAGGAGGTGGGCTGCAACCTTCAGTGAAAGTTGTCACTTCCAGAGATGCTGCAAAGGGCTCCTTTTCCTCCAGGGATGCGGCAAAGGGCTCCCCTTCCTCCAGATCTGTCTAGGGGGATGCTCAGAAACATGACAACTGCCTCCAAGATCCACTGGTAAACCAGCCAGTGCATGGAAAGCCAAGCAGAAAGCACTGGGTTCACGGGCTGCAGATGAAGCAGAGAGAGGGGTGAGGGGAGAGAGGAGCGTGGCGCAGGCAGCAGCCATCTGCAGCAGGACGGTGAGGTAATGCCTCACGCTAACTTAAAGCATGTCAGGAGACACAGCAAACCTTTCCCAGATGGAGACGTCCTGCACTGCTGCACCATTCCTGATAAGGAAGAGGATGGGCGAGTCTGCTGCTGCCAGCCATGGGGCTTAGTGGGTGCAGGGTTGCAGCCAGACCCCAGGTCCCTGCTCGCCAGATGCTGGAGTTTCATTTTAGGAAGCAGAGACGCAATAACTGGCTCAGCCCTTGCTGACAAGCTTCTGAGGAGTGAGAGACATGTGGTGAAGGTGTGGTTATTGTGTCGCCTTCTTGAATTCCTCCCCACTGCTTGAAAGTAGCATCCACATCATCCACTTGCAACACAAGTCTTTTTATTCATGGTACTTTCAGTCAAGTGATGCTCAGAGAGCAAGAGATGAGCAAACACCCAGCACGGTGCAGATGTCAGGAATGTGGAGAACAGAGAAAGGTTTCCGTAAAAGGGGAGCTGCACTTTTCCTGGGGGAACATCATCTCCTGGTAGTCTCCAGCACAACAGAGACACTGCCTTGGAGGAAAGCGTGGGACATGGTCACTGAGGCCATTGCGGGAGGGTTTGCTGCTCCGTTGAGAGGGGCTACAGTGGAGATGCTCATGGGCATCCGTGGCTGCAGGGCTGCAGACAAGCAGCTCTGACCTCCCCAAAACCACCAGGCTCAAAAATCCTCCTGACTGCAGTTTTATTTCCTTTCCTCAGCACCCAGGAGGAGGTCAGACAGCCCAGGGCAGTTAGCCTGGGCATGCAGAAAGCTCAGGATCCTGGGTCTTGGCTGCATCCCCTGCACAGACACTATCATGCAGCATTTTCTGCCAAGTTGAGGGATGGAAGCAGCAAATAACCTGGTGTGCCCGGGCTCTGCGCAGCCCAACTGTCAGACAGCTGCCTGTTCCTGCGAGGACACAGTGCCACAGGCAGAGCACATTTTCATCCTATAATCGAGAAAAGAAGTTATGCCGATCGGAGCATCTGAACGGCAGCCAAATCTGCTTCTCAGCGGCTTTTCTACACTCTGTATTCATGTATTTGGCAGGACTAGCTCTGCATTGAGGTAATTCATTAATGCTGAACCAAAAATGTGTTTATGGGAGTCTTGAAATAGTTGGTAGAAGTGTAAGACTTTCCTTCCTAAAAGCCTGGGCTTTCTCTGTGATGGGAATCGAGTATTAAAGCAGCAATTGCTGCCGCAATCAGCTGCTGGGGAAGCGGCTCCAGCCAGCATGCACACGCGTGCCTCGAGCACACCCACCGTGCACACCCCGGCGCTCCCAGCCCTCCTCGTGCACCGCACACTGTGCTGAAATCCTTCCTCGATGTTAGCCCAGCCTTAAGTACAGCGGGTGGGATTTGCAGCAGCTTCACTTGCACTTCATAGAATCATAGAACAACCAGGCTGGAAGGGACCCATCGGATCTTCTAGTCCAACCATGCACTTGAGGCATGGGGGCTGCAAACCCTGGGTTTCAGGGTCAGGGAGCAAATGCAGGGTCATGTGACTGGAAGTGCAGCACCGTAGACTAGTGGGACCATCACTGGAGAGTTAGAGCTGTACAAGCAGAGGCCGTGGCATGGCAAAACCAGGGCAAGGGGAAGCAGGATGGCTGCGGTGAGGACCGAGGGCTCCGGCTGCCACACAGGAGGCTGCGGTGGCTGCAGCTGCACCAAGAAACAACTTTTTTGGGTTAGCTGTGGGTTTTGCTGCTCGTGCCATGGGTTTTGCTGTTGTCGTTCTAGTTATAATCCCGTATAAACAAGGCTGACCTCTGGTTATTGAAAAGACCTGAAAAAGGAAGACAACTTGCTCTGCTTCCTCGAATGCGGTGCCTGGTTGCTGGCCTTGGCTGGCACAGTCCACACCGTGCTGCCAGCTCAGCGCTGGAGCCTCAGGGACCTGCCAGCATGGGTGGCAGCAAGCCACCAGGCTGGCAGACTCTTGGGCAGAGAGCCACTGTGACCCAGGGCACCTTTCCACCTGTCCCCAGTGCTCTTCTTTTGTTAGATGTAGCCCAAAGTGAAGAAACAGAGCAAATGAGAAGAAAACAGCTGAGCCAGCCATTCCTAGGGCTGGAGCTGGCTGTAACCATTCTCCACCCACCACTCTGACTCAGGTGGGAAAGTGTCTGGTCCCTAGCTGGGGACATGGGACACCGATCACAGGCGTTCGGCTGCTGCTGGGATGCTCCTAACACAGATGCTGCACTGTGTCCGCCTGCGCCCAGCAGACCATGAGCGGCTTGCTCAGTGCTTGCCAGCTCTGCCTGACCCACTGAACTATTTGTCCACGAGGAAACTGGGTGCTGAGCTGGCCCTTGCAAAAAGGGAGGCTCCAGCAAAACGTGGAGCATTTCCCAGCAGATGACTTCAGCCTCCCGGCAGGGCTCACACATCCTTTGCGCTGCAGGAAGCGCCTTTCTTCGAGAAGCCTTTGTTCCACCAAGGCTGCAGCAGACACAGCTCTGAGGGACCCCAGGGGACCTGTTGGTGTGGGGGGCACCTCCTGAGGTGCTGGGCAGCCACCAGCTTGGGCAGCCCTGCATGGGTACCCCCGATCGCGTGAGGAATGTCCTTGCTCCCCTCTGTCACCCCTGGTAAAGTACATCTCCTTCAGGATGAAGAAGCAGGTGTGGATGCAGGCCACATCCATCCCCCCACTCTGAATACCTGTGTGCTGTGGCCTAAAGATAATTATTAGCTGTAATTAATAAGAAAGCTTTTCCTGTGGCATACCTCATTCATCCAATCGGACAGGCCATGCCACCGGTAATTGCATAGCGATTAATTCATTAGTAGCACGAACATATCTAGAAGTGATACTGGTCTGCGTGAGTGCATGAAGGAGGCTCTGGCTGCTGCACCCACACCTGAGGACAGATCCTGCTCCTGCCCCTTTGACTCCCCTTGTCCCTTGCACCCCCTGCAAAATGAGAATAAAAAGCTGTTTTCCATCACAGCATAGGGCTTTGCTGCTGTGCCCCAAGGACTCTGCCAGCATCCACTGCCACCTCTGGAACCTGGATGCAAATTTGGAAGTTAAATCCTTCGGGTTTGTTTTTACAGCCCAGCCTAGGGCTGCTGCACCCACTCAAAGCCAGCAGCAGCAGAAATAACCATCAGGCTGACCCAGAAACCCTCACTCTTACCTTCTCACCATCCTCACCACCTCTCCGTGAGCCCCCAAATCCCCAAGACCCTTTGGGGTGCCGCCGCCTCTATTTTTAGGCGGGTGGGAGCTCTGTGTCGGACCTGGCAGGGAGGAATAACGGATGGCGAGAGGCGCAGGCTGGGGGCTGGGAGGGAAAATGCCTTTGTGCTGGGGAGCGGAGGCTGCCGTCCCCACCACGCTTCCTCTGCTAGGTGTGGTGCTGGGCTGCATGGGATGCTGGGGAGGGAAAACAGAGGCCGGGGTGGGGGCAGCAAGCTGCCAGCTCAATAAAACTGGGGGGGTGAGAGGAAGAAAAAAGTAGAAAAAAAAAAGAATACATACAACTCCTGAGGTTGTGTGCCGGGCTGGGGTCCAGCTCGCCCGACGCCAGGCCCGGCGAGGAGGGTGCAGGGAGAGGTCACCCAGCTGGCGGGTGCGCAGATCTTATCTCTGCCCAGCAACATCCAGCGCTTCCTCCCTGCGCACTGGGGCTGGGGGTCACCAGCACCCATGCTGCATCCCCGTGCTTCCAAGGAGGGGGTTTGCTGTGGGGTTTTGTGTCCCCACTCCAAGAAAGCTGAGCTAGGCATGGAGCCCATGAACTTCACCCTGCACCCCAGCTAGATAAGAGTGATTTCCCCCTCCGGGGCAGATATCAGCTTTGGAGAGGAGGAGCGAGGGAATGTGGCGCTGCCCTCACATCTCCCTCCTGGAGTGGTCCAGGCATTTTTTGGTGATTTATACCTAGTAATTTTTGCCCCCAGACACTTGCACCCAGACATATTTGGATGCTTTGCACCCAGGCATTTTTGCACTCGGGCATTTTGGTATGATTTGCATGCTGCTCCATCCCCTTTTTGCAGCTCTCCTTCCCCTCTCTCCCTGCTTCAGAGCTCTCATGCCTCCCCCTCTAGCAACCATGCCTTTTTTTATCCCCTCTGCCACCCTCCCCAGCTCTTTGCCCCTTCCTTGCACCAGGGATGCACTGCAAAGCAGAGTTTGCAAACGTACTGCAAGACAAGGCTTGCAACATATGCACACTCTGGGGTCACAGAATCACAGAATCACAGAACAACCAGGTTGGAAGGGACCCATCGGATCTTCTAGTCCAACCATTCCTATCTAACACTAAAGCAAGTCCCTCAAGACCTCATCCACTCGTGCCTTAAACACCTCCAGGGAAGGGGAATCAACCACCTCCCTGGGCAGCCTATTGCAATGCCCAATGACCCTTTCTGTGAAAAACCTCCTCCTAATCTCCCCTGGCGGAGCTTGAGGCCATTCCCTCTTGTCCTGTTCCCTGTCACTTGAGAGAAGAGCCCAGCTCCCTCCTCTCTACAACCTCCTTTCAGGTACTTGTAGAGAGTAATGGGGTCGAAGCGCTTGGCTTTGCTCCTTGGGCAGAGGAGGTCTCAAACTACCCCAGTGCAACAGGGACAGGACCACCACTCTGATTCCGTGCCCCGTGCTGCCCGTGCACAAGGAAAGCATCACAAGCCGCCTACCATCCCATACAGAGAAGGCCCCAGCACCGAGCAAGTGCGGCAGCCACAAGGCTCGGCCTCCCCTGGGAGCGATCGCCCTGTCTCTTAGCATCATTTCCAGGACTGGAAAAATCTAAGCTGCCCTCACTCCCACGCCTCTGCAGCTCATCTCCAGCACATCCCACATGTCAGCTGGTGCCTCCAGGTCCAACCCTGCTCCAGGGCAGCTCAGAGCCCACCTGGAGGCCAAGGATGGTGCTGGGGCCACGGGGTGTATGCAGGGGGGGAGAGAGTCGTGTGGTGGGGTGAAGCCTGGGAAAAAGACCTGGATCCATGGTCTGGGATGTGCCCAGAAGCTGTCCAGACCAACTGCCCCAAAGGCTGCTCCCAGCTCCCCCCAGCACCCACCTTGCTACTCCCGGGACAGCGACAAAGAGCCAAAGCCTCCAGTAGCAGCTCCTCCAGCCTGGTGATCCTCCAGCTTCCTCCTCAGCTGTACGGCCGAGGCAGGATGGGAGAGCAGAGAGGAGGCTCCTTGCAGCCACACGGGTTCTCTTGTGGACCGATGTGGATTTACTCTTGCAAAATATTAATAAAAAGCTCCGGGATCATGAAGGAAATCTAGCCTGAAACCTCTGCGCCTCCTGGCTAGCAAGGTCTTTGTTTTGCGTAGGGTTAACAGCAGATTGGTTTTTTCAAATCACTTCCAGACACACAGAACCCATGGCATGCAATACCCCACCACTGCGAGGAGGCTGGGAGTTGGGCTCTTGCGCAAGCCGGTGCCCCAAGTCTTCCTAAAACTGAGGTTCGGGTTTCAGGCTGGGGTCTCGGGCATGTTCACAGCTGGAGTGGGCTCGGAGACAGATACCCGGAGCTGGAGCATCTGTCACACATCAACCCCACAGCCTGGGGGGGTGTCGGGGAGCAGTGAGAGCATGCGAACAGATCTCCTTGCTTGCAAACAGATCCCACAGTTCATAACTCCTCCGTGCCAGGGGCAGAAAGGACCATCTAGCCTGACTCTTGGCACTGCAAATCTCAGCTGGGTGGCAGTCGAGTGAGCGGAGCAGTGACCTAGGAGCCGGGGGGATGCGTTGCTGCTCTGCAGCAGGCAACAGCAGCGTGATATGCCAGTGTGATATGCCCAGAAGGGGCTGGAGAACAGGCCCTATGAGGAACGGCTGAGAGAGCTGGGATTGTTTAGCCTGGAGAAGAGGAGGCTGAGGGGAGACCTCATTCCTCTCTACAACTACCTGAAAGGAGGTTGTAGAGAGGAGGGAGCTGGGCTCTTCTCCCAGGTGACAGGGGACCGGACAAGAGGGAATGGCCTCAAGCTCCACCAGGGGAGATTTAGGTTGGAGATTAGGAGGAAGTTCTTCACACAGAGGGTCATCGGGCATTGGAATAGGCTGCCCAGGGAGGTGGTTGATTCACCTTCCCTGGAGGCATTTAAGGCACAGGTGGATGAGGTCTCGAGGGACATGGTTTAGTGTTTGATAGGAATGGTTGGACTAGAAGATCCGATGGGTCCCTTCCAACCTGGTTGTTCTATGATTCTATATGGGTGCCCCAGCAGCACAGGTTTTAGCCACAGTCACCCAGCTGCCGGTGAACTCATCATTGCACAGACTCAACAAGCTGGAAACATGTTTCTTTTAACAGCAAAGGAGCCCTTTCTCCCCAAGAACTGAAATTCCCACTAGAAGATTGCCAGGGCGAGAGGGCTCGCCCTTGCCTTCACCCCAAGGCTGCTCCCGGTCCCAGATGG